>CM016625.1:54038538-54150000 GCA_005393395.2 Gossypium australe
AATTTCCATCATATTCTCAACATAAATCATCAACCAACAGTAGGTATACATTCGGCCATGATGCAATTTGCTACTAACCTTCATAAATTTTATTATAGTCAAGGTAACCATAATTATTCTTTGACAAAATCTAACCAAAGGACTTACCTCGGTTGTCGATAACCGTGCAAATCGGCTACTCGATAATCTTTGCTTTGCCTCGATCTTGATCTTTCTCTTTTTGTTCCCGATCAATTTGATTCAATTTTAACCAATTAACTACACTTCTATTCAATTCAAGAGCAAAATCATAAAATACATATTTCGAGACATAACAATGTGCATTCAATTTATTAGGGAACACTTTGGCGATAATTTCCTTGGGTGTGTTTTAACTTACTCTTACCTTCTTATCTAACCGTACCTTAACTTTATATAATTACACCTAGATAATCAAACATATTAGCTCAAATTCATTTTCTATTATGGCCGAATGTACTACTTCCATACCCTTGCATTCTTCAATTACAACCAAGAAACAAGCTAATAACCACATCTAATTCAAGCATTCAACTAATCCAATTTCCTATTGAACACCACAATAGAAATTTCAAGCCATTTAGGTTATTTCTACATGGCCGAATGGCCCTTAGGGGTTTAGGATTCTCTACCACTCTTCCATCCATCTAATTTACTCCTTACATTATTTTACTTCAATTACTCAAGTCTTATACTTAGTTCACCCAACAATTAACACATCATCTAACAATTAATCTAGGGTCAACTTCATTTTATGTGGATGGCCGAACATCCAACACAAGAAGGGATTATTTCATGAATGTTCAACCCCATATTCGGCCAAATATGAAGGTATCTTCAAGCCAAAAATAGATAAAGCTTTCTTACAAGTTCAAGCTATTTCTTCTTATACTATCTAAGTTTATTTTTAGCTCAAATTTTAACCCCTTTTCCCCCCCCCATGGCCGAACTTCATCATGCATGGCATCACAAAACTTCACTTATTTTTCCCCAATGCTTAAAGAAATCAACAAAATCTAGGGGTTGGCTATCAAGCTAAGATTCAACTCTTATCTTGATTTCCCCCATGCATGGCCGAATCTCATCCTACCAACTTAACAAGTTTTGCTTGTTTTCCAAAGAGAAACAATCAAGAATCCAAGCCATGTCAAGATAAATTATCAAGGTGAAGTTCAACTCTTACCTATACTAACACATGCAAGGGCCGATTGAAGAAGATGAAAGTTCTTCTCTTCTCTTCAAGGTAGAATTCGGCTAGAAGGGAGGAAGGATGAGAGAATTTTTTTTTGTTTTTCTTTTTGTTCTTTTATCAAAATTCATAGCATGCTTTTTCTAAAATCAAAATAGGCATAAATTAAAAGCATAAATTCCTAGCATGCTTGAATATAATAGTGCCTAAATGTCATAAAAAAATAGAAAAAAGAGCATATATGCATGCTTGCCGTCCACCTTGTTCAATTGTGGGGAATTTGACATGCAAATTCCCATGTTTTATGGACAATTCAATTAGCTCCCTTTTCATTAATGCCCACTACATTAACCCTTCTTGCAATTTAAGCCTTCTTAGCAAATTAAACACTTAGATGGCTAAAATTTTCTACGAGATTTTTACACTCACTAGAAGCACACATAACAACACAAGGCATAATATTATAATATCTCACAGGCTCGGATTTGTGGTCCCGAAACCACCATTCCAATTAGGGTCGAAATTGGTCTGTTACAACTCTCCCCCCCTTAAGGATTTTCGTCCCCGAAAATCTTACCGTTAAAAAGGTTCGGATATTGTTGCTTCATTGACTCTTCAGGCTCCCACGTAGCCTCTTCAACTCCGTGACGATTCCATAGAATCTTTACTAATGGAATTCTTTTATTTCTTAACTCTTTGGTCTCCCGAGCCAAGATACGGATCGGTTCCTCATCATAGGTCAAGTCAGATCGAATTTCAATCTCTGACGGGGTGATCACATGGGACGGATCCGACCTGTATTTGCGAAGCATCGAAACATGAAATACATTGTGTATCTTTTCCAACTCGGAGGGCAATCTTAATCTATAAGCAACCGGTCCAATACGTTCCATGACTTCGTACGGTCCGATAAATCTCGGGCTCAACTTGCCTTTCTGACCGAATCGGAGTATCTTCTTCCACGGAGAAACTTTCAAGAATACCCGATCTCCGACCTGAAATTCAATGTCCTTGCGTTTTAAATCGGCATAGGACTTTTGACGATCCGAAGCTGCCTTCAAATTGCTTTTAATCACAACCACTTTCTGTTCAGTTTCTTTAATCCAATCAACCCCGTGTATCTTATTCTCACCGAGCTCAGTCCAATACAACGGTGTGCGGCATTTTCGACCATATAAGGCTTCATAAGGTGCCATTCTTATGCTAGACTGAAAGCTGTTATTGTAAGCAAACTCAATCAGGGGTAGGTATCGTTCCCACGTACCCCCGAACTCGAGAACGCAACACCTCAACATGTCCTCAAGTGTTAAAATGGTTCGCTCAGACTGACCGTCTGTTTGCGGATGGAAGGCCGTACTAAAATGAAGTTTAGTACCTAATGCCTCTTGCAACCTCTTCCAGAATCGCGAGGTAAATCTTGGATCTCTATCTGAAACAATGGAACTCGGTACACCGTGCAATCTTACAATCTGCGACACATACAATTCAGCGAGTTTGTCGAGTGGATAGTCGGTACGTACCGGCACAAAATGAGCTGACTTAGTCAATCTATCAACGATAACCCAAACGGCATCTTTCTTACTCGGTGTCATAGGGAGACCGGATACAAAATCCATAGTAATTCTATCCCATTTCCATTCGGGTATCATAATCGGCTGAAGTAATCCGGAAGGTACCTGGTGTTCAGCTTTCACTTGTTGACAGATTAAGCATTTGGAGACAAACTCGGATATGTCCCGTTTCATGCCAGGCCACCAATAAAACTGCTTCAAATCATTATACATTTTTGTGCTTCCCGGGTGTATCGACATTCGGCCATTATGGGCTTCACTCAGAATCGCCTGTATCAAATCTGAGTTTGTTGGAACACACAATCGATTTTTATACTTCAAACAGTCATTTGCATCTATCTGGAAGTCTGATTCTGTAGAGTTCTCACACTGAACCCGAATAGCTACTAACTTTTCGTCAGCTTTCTGTGCCTCGTAAATTTGCTGAATAAACATCGGTCTTGTTTGTAGCTCGGCTATGATCGAACCATCCTCAGACATCGTCATCCGTGTGTTTAATGCACGCAGAGCAAATAATGATTTTCGACTTAACGCATCCGCAACGACATTAGCCTTCCCCGGATGGTAGTCAATCACTAATTCATAGTCTTTCAACAATTCTAACCATCGGCGTTGTCTCAAATTCAGGTCTTTCTGAGTCATTAAATATTTCAAACTTTTGTGATCTGAATAAACATGACATTTTTCGCCGAACAGATAGTGACGCCAAATTTTTAATGCAAACACAATGGCTGCTAACTCCAGATCGTGAGTTGGATAATTCTTTTCATGTGGCTTCAATTGTCTTGAAGCATAGGCTATGACCTTGCCTTCTTGCATCAGAACACAACCCAACCCACTTAAAGATGCATCACTAAAAATAGTAAATTCTTTACCCGATTCCGGCTGAGTCAATACTGGAGCCTCGGTTAAAAGGGCCTTCAACTGCTCGAAACTCTTCTGGCATTTTTCTGACCACTCATATTTGACATCCTTCTGCAGTAGTCTCGTCAAAGGTGCAGCTATCACGGAAAAACCTTTTACAAATCGTCTATAATATCCCGCAAGGCCTAGGAAGCTTCGAATTTCTGAAACATTCTTTGGTGGCTTCCATTCGAGTATGGCTGCTATTTTGTTTGGATCCACCCGAATTCCTGACACCGAAACCACGTGTCCCAAGAAGCTGACTTCGTTCAACCAAAACTCACACTTGCTGAATTTTGCATACAAACGATGATCTCTCAAGGTTTGTAGTACTACTCTCAAGTGCTCAACGTGATCCGCTTCACTTTTGGAGTAGACCAATATATCATCGATAAACACTACTACAAACCGATCCAAAAACCGTCGGAAGACCCGGTTCATGAGATCCATAAAAACAGCAGGTGCATTGGTAAGCCCAAAAGGCATAACCAAAAACTCATAATGCCCGTACCTCGTTCGGAATGCCGTCTTTGGCACATCAGAATCTCTGACTCGTAATTGATAATAACCCGATCTCAAATCTATCTTCGAAAACACTGAAGCCCCTTTAACTGATCAAATAAATCATCGATCCGAGGTAACGGGTATTTATTCTTTATGGTCACCTTATTTAGTTGCCGGTAGTCGATACACATTCGCATTGTCCCATCTTTCTTCTTCACAAATAAGACTGGTGCTCCCCACGGAGAAAAACTCGGTCGTGCGAAACCCCTCTCTGTCAATTCTTGCAACTGCGCTTTTAATTCTTTTAATTCAGTAGGCGCCATTCGGTACGGAGCTATCGAAATTGGGGTCGCATCCGGCACTAATTCAATGCCGAACTCAATTCCTCGTACTGGGGGTAAGCCCGGTAGTTCTTCAGGAAACACATCGGTGTATTCACATACAACTGGTACCGATTTCATTAGTTTCTCGGACATTTTATTATCCAGCACATAAGCCAAATAGGCCTCACACCCTTTTCTCACATACTTTTGGGCTACCATTGAGGATATTACTGTAGACGACTCACTTGCATCACCGGACTTTATTCTGATTGTCTCACCGTTTAGGCATTTCAAATTAATAAGCTTTCTTTTGCAATCCACCACTGCCTCGTGTGAAGTTAACCAATCCATACCCAAGATTATATCAAATTCGTCGAAGGGCAACAACATCAAATCAGCTGGAAAGCAATAATCTCGAACCATCAACGGGCAACCCCTACACACTTTATTAACAAGCACACATCTACCCAAAGGGTTGGACACACGAATTACGAACTCGGTAGACTCAACTAGCAGAGTCTTACCAAATTTCAAAGTTTCACACACATAAGAATGAGTTGAACCAGGATCAATTAGTGCAATCACAGTAGTATCAAAAAGAGTGAAAGTACCAGTAATGACGTCGGGGGAGGAAGCATCCTCTCTAGCTCGCGCAGCATATGCTCTCGCCGGAGCTCTAGCCTCAGATCGATCCGTAGTGTTCTTCGTTCCTTTCTGGCTACCACCTACATTGCCTGAATGTCTGGGTGGTCTACCTCGCATTGGCACGCTGCTCGGTGTAGTATTCTGAACGGCATTCTGCTCAGCTAATTTCGGACACTCTCGGATAAAATGACCCGACGATCCACACTTGTAGCAAGTCCGATCATGGAATCTGCAACTCCCTGAGTGCCATTTCCCACAGTGCTTGCATTCAACTCTGGTCTGTGGAATGTTACCAACACTGGCTATCGAGGTAGCTCGGGAGCTCATAGGAGGTCGATCCCGTCTAGGTGGATCTGTAGTAGTTTTCTGTCGGCTATAGTCATCTCTGGGCCTCTTGCTCGTGGGATGGAAGACTTTGCCCGAAGACCTCTTCCGGATATCTCTGGCTTCGGTATCGGCCTTCCTTTTCTCCTTCCCGAGCTCTTCAGCTTTGCAAGCTCTCTCAACTAAAGTTACAAATTCTTGGATTTCTAGAACGCCAACAAACATCTTTATATCTTCATTCAGGCCGTCTTCGAATCTTTTACACATAATGGCTTCAGTAGAGACACACTCTCTAGCATAACGGCTGAGCCTGACAAATTTTCTTTCATACTCCGTTACAGTCATTCGTCCTTGTTTCAGCTCAAGGAACTCTTTTCGTTTCTGATCAATAAACCTTTGGCTAATATACTTCTTGCGGAATTCAGTTTGGAAGAAATCCCATGTCACTCTTTCTTTCGGAACCACTGATATTAGTGTGTTCCACCAGTGATATGCAGTGTCCCGTAGTAAGGATATAGTACATTTCAAGCATTCATCCGGAGTACAAGACAGCTCACCAAGTACCCGAATAGTGTTATCGAGCCACATTTCGGCTCTCTCAGCATCATCATAGTCATTGGCTTTAAATTCTTCGGCCCCATATTTTCGAATTTTGTCAACTGGGGGCCTACTAGATCTCATCGGATCTATCATCGGGGGCGCTAGAGGATCCGGAGTTGGATTATTCGGGGGTGGAGGTTGGGGCATATTCGGGTTATTCTGAATAAATTGGGCAAACCAATCATTCATCATCCGATAAAAGGCTTGCTTTGTCTCTCCTTCGTGGCTACCCGAAACAGGTCGAGAGTCTATCGGCGCTGATCCATGGGTACGGTCAGGCGCCACGCTCTCCACATCATCAGCCACAGCTCTTTCTGGTTCGGAATCCATTTACTATACAAACAAAAATTTAGGTTGTCAGAAGTCACCACACTATCAACATATAACCACAGGCATGTATAGCTAGACTCACACGCGCCACGGTAGTCCTAGAATCGACTAAACCATAAGCTCTGATACCAATTCAAATGTAACACCCCGTACCCGGCACCGTCGCCGGAGTTGGGCAAGAGGCATTACTAGACTTTACTATTAGATCAGAACATGTAAATCTTAAAGCTGTCAAACTGTGTTGTGCCGACCAATTCGGCTATAACTCGAGTTATAGAGTTCGAAATTCAGATCCGTAAATTTTCCTTGAAAGTAGACTCATATATCTATTTACCATAATTTTTCTAGAATTTTTCATGTGGCCAATTAGTACAGTTTATTCATCAAAGTTACCCTTATTACACTGCTGGACAGTTCTGACCTGTCCCTATAAAACTGCAGATATCTCATTGCACGATTTTCATGTACTGTTCTAGTTTATACCAACGAAAAATAGACTCAATAAGGGTTCTACACATATATCCCATGCTTCCTAATTATTTTTGTACAATTTTTGACAATTTTCCAAAACAGAACAGTGACTCGCGAATGCATTCAGAGTAGGTCTCACTAAAACTGGATTATCTCATAATGTATGAGTCTTTTGCCAACTATGTTTCTTTCATGTAAAAATAGACACAATAAGGTTTAACTCCATGTCTCATTCACCTTTTAATTCAATATACCCTATTTTTGGTGATTTTTCTAACTCATATCACTGCTGTTACTATAAGTTGTTTTGACACAATTTATGGAGGGCTAGCTTCTTACCAAACTCACCTACATTCCTAATTCAAGGATCTATCCCACATATATAATTATTACCTTAACAAATGATTAAACTTTGATTTAAAAAAAAACATAAACCTTACCATCAAGAACCAACATACACATTAACAATACTACAGCATACTTAATGAGAAATTTAGCCATATTCGCATGGCCATTCTTTAGGGTTTACATGTGAACCGTAAAACTTCCTTAAACAATCCAAGCCTATCCTATACATGCCTTCGTTCAAAACCAATCCCAAAATGAAGGAGTACCCCAAAAGATAGGTTGATAGTGTGAGCGACCTTCCAACGACCTTGATGAGCTTGTGGCTTGCCCCTAATCTATAAAACAGAAGAAACATCTCACACGGGTAAGCATACTAGCTTAGTAAGTCCCAATTCATTTAGAATTATAACATCTAATTATGTATGAAGGTAAAGCAATCCACATATGGTATTCTACAATAACAACTAAGTAAATAGTTTACACAAAGTCAAGTTTAATAATTCAAGAACCCACTTTCATAGTAGTCATTCATACAAAACAATTGTCCCATAGTAGCATGTTCGAAAGTCGACTTCCGACAAATTATATTCATCAATGACAACTTAGCACAAGTAGTATCTAACATAACATACCTCGCATACTTACCCGAACCACATTCTTGACAATTTGGTTCTAAATTGTCTTGACAAGGATTAGACTCTTCTTAGGAAATTTCATCACCGGCATCAAGCCTGCTAGGCGTAAAAGCCCGATAATTAACACCGGCACAAGGCCTGCTAGGCATAAGCCCGATAAATAACACCGGCACAAGGCCTGCTAGGCATAAGCCCGATAAATGTCACCGGCACGAGGCCTGCTAGGCTCGAAGCCCGAATATCAGAATATTATCACATGCTTTTCACATTCCACTATCACATATCAAATTATAACCGTTTATTCCCATTGCAATAAATAAATTTGTAATCAACCTAATCCATCAATCATCACATTCGGCCAACTCATAGTTTTACACCAAGCTATTACCAACTTTATCATTTACTAGATGTGTGAATGATCTTTAGATAATAAGTAGCTCAAGAACTTACTCATTTACCTTGCATTAGCCAAAACAATTTCCATCATATTCTCAACATAAATCATCAACCAACATGTAGGTATACATTCGGCCATGATGCAATTTGCTACTAACCTTCATAAATTTTATTATAGTCAAGGTAACCATAATTTATTCTTTGACAAAATCTAACCAAAGGACTTACCTCGGTTGTCGATAAGCCGTGCAAATCGGCTACTCGATAATCTTTGCTTTGCCTCGATCTTGATCTTTCTCTTTTTGTTCCCGATCTAATTTGATTCAATTTTAACCAATTAACTACACTTCTATTCAATTCAAGAGCAAAATCATAAAATACATATTTCGAGACATAACAATGTGCATTCAATTTATTAGGGAACACTTTGGCGATAATTTCCTTGGTGTGTTTTAACTTACTCTTACCTTCTTATCTAACCGTACCTTAACTTTATATAATTACACCTAGATAATCAAACATATTAGCTCAAATTCATTTTCTATTATGGCCGAATGTACTACTTCCATACCCTTGCATTTTTCTTCAATTTACAACCAAGAAACAAGCTAATAACCACATCTAATTCAAGCATTCAACTAATCCAATTTCCTATTGAACACCACAATAGAAATTTCAAGCCATTTAGGTTATTTCTACATGGCCGAATGGCCCTTAGGGGTTTAGGATTCTCTACCACTCTTCCATCCATCTAATTTACTCCTTACATTATTTTACTTCAATTACTCAAGTCTTATACTTAGTTCACCCAACAATTAACACATCATCTATAACAATTAATCTAGGGTCAACTTCATTTTATGTGGATGGCCGAACATCCAACACAAGAAGGGATTATTTCATGAATGTTCAACCCCATATTCGGCCAAATATGAAGGTATCTTCAAGCCAAAAATAGATAAAGCTTTCTTACAAGTTCAAGCTATTTCTTCTTATACTATCTAAGTTTATTTTTAGCTCAAATTTTAACCCCTTTTCCCCCCCCCATGGCCGAACTTCATCATGCATGGCATCACAAAACTTCACTTATTTTTCCCCAATGCTTAAAGAAATCAACAAAATCTAGGGGTTGGCTATCAAGCTAAGATTCAACTCTTATCTTGATTTCCCCCATGCATGGCCGAATCTCATCCTACCAACTTAACAAGTTTTGCTTGTTTTCCAAAGAGAAACAATCAAGAATCCAAGCCATGTCAAGATAAATTATCAAGGTGAAGTTCAACTCTTACCTATACTAACACATGCAAGGGCCGATTGAAGAAGATGAAAGTTCTTCTCTTCTCTTCAAGGTAGAATTCGGCTAGAAGGGAGGAAGGATGAGAGAATTTTTTTTTGTTTTTCTTTTGTTCTTTTATCAAAATTCATAGCATGCTTTTTCTAAAATCAAAATAGGCATAAATTAAAAGCATAAATTCCTAGCATGCTTGAATATAATAGTGCCTAAATGTCATAAAAAAAATAGAAAAAAGAGCATATATGCATGCTTGCCGTCCACCTTGTTCAATTGTGGGGAATTTGACATGCAAATTCCCATGTTTTATGGACAATTCAATTAGCTCCCTTTTCATTAATGCCCACTACATTAACCCTTCTTGCAATTTAAGCCTTCTTAGCAAATTAAACACTTAGATGGCTAAAATTTTCTACGAGATTTTTACACTCACTAGAAGCACACATAACAACACAAGGCATAATATTATAATATCTCACAGGCTCGGATTTGTGGTCCCGAAACCACCATTCCAATTAGGGTCGAAATTGGTCTGTTACATCCTCGAACCGTTATTAAGATGTAATTTTTATTGTAAAGTTAAGTCATGCTAATGGGTAGTTTGTGATAAGTGGAAAGGAAAACCCTACAAGCTATTTATTTGAATACAAATATCCCAGAGTCAAAAGGAAAATAAAGTAAGGAAAGTGAATCAATCATGAAAGTTAAGAGAAGACTTAAAAATTTCATTGATGGCAAGAATTGGAAGAGAGGCAAGTACAATTACAAGAAAATTTACTTCCCTTCCTCAACTGGTGGGGCAAGAGTGGTGGTATCCTCTAGGGCTTCTTCCCCGTGGCCAATTTCTTTTATGGGAGTAGGATTAGTCACCTCGGGTTCTAGGAGAAGGAAGAGTTTACCTGACTCTTTCCATTCTTTTTGGAATTCTTCCCATTCCACGCCAACAGGGTATAGGTAAATATCTGCATGCAATTAAAGTCCACCTGACTCACGTCAAAAGGACCCATTATGACTTGAGCATGAAAAATAAGGTTGGACCTCGACTTGGGCAAATATTCTTTCATATTGGCCTTGATATCAGCTTTGAAGTTCTCCAGGGCCTCGTTGCTTTCGTTCTACAACTGCTCCAGATCCGTGAGGCATTTTTCCTCAAGGGCTTTCATCTTCCCCTCTCATACAACTTCCTTCGCTTCATATAGGTGGGCCCTCCTTTCCAACTCTTACTCCCTGGCCTCCAAGGATTTGTACTTAGTCTCCCAGGTGTAGATAGAGTCAATGAGCTCGTGGTTCTGGCGAACAGTGGCCCCAAGTAGTTGGCGGAGCTAGATAAGTGTTTGTTCACTAGAATGAATGGTCTTCTCAAATTCTACCCGTTTAGCCTTGTGTTCATTATAGGTTTCCTAGAGGGCCTAGTCAAGAAGTCTACACTCCGCTGCCACCATCTGAAATGAATCCACCAATTCTGCTAGCGAAGGCTTATGAACACCAGAGGAGGAAGAAGAAGGGTAAACAAACTCTTTTAACCCTTGGGGCAAATCCTTATCTTGTTTTTATTTGATAGAGGATGGAGAGAAAGGATATTGACCTGTATTAAGGTGATTCCACCAGATAAAGAAGGTATTTACCTCCTAGGAGAAGTAAAGTTGAGGGAGAAAAAAATGAGAGGCGTGCATAATAGATGACTAGTACCAAAGCTTGACCCTGCAAGAGAAGACACTAAAATTGGGGTAGGAAGATCTGCAGGATTGGCAGGTACGGTGGAAGATTTAGGTATGGTAGGGACAGTTAGAGGAGAATTTTCTCTCTGAGGAACAGCTGGTTCCTTTCCATGTTTACGAGGTATTAGCCTACCCCTACTACTATCTTCAGCACTATGGGACCCTTCTTCTACCCTTGGCCTCTTGTGGCCACCACGGTTGGCCCTTACCCTTAGGGGAACCACCCTTTCGCTCTCCCGTACACTGTTAATCAAAGTGTCCATGTCCACACTATGTTAAGACTGGAAGAATTAGAGAAACTAGAAGAGTATGCAACAATAACAACAATGTCAGCCTTATTGGAAACTAGAGCTCTACTCGATGACTCACCTTTATCACCTACTGGTGATGAAGACCAACTGTATGGATGCATATTACAGACGATGTAATAGAAGTTGGTGGGTTCCCTCTTCCTCCATACCAACTCCAAGGCCAAATCATTATTGGCCTCATAAGGCCACGCTTCTTTGGTGGATACTACTCTTCTGGTATCCGCACCGAACATCAGGTTAGCTACCCGATAGCCATTAGGGCTTTGCCCGTCTAAACAATATTGAAATATGTTCCTAGATATTAAAAAATTTTCTAGCTCCAGAGTATGACCTAATTTCAATCGATTGTATTGCTTTATGGGAATTTCAGAATTAAATACTTGCCGCAAGAGACAGGTAGTTTCTCGAGGGATGGACCACTTGGTTGGGAAGTGGAACGACAGAAATGTGCAAGTGTACACAATCGCAACAAGTAATAAAGTGACAAGTAAATGTCGAGTTATCGTGCCCACAGGGACTATGAAACGAATTATTTATGAATGCAATTTTAAAAACACTTTGGTGAAGAAAAATATTTTGATTTGAGGATGTGATTAAAAACTAGGATTTTAACTAAGTAAAATAAATAAAAATAAAATAAAAGTTCCAATGCATGATTTCAAAAGATGATTTTAATCAAGATGACATAATCGTGCTAGATTAATTACATTTCCTAACTTAGAATTATTAAACTCATGTTCATGTTGTTACGAATAAATTCATGGCAACTCGGTAATTTGCTAACTTATGAACATACTCATCTACCAAAATCCATTTATCTCTTAACTATATTTTTATGTCAATTCAACCGATTAAAAAAATTTTAATAAGCAAATGTGTTAATACACATACATACTTATGAAATTAAAATAATCTCTTGTACATATCTCTATGCCAATTCCAAAAACTAATTCAATCGCATAAGCACATAAAAGATTACGTGAGGTAGCAATGTATTTCTACCTTGAAACAGTTTAATCACAATAGTCTTACAAGTTATGCAAGGCTAATGTATCTTTAGATACCTTAGATGATTAAACATGCATTGATTAAGTATTGTATCAATTAATTACAATTTCAATCCGTTTAAATAATTAATTCATTAGTTACCTTACAATTGTAATGCAAGAATAACTTAGTCATGGTTTTACTTAATCAAACATCTTACTGAGATCTATAACAACATAAACACAATTTTAATAACTCAAGTAGACAAAATGCAATCAACCTAACACGAATTAAATTTAAGCCATATTAATTAAATTAAGCATACCAACATCACAAATATTCATAGACATGTTCATAGCAACAACAATAAAATTAAAAGGAAAAGGAATAAGAATCAAATCTTGTGTTTCTCCGAGTCTTGACTAGTTTGCTCCGCTCCTCCTACGCTTGTTCTTGTTGAACTGAGGCTTCCATGAACACTTGAATGCTGCTCCAAATGGTGGTTGAATGACTCTTTTTCAAGAGCTGAAATCGACAAAGGAATAGGGGAAGAAAATGAAGAACAATGAAAGGGAATGAAAAGAGAAAAGAGATAGAGAAGTGAAAAAATGAATGGGTTTGAGATGTGTTTGAAGTGAGCAGACAAAGGGGTATTTATAGGTTGAGAAGGCTGCTAAAAATATCCAAAATTAGTAGCCAAAGACCCCTCATGGCCGGCCACACATGTGGCATGTTTGAAGATTTCAAACATGCTATTTTTAAGTATGGGCAAATCTTGAAAGGCATGAATAGTATAAGGGTTTGAATGCAAATTGAAGGAGTCTTCAAAGGCCATTTTGCAATCCAAATAATCAGCCAAACAAGCTGTTGGGTTAGCATGTGGGACGATTTTGGGCTGCCCAGTGCTAGGTTGGATCGATTTTCTCGGTTCAGCTCAACTGGGGCCCTTTTCATAATTAATTAATAATAATTTATTTAACTCAAATTAAATTGGATCAAAATTAAAATTAATTATATTATGAACTGATACACATAATTTGGACTTTCTTAGGCTAAAAAATTAATTCGCCTTGATGCTTCAAAATTGCTTTTCAATTTTGTGCTTCTAGTAGTGTCTACCGAGCCGTTTTTCGCCCTTTGTGGAAATCTGTCGAAAATAATCAAAATTAATCAAAATTTGATATAAAATTAATTAAAATTTATATCAAATTAATTAAAATTTAACATGTTCATAATTTGAGTGCAATTTAATTATTTTATAATTATTATATATTTTTCGACAAGAATTTTACCGAAACTGCATGAATTTAAGTTAAAAAGGGCATGAAAAAGTGTGTATATTTTCGTTTTTCTACACCCCCAAATTAATTCATTGCTCGTCCTGAGTAATGCAAAAATTTGAAAAGAATTTCTCAGAAACACTTTTGAAAAATTCCTTCAGAACAACATTCTTCCCAAAATTATGATTTTAGTATACTTATGCTCAAGAACAAGAATTTTGAGATTTACACTACTTCAATAGACATATCATTCAAATTAATCTCAATTATTCTTATGATAGCAAAAATAGACATATTAAATCCCTACTAATTTGATTTTATTCCCTTATTCAAGCTTAAGCTGCAATCATTAAGCTTAACTTATGCCTTCATATGTTGAACATAACAATTTCTCTCCACTAATGTAGGTAGCATAGAAAATTGAATCAATAGGTCTTTAAAAAGGTTGTAACGTGGCTAGGCTAGGGGTAGGTAAAAGATAGATAAATTTAGGCTAAAAATCCTGATACTCAGCTTGAGTTGGACCTTCAGAATAATTACTTTAATACACCAACTTGTTTTACTTTCACATGGTTTTTTGTACATCTATTTTCTTTCAAGTACATATGCTCTTCCCTTTTCTTGTTTTTATTTTTATTTTTTTTCACGAGCATTTTGTTGTATGTACTACAATTTTTTTGAGCATTTGATATCTTTTCAACTTCCCCAAATTTATTTTCAAATAACATTCTGAATAGTACTGAGTCTAGTGTTTGAGATAATTTAAAGATAATTAAGAGAAAAGTGATGGCTAAATATTACAAGGGTTCAAATAAAATTAGGCCATATAGTCTCAAAGTTGGGTTTCAAGGGATAAAAATTCATCAAGGTTGGCTTGAAATGCTCAAATGGTCCAAATAAAAGTTGCCTAAATCATTTTCAACATTCCATGCTTCTTAGGATTTCGCCTCAAGAAACTATTAAGTCAATTCTAGAGACTTAAACTTTCATGCATGCCTAACTTTCCTAAGGAACTAAAAATTTTATGGTATGATTTGCATGCTTTATTAAAATAACATTTATGTCATATTTCAGTTAACATAACAATTATTGAAATAATCAAACTTCATTTATACTGAAGTTTAGCATACTTAACAAAATGTAAAATTTTTGAACAAAATATAACCTAATCATAACTGAAAGAAAATTTTATTCTGAGTGGAAATAATTCAATTTTTCGGTCCCCTACTTAAGATGAACAGTGTTCTCATTGTTAAAAGTGAATAGACACTATACACCAGGTAGGATGTAACACCCCTAACCTGTATCCGTCGTCGGAATAGGGTTAAGAGGCATTACCGATCAAATCATAACATTTACCTTCATTATTCATACATCATTAAATCATAATCAAACAATGTCACTAAGCCCATTAAATAGGTCTAGAGACCTTAAACATGCATTGGAAAGGGGTTGGGACTAAACCGGGCACATACGAAATTTTTCCAAAAAACTTTAACATTTTTCAAAATTACAGAGGTCACACGCCCGTGTGGGTAGGCCGTGTGCCTCACATGGCCTCAGACACACCCATGTGCCCAAGTCGTGGCAAAACAGGGCATACATACTGGCTTGTCCACACGGCCAAAGACACGCCCATGTGCTTAACCCATGGTCAACACTGACTTATTTCACATGACCAGTCACACGCCCGTGTGTCTAGCCCGTGTGCGAGTCAGACTTGTTTCAATTTGAAAACTTAAGAGACACGGTCGAGCCACATGCCCGTGTGCTCAACCTTGTGGGCAAATATAGGCCAATTTGCCACCCACACTTTGGGCCACACCTACAAGCATCAAACCATATAATTTCATACCCCAAATGGCATCCAAACATACCAAAACATTGCATAGTTAAACTCTTAACATCATCATTCATTTTCCTATACAACTTCAACTTACTTACCAATCCAAGTATCAACTTCACAACCAAATCATATAGCCGATTCATCATTCAATCCTGATAAACCGTAATATAAAGATAATTTAATCCCACATTTAGCATACTTTTGGATGATTTAAGCCTTGAATTGTGGAATTTGGTGCTCTTAATCCTTTATTTTCATGTTTTATACTTAGGAGAACACCAGAGGATGAAAAGAATGAGAAATGGGCCTAAAACGGACCAAATGGGCCAAAGCACGAAATCGACACAGCCTGGGCCCAATACCACACGACCCCCCTCCTTAATAGTCTTGAACACGGCCTGGCCACGATTCACACGGGCGTGTGCCATGGGCGTGTCCCTGACGTGACAAAGAAGAGTTTCATTCAGATTAGGGTACTTAGAGGCAAAGAAAGCCATTCCAAAAGCCTATATAAACACCCTAGAGGCCAACCTTCAAGGGGAGTCCAGTTAGAGGTCAGTTAGGCCGAGAAGCCTAGCTAGAGAGGCTAAAATTGAGGAATTTACTCGAAGAAAGCCAGTTGATTCATCTCAAGAAGCTGGAGTTAACTCAAGACAGAGGATCTTCTCTTCAATTCCTTTAGGGGGTTTTAGGGTTTTTCTTATGTTTTGTTTTATATTTTCTTTTGAGATATATTCTTTTATCATTATGAACTAAACCTCTCAAATACCTGAGGGGGATGAAACCTAAGATGGATCTTTTTATTGTTTTCTGAACCATATGATAAATAGTTGATTTGTTCTTAATTATGTGTTCTTAATTCTTGCTTTGATATTTCAGGATATTGATTCAAGTATTGATGTGCTTAGGCAGTAGAGCAAAAGTCCCTGCTTAAGAGTAGATCTAGCATAATTAAGCGGAGTTGATCGCAACCCTAGAAATAGGATGAGAAAAATCTGCCGGATTAGGGTCAAACCTAATATGGGAGTCCATAGATCGAGTTAATGTAATTCTAGGGGTTTTAATTAGAAAGAGATTTCAATTAATCAACCTAGGGTTAGACGTTAGTAGCCTCGAAAGAGGTATTAATATAAATTAGGGTATCCTACGGATCAAGTCAAGTGAATAAATTGTTTGGTTCAGAGTTAAATAACAAGTGAAGTCTAGGTGGATTCTTCCTCGGGTATTGTCTTAATCAATTGGTTTTTCCCACAAGTATTTTCCCAATTCATTCTCTGTCTTAGTATCTTTAGCTTAATAGTTAGTTAATTTTAGATTAATTAATAAAACCTTTAATTTCTAGGCTAAATAATAAAAAGAAAGTTAGTATTAGTACTTTTGGTTCCTTTGGGTTCGACAATCCGGTCTTGCCGCTAAGCTATACTACTGTTCGATAGGTGCACTTGCCTCCATCATTGTCATAGTTAGTTTCTAGGCTTGATCATTTTTTTATAAATTTTTAAGACTCTAACACACGATCAGTTTTTGGCGCAGTTGCTGGGGAACTAAAATATTAAGAACGCTCAATTTTTATTACTTTAGCCATATTTATTTTTGCAATTTATTTTTATTTTTATTTTGCTTTTAACTTTACTGATTTTCCTTCTTTTATTTGTTCTTGATAGGTACCTCTAGTTTATGAGTAGGAGGAACCCGACGGGACCCCTGATTTACGACAGTGATATTGAAGGTACTGTTTGTAGAAATCGTAGAGAAATAAGGCGCGGATTAAATTACATAGAAGAAGAGCAAGAAATTGAAGCTAATACCACCGAAGAGGCGGTAAGTATTGTATGATTATGCTAAACCTAATTTAAGAGGAACTGCGCCAAGTATTGTTAGGCCTGCTATTGCTGTAAATAATTTTGAATTGAAACCTAACACTATTCAGATGATACAATAGTTTGTTCAGTTTGATGGTTTGCAGGATGAGGATCCTAACACACACTTAGCGAATTTTCTCGAATTCTGTGATACCTTCAAAATAAATGGCGTTTTTGATGATGCCATCCGTCTTCGATTATTTCCCTTTTCTTTAAGGAATAAAGCCAAACAGTGGTTGCATTCTCTTCCACGAGGGTCAATCACTATATGGGATCAAATGACTGAAAAATTTTTATTGAAATATTTTCCGCCGGCTAAAACGGCCAAGTTGAGGAATGATATCTCTTCGTTTGTGTAGATGGATTTAGAAACACTTTCTGATGCATGGGAGAGATATAAAGATCTATTGAGAAGGTGCCCACACCATGAATTACCCTTGTGGCTACAGGTCCAAACTTTTTACAATGGTGTGATCCCCTCAACTAGACAATTGATTGATTTAGCCATCGACGAAACTTTGAACAACAAAACACCTGAGGCTACCTATGAATTCATTGAAGAGATGTCATTGAATAACTATCAGTGGCAAGTCACAAGGACAAAGCCAACAAAAGCAGCCAATGTTTTCAACCTTGATGCAGTAACCATGCTATTAAATCAGGTAGAGATGTTAAATAAAAAGGTTGATGGTTTATGTGGTTCTTTGCAGGTACATCCAGTTATGCAGTGCGACACGAATAGAGGAGGGATGAACAACACAGACTATCCACCTTACAACCCGAGCACTGAAAATGAGCAAGTTCACTATGTGGGTACCAATTTCAAATCTCAAAATAGCCCTTATAGTAATTCATATAATCCAGGTTAGAGGAACCACCCGAATTTTTCATGGGGTGGTCAAGGAAATCAGAGACAACAACCCCCTCCAAACTTCCAACAGCAACCCTACCCATAGGAAAAGAAACCGAACCTTGAGGAGATGCTATCAAAATTTATAGCGGTGTCAGAAACATGTTTTCAAAACACCGAAACAACACTTAAAAATCAACAAGCATCGATTCAAGGGATCGAGAACCAATTAGGGCAACTCGCTAAGCTGATCTCTAAACGACCATAAGGCAGCTTGCCAAGAAACACTGAGACTAACCCAAAGGAGCAACTTCAAGCCATAACAGCTCAGGACAGTGTAGGGTTAGATGAGCCTAAATTAAGCCAAGAGAATTCGATAGAGAACGGTAAGGTCGAGGTAAGTCACGAGAAGCCAAAACCGGTAATTAAAGAGTACCAACCTCGTATACCTTATCCTAATGCTATGAAGAAGGACAACACAGACAAACAATTCGGTAAATTCCTTAAACTCTTAAATAAATTACATATTAACTTACTATTTCTTGAAGCTCTTTCGCAGATGCCAGACTCAAGGAAATTCTTAAAAGAGTTGTTAACAAACAAGCGGAAGATAGACGAGGAATCGAATATGGAACTGAACGCAATGTGATCAGCAATGTTGCAAAGTAGACTACCACAAAAATTAAAAGATCCAGGGAGTTTTACAATTCCATGCTTAATTGGTAGTTTATCTATTGATAATGCTTTAGCTGATTTAGGGGCAAGCATCAATGTTATGCCTTATAAATTGTTTAAACAACTAGGTCTAGGGAAACCCAAACAAACTAGGATGAGCATTCAATTACCTGATAAAGCTATTAGAATTCCTAGGGGTATAATTAAAGATGTGCTAGTGAAAATTGAAAAATTCGTATTCCCAGTAGACTTTGTCGTTTTAGACATGGATGAGGACAATAGTATCCCCTTAATTCTAGGAAGGCCCTTTTTAGCAACTGCCAGGACTAAAATTGATGTTAGCGCAGGTGAACTCATACTTTGTGTAGGTGACCAATCAATCAGCCTTCAAGCTCTCGACTCAGCTAGGACATCGAGTAATCAAGATGAGAACATAAATTCTATTAATAACCATTCGGCTAAACCTTCTTTTCAGGAAGCACCATGAAACTACACAACTGAGCCAGATCCTATACCTCATGCCAACAAGGAAATAACCCATGAGGAACGAAGGCTTCAGATCGATGAACTAGATGAGTGGAAGACACACTTCAAGGAGAAATTAAGAATACACAAAGCAGAATCAACGCCATTCCATGGGATAGACAAATTTAAGATCGGAGATCAGGTATTGTTAGATAAGGCAAACCCTCGAATACCTCCTCCTAACCTTAATACAAACGAAGAAATCACTTTTAGGGTACTCAATGTTTTCCCATACGGAACAATCGAGGTAAGTAATCCTATATTCGACACT
The DNA here is from genome assembly GCA_005393395.2 of Gossypium australe. Taxonomy (NCBI): domain Eukaryota; kingdom Viridiplantae; phylum Streptophyta; class Magnoliopsida; order Malvales; family Malvaceae; genus Gossypium; species Gossypium australe. Next base: position 54,058,412 of record CM016625.1, read on the forward strand.
TTTAAAGTAAACACTACTCGAATCGAATTACATACTGACAGGAGAACTGATAGCATGAGGAAGGATTTTCAACTCCTCAAACCACCATGATTGTGTGAATGAGAGGTAAATCTAGCTTAAGACTATAAACGAACGCTTCTCAGGAGACAACCCGAGCACTAACCCCATTAATTTTCACATTTTTATTTTTACTTTTACTTTTCCTTTTTAGCACCTAACTATAAACTAACCAAGTGCAGATTTCCCTACCACACGGCCTTACACACAGCCGTGGCTGTGGCCGTGTGGAGGCTATGGATGTATGTACTGACATGGCAGAGATAGTACGACATAGGACGAAAAATATCTTCAAGCCATAGACCCCAACTGAACACCACGGTCGTGCGATGTGGCCGTGGCCGACACTGTTTCAGCAACACGGGTGTGGTGACTTGCACATGGGTGTGGGAGAAACGAAGGAAGAATAACACGGCCGTGTGACTCGACACACCCATGGTACAAGGGCGTGGGGATGTACCAGACATGAAAAATCTATTTAAACCACCCCTCTATCCTTCTTACCTACTCCCCACCCTTCTTCTTCCTTCACACTTCCCTTCTTTTTCATTCTCATTTCTCTTTATTCACTCTAACTTTAGATCTAACCACATCCATGTCAAAGAAACGGAAGGATCCTAGCACAGTCTCCCTCTGTGAGGCCGACCTACATAAGTTCATGCCGGCCGCTTCATTAATTCGACAAGAGAAGAACCTTTGAGTCCATTTAACTTTTGTTCTTAGTTTCCTTTCTCCTTTATTTTCTATTTCATTTTTATTTTAGTTAGTTTAATCCATTTTATTTCGTTTTCTTTGATTTAGGTTCTAAAGGCTACTAGGGAATCACCACACCACGACCATAGCCACCCCACCACAGCCTTAGAAATCACACCCACCTCGCGAACCATCTAACAATAAGGACTCTTCGGTCCATTAATCTTTTCTTTTAATTTTATTTTACTTTCTATTTTCTTTCTCTTTCTCTTTCTTGCCTTTAAATATATATTTAGTTTATTTTAAATCATTATCATTACTTCCTGGCTAATTCTTCACGAGCTTCCCAATTACGTCATCTAGCGCAGAGATTATCGGCGGCCACCACACCACGACACTCCCAACTCAAGGAAGCCATCCAAATTCATGAAGTTTCACCTCTCCCTATCTCTTAAATATCATATATATATTTGTACATTGAGGGCAATGTACATCTTAAGTGTGGGGGGTGAATATTTATTTCGAGAAAGTGCCTAACTTTCTGCATTATTCTCAAATCCCTGAATTATGCCTTGAATTATACCTTGTTCTTAAGTAAATTTCCCATATTATGATTAAAACGAAATTTCTTTTGATTTATGATTTTTATTGATATGTTTCAAATTAAGTCATTGATAATTGTGCAGTAATGATTTAAATTTTAAGAGACTAGAGAATCAAGCATGATGAGTCTATTTTAAAATTAAAATTTTATTTGGTTGTCTACCTAAATCTAATTATTACCTTGAAGTTTGAAATTCACAAGGTTGATATCAAAAACCTATAATTTTTGTGAGATTTTGAGCCGTTTAGAGCATACATTCTTTTCGTGCTCACTTTTTTATTATGAGCATGTCAACATTGATTTGTTATTCTAGAACTTGCTTCGATTATACATGTCAAGACCACATTATTGATTTGATATACAGAGATGATAAAGGCACTTAGGATCTAACCCACTCACTCCACTAAAAAGCTTACCCTCACAATTAACCCTTAGTGAACCCCTTTGATCCTAACAACCCTTTTTATTGACTCACCCACTAATAATAACCCAAAGCCCATCTTGTATTTGTTATTACCATTCCTTGACTCCCTTTTTGTCGAGATTTGATTTTGAATAGTTTCCTAGCTATGCTCTATATTTCAGTTGTTAAAATTCTTTCTTATTATCGTATTGATTTGTTCTTAAAAAAAATCGAAGTATATTCATTAGTTTTAATTAAGTGAGCTTACATGTTTAAATTCCACATCTTGAAGAAAAAGCTCGTATTATTAGCATTACAAGTTTTTAGTTGATGTAATTATTTAGGATCAATTTATTTCTAGTTAGGTAAAATGTCAATTCAATCTCGATTCTAACCCTCTAATTCAGCCTTTATCCACACCTTTAACCCGAGCCCCATTACAACCCCTTTTAAAGACCTTTTGATTTGTGCATCATCTCATTTTACAGTGGTGGAGATTTGATTTTCAGGCAAGCTTATAGGATTAACTTTTCATGTTCGACTTTTGAATGCTTAATTTTGAAGTTTAAACACTTTGAGTGATTTGAGTGAATCTTTAGTGAGGATGTCAACTCTTGTCGATTTTAAATTAAGGGTAATTATTTAGGTAAAGGGAAAACACCTATGTTTTCGGGCTACAAAAATCATGACTTTGATTGTTTGAATCTTTAGGACCATTTTACTTAAATTATCAATGTATGAATTATCTTTGAATTATGATGAAACACTGTTGATGAATATTATGAATCAAGGAAGTTCATTTTAATTGTGAGTTAAGAATTTTGCTTGTGGACAAGCAAATGCTTAAGTGTGGGGGTATTTGATAAACCATAATATAAACATAATTTAATCCCACATTTAGCATACTTTTGGATGATTTAAGCCTTGAGAACGAGAAATGGGCCTAAAACGGACCAAATGGGCCAAAGCACGAAATTGACACGGCCTGGGCCCAAGACCACACGACCGTGCCTCCTTAATAGTCTTGAACACGGCCTGGCCACGATTCACACGGGCGTGTGCCATGGGTGTGCCCCTGACGTGACAAAGAAGAGTTTCATTCGGATTAGGGTACTTAGAGGCAAAGAAAGCCATTCCAAAAGCCTATATAAACACCCTAGAAGCCAAACTTCAAGGGGAGTCCAGTTAGGGGTCCAGTTAGGCCGAGGAGCCGAGCCAGAGAGGCCAGAATTGAGGAATTTACTCGAAGAAAGCCAGTTGATTCATCTCAAGAAGTCGGAGTTATACTCAAGACAAAGGATCTGCTCTTCAATTCCTTCAGGGGGTTGTAGGGTTTTTCTTATGTTTTGTTTTATATTTTCTTCTAAGATGTATTCTTTTATCATTATGAACTAAACTTCTCAAATACCTGAGGGGGATGAAACCTAAGACGGATCTTGTTATTGTTTTCTGAACCATATGATAAATACTTGATTTGTTCTTAATTATGTGTTCTTAATTCTTGCTTTGATATTTCAGGATATTGATTCAAGTATTGATGTGCTTAGGCAGTGGAGCAAAAGTCCCTGCTTAAGAGTAGATCTAGCATAATTAAGTGGAGTTGATCGCAACCCTAGAAATAGGATGAGAAAAATCTGCCGGATTAGGGTCAAACCTAATATGGGAGCCCATAGATCGAGTTAATGTAATTCTAGGGGTTTTAATTAGAAAGAGATTTCAATTAATCAACCTAGGGTTAGACGTTAGTAGCCTCGAAAGAGGTATTAATATAAATTAGGGAAAACGGATCAAGTCAAGTGAATAAATTGTCTGGTTCAGAGTTAAATAACAAGTGAAGTCTAGGTGGATTCTTCCTCGGGTATTGTCTTAATCAATTGGTTTTTCCCACAAGTATTTTCCCAATTCATTCTTTGTCTTAGTATCTTTAGCTTAATAGTTAGTTAATTTTAGATTAATTAATAAAACCTTTAATTTCTAGGCTAAATAATAAAAAGAAAGTTAGTATTAGTACTTTTGGTTCCTTTGGGTTCGACAATCCGGTCTTGCCGCTAAGCTATACTACTGTTCGATAGGTGCACTTGCCTCCATCATTGTCATAGTTAGTTTCTAGGCTCGATCATTCTTTTTATAAATTTTTAAGACTCTGACACACGATCAAATCCTTATCAAATATAAACACGAAACATACCATTTCCATTTTACTAATTTATGCCAAAATGATCATTCACATAGAACACATATACACATATTAACCATCCTTTACACATACCCAAAGCATATACCAAAATCATTAAACTATCAAGCCATATCACATGGCAAGATTTATACACTTCAAAACATACCATAATCACTAGCCTATACATGCCATATACCAAATATATACAACTTCCAAAAGTACCAAAATAGATAGTCGATAGTGTGATTGAGTCGCTGACGATCCCCATATCTGAGCTAGCTTTAATGACACTGTAAAACAGAGAAACACTTCACATGGTAAGCTTAAAAGCTTGGTAAGTTCGTCATATAATACACTTAACTTAATCATTCTAATTCAATATACAAGATAAACTATCACATGGTTCAATTCACAATGATGTACAATCTCATTCATAGTCACTAATCACATAATCATCCATTTATCCGTATATAATATCATCAACCACATAGGTTTCGTACATACCTGTGCCAACACTTAATTAATGATTACTTTTGCTACTCAATACTCAATACCACTTTTCGTTCAACTTTCATTAATCATTCGATTTACTCGTACACTTAGTGCCAATTCTCTTAGCTGAAGCTTTAATATCGTCGCACCCTTAGTGCCTTTACATCGAACCGAATTTAACTCGGTATCGCATATATAGTGCCAATCATTATAATTGATTCTTTCTTTATTTTGCACACATAGTGCCATACATCAAGGCATCAATTCAATTTACACACACTTAGTGCCACAACACTCAAATCCACATATACCATTAAAAATTCATCAACCACATATGTTCATTCATTACATAATATATGAACATGATTTAACAATTCTTATTATCCACGAACTTACCTCTGACGTCGAAATTACGAAATAAGTCGATCAATCGAGCACTTTGTTCTTGTCTCGATCTAAGTCTGAATTTCTCTTTTCTTGATATATAGATATTCAAACTTATCTCATTCATTCACCAAATCATTCAATTCAATCCAAATATACATATTTAAGGCATTTTACAAAATAGCCCTCACATTTTCACATTTTGACATTTTAGTCTCTATTTCATAAAATCACAAAATAGACACAATTTCATCATACCATGCTTAGGCCGAATTTTCCTCATGTTCATACAAGCCCACTGATACGGGCACGCCCGGGACGTCAACGTTTTCCAACTCAACAGCTCGGATCAAAACCAAGGAATTAGTGTGCCTTTTGGTGCACGTCCCAAAATGAGCTTATTTTCAGCTCATTGAGTTTGTTTTAACTTATTGAGTTTGATTTGCATTTACTTTATTTCATGCATTTTAATTGGTTGAATAAATTTATTTATTTAGTTAGTTAAATTCTACTTAAATAATTAATTAAATAAATGTGTTAATAAAATTGGACATTTTACTTTCAAGTATTAATGTGTGTTAATTATTGCATGTGTTTAATTGTGTTTTAAAATTATTACATTATTTTAATATGTTTTTAGTCGAATTAAATGCAACTTGCTGCCCAATTTATGAAATAAATTTGTGGATTTAATTGTGCAGGTGGGAGATTAATGGATGATGGACGGACAGCTTACATGGAGCATGGTTCATGAATTTTAACTCTTGAATGATGCTTGATGGAGCAATCTTTTAATGGTGGCTGAATTTTTAAAAGCATGCATATGCGTGAATGAAACATGATAAATTAAACAAATGAAGGAATTAAAATAAAACCATATGGAGCATGTGGCAACAAGACTTGGTGGAGGAATAAACAAATGGGCGGCATGATGGTCTTGGATAAACATATGGAGCTGAATTTTTTTTATCTATTAATTGGAGCATGGAATTGCATAAGTGGCTTGACTTTTAAAATCATTAACAAGGAGAGGAAGTGGTTGGAAATGAAGAACCATGTTGGACGGCAATTAGGGGGGATTAATTGTTGATTAAAACAAAGCCATGGATTGCACAAGCACTCACCTAGGTAGACGGCAAAATGGAGCTTTGACTTTTGAAAACAAATTGTGAAATAAATTAAAGAATGGAGGCATTGGACAGCAAGCATAAAGCACCATGGAGGATTTAAATCTTACAAGAAAATGGGAATAATAGGGGTGCATGCGTGAAAGGTGAAAAACATGTTGGTTAATCAAATATAAAAGGTGAAAGTGTGCAAATGTGCATGGATTAAAAAAGGAAGAAAATGTGGCATGTTGACTTGAAATTAATGGGGCGGCATTGGGAGTTAATGGGAGAATAATTAATTGAAGTGTGTTTAGTGGAACAATCAATTAATGTGGACAGCAAACTAATGTTTGGGGAGCTTGGAATTTAAAAGTATTATGATAAATTGAAGGTGCATGGACGGTAGAGCATGAATTGGAGTTTAAAATTATTTATTTTGAGATAATGCTTTGGTGCTCAAAATCTTAAACGGCAACTTCCAAGCTTGGTATTTTGGCCATTCGGCTAAGTAACTATAAATAGGACATTTATTTTCATTTGTAAAACAACAACTTTGAATTTTAATGAAAAGAAGAATTTTTTTTGGTGAGTATTCACTCTCCTTATTCTCGAGGTTTGAATTGACTTATCTAGTTTTCTAGTGGCGTCGTTCTTTCCTTATTTTGAACTTATCATCTTTACGGGTGTGGCGTTCATCTACCTATACCGTTGGTTCCTATTCGCTAGATAGTGGGTCTCGGTTTTATTTCACAACTCATTCCATCAATTTGAAACTTATAAGATTCGGGTCTTTAATTTTTATTAAAGGTTCTTTCTTGTTTCAAATACGTCTCCATTCAACCTATCACCTATCTTTACTTTTTCGAAGATATTATTTTTCCAACAAAATTATCCCTTTGTTAGTTAAACGAGAAACTGTCTAATTTACGATCGGGCAACATTTACGATTCGCCTCCTAACCCGAGACGGACCGTCATCACCCACGTATTCCATTTATTTCACATTTTAGTACCTCAATTTCTCATTTTCACAATTTAGCCCAAAATAATCAAATTCACCAAAAATTCAAAGACAAAATATGTTAACTAAACATTAAACTTTCATATTTCACCAACTATCAATGCAAAGCTCACATATTCATCAATGGCACTTCTCAAAATAATCATCAAATTCTAAAATTAAGACATGGGCTTGATAGAACACAAAGTAACGATCACAAAAACGTAAAAATCACTAAAAACCGAGCTCAAAACATACCTTGATTGAGGTTTATGCTAGCCGAAACCTAAAACACCTCCATGGCTTTTCTTTTATTTGTATTTTCGGTGGAATGAGTAAAAATGATGATTGTTTTACATTATGTTTTATTTATTATACATTAATATTTATTTTAACATTTTACCCTTTGTTATTAAACCATTTATTCATCAAATATATGCCCATTTATGGCCATTCCCACTATCAAGGGTCTAATTATAACATAAGGACTTCTTATTTAATAAGACATGACTATTAAGCACTTTAACAATTAGCACACAACTTTTGCATTTTATGCGATTAAATCCTTTTTCATAATTTGACACACAAACGATAAAATTTTCACACAAAACTTTCACACATACTTTATCACATATTGTAAACACAAAAAATAATATTAAAATATTTTTTGACCTCGGATTTGTGCTCTCAAAACCACTATTCCGACTAGGGTATAAATGGGCTGTTACATATGATTCTAGAAAAGAGGAGGTGAGTCAATTTGACTGCACTACTTAAGTACCAAGCTCTCTCTAGATCGAATCCTAGACATATATTGATCGTTATGTCAGAGTCTTAAAAATTTATAAAAAGAATGATCGAGCCTAGAAGCTAACTATGACAACGATTGAGACAAGCGCACCGATAGAACAGTAGTATAGTTTGGTGGCAAGACCGGATTGTCGAACCCAAAGGAACCAAAAGTACTAATACTAACTTTCTTTTTATTATTTAGCCTAAGAATTAAAGGAATTATTAATTAATCTAAAATTAACTAACTATTAAGCTAAAGATGCAAAGACAAAGAGAATGAATTGGGGAAAATACTTGTAGGAAAAACCAATTGATTAAGAAAAAACCGAGGAAGAATCCACCTAGACTTCACTTGTTATTTAACTCTGAACCAGACAATTTATTCACTTGACTTGATCCGTAGGATTCCCTAATTTATATTAATACCTCTCTCGAGGCTACTAACGTCTAACCCTAGGTTGATTAATTGAAATCTCTTTCTAATTAAAACCCCTAGAATTGCATTAACTCGATCTATGGACTCCCATATTAGGTTTGACCCTAATCCGGCAGATTTTCGTCATCCTATCTCTAGGGTTGCGATCAACTCCGCTTAATTATGCTAGATCTACTCTTAGACAGGGTCTATTCCTCCTCTGCCTAAGCACATCAATACTTGAATCAATATCCTGAAATATTAAAACAAGAATTAAGAACACATAATTAAGAACAAATCAAGTATTTATCATATAGTTCAGAAAACAATAGCAAGATCCGTCTTAGGTTTCATCCCCCTCAGGTATTTGAGGGTTTAGTTCATAACGATAAAAGAATACATCTTAGAAGAAAATATAAAACAAAACATAAGAAAAGCCCTAAAACCCCTAAAGGAAATTGAAGGGAAGATCCTCCGTCTTGAGTATAACTCCGACTTCTTGAGATGAATCAACTGGCTTTCTTCGAGTAAATTCCATAATTCTGGCCTCTCTGGCTCGGCTCTTTGACCTAACTGGACGCCTAACTGGACCCCCTTGAAGGTTGGCCTCTAGGCTGTTTATATAGGCTGTTTATATAGGCTTTTGGAATGGATTTCTTTGCCTCTAAGTACCCTAGTCCGAATGAAACTCTTCTTTGTCACGTCAGGGACATGCCCATGGCACACGCCCGTGTGAATCGTGGCCAGGCTGTGCTAGGGTCTGTTAAGGTGGCACGACTGTGTGGCTTGGGCCTAGGCCGTGTTGATTTCATGATGTAATAGCCGGTTATGACCCTAATCAGAACGGTGGTTTCAGGACCACGAATCCGAATTAGAAAAATATTTCAATATTTATTTTAATATCTATAATATATGTTTGAACATGTGCTAAAATATCATGGATTAATTTGTTCGTTTGTGTGTTTAATTTAAGGAAAAGGACTAAATCGCATAAGTGGTAAAAGTGGCATTTTATTTAATTGAGTGGTATAATTGATTTGTCTTCTTTTGCATGTGGCCTTATGTTGCAAATTGCCATTTAGAATAATAGTGGACGGCAAGTTGGCTTTAAATTTTATATTAATATGTTTTTTTATATTGTTAACATTATATATATATTATATGTTAATAATAAAACATCATAAAATAAAAAGGCATGCATTATTAACCTTCTTGGCCGAATGTGAGAAAGAAAAACACCATTTTTGGAGCTTTAGGTTTCGGCATCTAGGAGGCCTAATTCGGGTATGTTCTTTGTTCGATTTTTGTTAATTTCTACGTTTTTGAGATCGTTGCTTAGTATTTTAGTAAGCCCATTCTCGAATTTTGAAATTTAGTGTGAATTTCGTGAGTTGCCATTGAAGGGAGATTGTTGTTTTTGTTATTTGATGAGGAAATATTAATTATATGGGTTAGATTATTAAGTTTTGTCTTTGAATTTTTGATGAAATTGAGAAATTTGGATTAAATTGTAAATAATAAATTTTTGAAGGACTTTAATGCAAAATAAATGAATTGTAGGGACTTGTATGGGCATGGGTAACATTCACCCCTAAAGGAATGTGGCTAAATTTTGAGTATTTTGTGTTTTGTGCAATAGGGACTAGATTGTAAATGTCAGGGGTAAAATAGTAATTTGCCCATTTATGTGTTTTTAGACTAAATTGAACGAAAATGTGTTGAATGAGCTTAATTTGAAATTTATTTAGATCAAGAACCAAAAAGATCGGGTTTGGATCGGGGAAAAGAAAAGATAATCGAATAGTCAGAAAACCAAATTCGTCGATTTCCGAGGTAAGTTTTTAAGTAATTGGATTAAATTGAATTTTATTCTATATTTTATGTATATGTTACATGACGGTAGGTATGTTAAATATCATAATGCCGAATGTGTTAATGAATTAGTATGAGTTGGCCGAATGTAAGATTTGGTATATGTATAAATAAACCTTGATTAATTAAGTTGTTTGAATATATGTGTATGGATTAAGAGATAGTTAAATATGAGAATGAATAGAGAAAGGTGATTGTATTCGAAATGGTGGACATGTGTCTATGTGTATATTAAGTGTGCCGAATGTGATGGTAATTGATAGGAGAATGAGTTGTTGAACATGTACATAAATATATGTATATAGAATGTGCCGAATATGATGGTAGATGGCATGAGAAATGATTTGTTTGGACATGTTGCAACACCCCTATCCCGTGTTCGACATCAGATTAGGGTTAGGAGCGTTACCGGACAGATCAGAAAGCAAATACAGAAATTCATACATTCATTCTTTAATCTCAAGCATAATGTCCCTTAAATGGGTCCTCGAGACCTTAAGCATGCTTATACACCGAGTCGGGACTAAATCGAAACTAATACAAAATCTTATGGAAAAATTTAAACTTTTCTAAAATACAGGGGAGACACGCTCGTGGGAGGAGACCGTGTGCCCTCCACGGCTACTAAACACCCTCGTGTGTCCAACCGTGTCTATATACTGACTATACCAACACGGCCACTAGGCACACCCGTGTGCCATGGCCGTGTACTACTAGGCCATATACTGACTTCCCTACCACGGCCACCAAGCACGCCCGAGTACCAAGGCCGTGGCCCGCTACTGACTTGTGCACCATGGCTAGTGGACACCCCCGTGTCGAGGCCGTGTGCTACCAATCTACATCCTGCTATTCTCCCACGGTCTTTAGGCACGCCCCTGTGCCACGACCATGTGACATTATAGGCCATTTACAAGGCCAAAATGCCACCCAAAAGGATCAAACCTACAAGCCATATTAACCAAAACATTTCATGCACATAACATCACCAAAAACATACCAAATAGTCATCCAAATCATGCACATTTGACCACTAATGTAATTACTACAATACATTCAATATTCATTCAATCTATACATTCAAACCAATTCCAAACATACCAATTTGCATGACCAAAACTCAATTTTTCCAAAGCATCATTCATCTATATGCTTACCACCTCATAACCATTTCATATATCAACTAATCATACCAAAACAACTTCACATATTACCTTCTTATAAGCATATTACCAAAACATAACTAGCCAATTCACATGGCTGAATTCACTTTACAACTCATATACATATACTTAGCCTATACATGCCATATTTAGCTATATACATATTCAAAAGGGTACCAAAATGATTTTTAGTAGTGTGATGACGATCCTGACGGTCCCGAGCCTTCAGTAGCTTTGACGACCTATAAAACAGAGTAAACACACACAGAGTAAGCTTTCCAAAAGCTTAATAAGTCATATACGAATAAACTTAACATAATTCATTTATAAGTATGGCAATTTGAATTCATTAACATATTCTAAAATCAAGCACATAAATGAACTCTGGGCTCACTTGATTTACCATTCCTTGCCAATCCACACACTTCAAATATCTCAATTGCATTAATGCGCATACATACTTACCTTCCATGCTTTTACAAAGTATATACATATATATCAACGTACCTGAAACGGATGTACATTCACGTATTTGTTCTAAGCTTGGTAGTATAACTCGTATCACAGATATGCCTGTTGAACCGTAAGGAATCTAATAGGAAACTCAGAGTACTTAGAATATTCGTACAATGCCAACGTCCCAGACGAGGTCTTACATGCACTCAGATATCGATGCCACTGTCCCAGACAGGGTCTTACACATAATCAGATATCGATGCCACTGTCCCAGACAGGGTCTTATACGAATCAAATACGATGCCAGTGTCCCAGACATGGTCTTACACGTAAATCTCATATCGACGCCAACGTCCCAGACGTGGTCTTACACGAGCCTCAAATCAACGCCTACATCCCAGACGTGGTCTTACATGATAAAACAGAGTAGATACCTACGTCAAAACAAAGTTAATCCTATCTATTCCTAGGTTCATACGGGGCTTATCGGACTTAATCACTATATCAAATTTATCTCGGAATTCATATGTATAACCTCTCATAAGCATTCATTATCATCATTAGTCATATGAACAAATACAATTGCATACATATACATTTATTTTCATAGTGACTTACCTCGGATTCGGTTTATCGGAATGAAAACGGCTACTCGGTTACTTTCGCTTTCCCGCGATCTAAATCCATTTTCCTCAGTTCTTGATCTAAACATATTCAGAATTAATCCTTTTATTAACTAATTCATTCAATTCAATCCAAAGACACACATTTAGGGCTATTTGCAAATTAACCCTCATATTTGCACACTTTAACAATTTAGTCCATTTTTCTCAAAACATCAAATTCACAAAATTTGTTCATACACATGTATAGCCGAATATCCCTAGGGACTATATAAGTTCATATTTTCCATCAAATTCACAAATTAGTCCCTCAATTTTCTATTTTCTCGATTTAGCCCTAATTAGCTAAATTCATCAAAAATTCAAGAATAAAGTATGTTCATCTAGTTCATATCTTTCATTTAACACCACAAACTATCAAAAAGCTTGACATAGCATCAATGGCATATCAAACAAACATCATCAATTCATTAAATTGAAACATGGGTTTGATAGCTCTCGAAGCAACGATTACAAAAACGTAGAAATTATAAAAAATCGAAGTAAAAAATTACCTTAATTATAACTTGAAATAGCCGAAACCCTTAAAGCACTTGTTCTTCTATTTTCTTTGCTAATTTCGGTCAAAGTGGGATGAACTAATGGCCATATTTTATGCTTATAATTATTAAAGCATACAAATTAATCCATTTCCAAAATTGCCCATTTAATATTCATATAAGACAAACATATATAATGGTTATCATGACATTTCCACCATCCACTAACTATAAATTGGGATAATAACAACATTAGGCCTCCACATTAACAAAGCCACATCACATTAGTACATTAACAAATAGCAAGCAACTTCCACATTTAATGCAAATCAATCCTTTTGTCGAATTAAACACACAGACAGATAAATTAACTTACGAAAATTTATCACATGCTTAATCACTTATCAGAGACATAGAAAATAATATTAGAATATTATACAGACTCGGATTTGTGGTACCGAAACCACTGTTCTGACTAGGGTATAAATTGGACTGTTATAATTCTCCCCCCTTAGGGATTTTCGTCCCCAAAAATCTTACCGTTAAACAGAGCCGGATATTATTGTCTCACTGAATCTTCCGATTCCTAAGTTGCCTCTTCGATTCCGTTTTGATTCCACAGTACTTTTACTGACGGAATTTTCTTATTTCTCAGCTCTTTCACTTCACGAGCTAAGATACAGATCGGTTCCTCTTCATATGACATATCAGATCGGATTTCAATTTCAGATGGGGCAATCACATGTGACGGATCGGATCGATATTTACGAAGAATTGAAACATGAAATACATTGTGTATCTTTTCTAGCTCTAAGGGCAAATTAATCTATAAGCAACAGGCCCAACTCGTTCAATGATCTTATAAGGTCCGATGAACCTCGGACTCAATTTGCCTTTTCGTCCGAATCGAAGCACTTTCTTCCACGGAGACACTTTCAGAAATACTTTGTCACCGATTTCAAATTCTATATCTTTTCGTTTCAAGTCTGCATAGGACTTTTGACGATCTGATGCTGCTTTCAAACAATCTCGGATCAGTTTCACTTTCTGTTCTGAATCTCTAATCAAATCAACTCCGTGCAACTTATTCTCACTGAGTTCAGTCCAATACAGAGGTGTACGGCATTTATGTCCGTACAAAGCTTCATATGGTGCTATTTTGATACTCGACTGAAAACTATTGTTGTATGCAAATTCAATCAAAGGCAGATACTGTTCCCACAAACCATTAAACTCAAGTATATAGCATCCCAACATGTCTCCAAGAATTTGAATGGTCCGTTCAGACTGACCATCTGTTTGCGGATGAAAAGCTATACTGAAGTGTAATTTCGTGCTCAAAGCTTCTTGTAGTTTCTTCTAGAATCTCGACGTAAACCTCGGATCTCTATCTGACACAATAGATAACGGCACCCCGTGCAATCTCACAATCTCAGAAATATAAAGCTCAGCTAATTTCCCCAGTGAAAAATCAGATCTTACCGAAATAAAATGGGTGGATTTGGTTAATCGGTCAACTATGACCCATATCGCGTCTTTCTTTCTCGGAGTCAGAGGCAAACCAGAAACAAAGTCCATTGTTACTCTATCCCATTTCCACTCCGAAATTAGAATCGACTGCAGCAATCCAGACGGAACTTGATGCTCGGCTTTCACTTGCTGACAAACTAAACATTTCGAAACAAATTCAGAAATGTCTCGTTTCATACCAGACCACCAGTAGTGTCGTTTCAAATCATGATACATTTTAGTACTCCCCGGATGATTAGATAGACGACTATTATGTGTTTCATTCAAAATCAACTGAACCAACTCTGGATTTCTTGGAACATAGATACGATCCTGGAATCTCAAACAATCATCAACAATTTGAAATTCAGATTCGGAATTCACTTCACACTGAGCTCGTTTTGCTAGCAATTCATTATCAGATTTCTGAGCATCACATATCTGTTGTAAGAATAACGGCTTTGCTTTTAATTCCGCTATCATCAAACTATCATCAGAAAAATCTAACTGAACATTCAAAGCACGTAGTGCAAATAATGATTTCCTACTCAGTGCATCAGCAATGACGTTCGCTTTACCCGGATGGTAATCTATCACAAGCTCATAATCTTTTAACAACTCAAGCCATCTTCTCTGATGCAGGTTCAAATATTTCTGGGTCATTAAGTATTTCATACTTTTATGATCTAAAAATACGTGACATTTCTCACCGTACAGATAATGACGCCAAATCTTTAGCGCAAACACAATCGCAGCAAGTTCAAGTTCATGTGTCGGATAATTCTTTTCATGAGGCTTAAACTGTCTCGAGGCATAAGCTACAACTTTGCCTTTTTGCATCAAAACACACCCCAAACCATTTAGCGAAGCATCACTGTAGACAACAAATTCTTTACCCGATTCTGGTTGTACTAACACTGGAGCTTTTGTTAACAGGGTTTTCAACTGATCAAAACTTCCCTAACATTTATCCGACCATTCAAATCTGACATCTTTCTGTAACAGTCTAGTCAACGGAGTAGCTATTGTCGAAAAGCCTTTTACAAATCTACGGTAATAACCAGCTAAACCCAGAAAATTGCAGACTTCAGATACATTTCTCGGAGGTTTCCAATTCAGAATAGTAGAAATCTTACTCGGGTCTACACGTATTCCAGAGGCTGACACAATATGTCCCGGAAAACTAACCTTATGCAACCAGAATTCACATTTGCTGAATTTTGCGTACAATTGCTTTTCTCTCAAAGTTTGCAACACAATTCTCAGGTGTTCAGCATGCTCATTTTCATCACGTGAATAAATCAGAATGTCATCTATAAATACCACAACAAATGGGTCTAGGTACGGTCTGAAAATTCTGTTCATCAGATCCATAAAGACAGCAGGAGCATTGGTTAGTCCAAATGGCATAACTAAAAATTCATAATGCCTGTACCTCGTTCTGAAAGCAGTCTTTGGAATATCTGAATCTTTCACCCTCAACTGATAATATCCCGATCTTAGGTCAATCTTAGAAAACACAGTAGCTCCTTTTAACTGATCAAATAAGTCATCAATCCTGGGCAACAGATATTTATTCTTTATTGTTACCTTATTCAACTAACGGTAATCAATACACATTCTCATCGTGCCATCTTTCTTTTTCACGAACAGAACAGGAGCTCCCCAAGGCGAAAAGCTCGGTCTAGCAAACCCTTTATCGGTCAATTCTTGCAACTGTGACTTTAACTCTTTCAACTCTGTTGGTGCCATTCTATACGGAGCTATCAAAATAGGTGCAGTACCAAGCAACAATTCAATACCAAACTCAACTTCACAAATTGGAGGTAAACCCGGTAACTCTTCAGGAAACACATCGAAAAACTCACAGACAATAGGCACTGATTCAACTTTCTTTTCAGATGCTTTTGAATCAATCACATAGGCGAAATATGCTTCGTAACCCTTTTTCACATAACTCTGAGCTTTCAAAACAAATATCACAGCAGACAATCCATTCAAATCATCAGACTCAATCCGTACAATCTCATCATTCAGACATCTCAAATCTATAGTCTTTCTTTTGCAGATCACAACAACATCATGCATAAATAACCAATCTATACCCAAAATAATATCGAATTCATCAAATAGCAAAAGCATCAGATCAGCAGGGAAACAGATATCTCGAAACATTAACGGACAGTTCTTACATACTTTGTCAACAAGGACACTTTTACCTAAGGGGTTCGATACTTTTATAGCAAACTCAGTAGACTCTACAGGCAAAGTCTTACTGAATACCAAATTCATGCATATATAAAAATGCGTAGAACCAGGGTCTATTAAAGCAATCACAGAAGTATCATAAAGAGTAAAAGTACCAGTTATAACATCAGGTGACGAAGCTTCCTCACGAGCTCAGATAGCATATGCTTTGGCAGGTGCTCTAGCTTCAAATCTGACAACATTATCTCTTGTAGTTCTCTGACTACCACAAACATTTCTTACATTCTTCGATGATCTACCTCTCACAGGTGCATTATCAGATCTCAGATTTTGAACAGTCTCTGCCTCAACAGACTCGGGGCAATCACGGATACAATGATCAAGCGATCCACATCTGAAGCAAGCTCTGTCGTTTATTCTACAGCTTCCCGGATGTCTTTTTCCGCAATGTTTACATTCAGGTCTTTCAGTCCGGACATTACCAACACTGGCCACTGAAGTTGCTGGAGCTTTGGAACTCATTTGCGATCTAGCTCGATTTCTGTTCAACTGTCCCGCATTATATCTGGAATGACTTTGATCATCTCTGAATCTTTTCGAAGCAGACTGAAATGATTTACTCTGAAATCTCTTTTTCACATCTCGAGCTTCAGACTCAGCTTCTCTTTTATCTTTCCGGAGTGCCTCAGCTTTGCAAGCTCGGTCAACAAGTACAACAAACTCTTTTATTTCTAAAATCCTGACTAGCAAACGAATGTCTTCATTAAGGCCATCTTCGAACCTTTTGCACATTATAGCCTCAGATGATACGCATTCTTGAGCATAGTGACTCAGTCTCACAAATTCTCGTTTATATTTCAAAAAAGTCATTCGGCCCTGTTTAAGTTCTAGAAATTCCTTTCGTTTCTGATCAATGAATCTCTCACTGATATATTTCTTCCGGAATTCACTCTGAAAGAAATCCCATGTGACTCGTTCTCTCGGAATAACAGAAATCAGAGTTTTCCACCATTGATAAGCTGCATCTCGTAGCAAAGATACAACGCACTTTATACATTCTTCCGGAGTCAGAGACATCTCATCAAATACCCGAATAGTATTTTCAATCCAGAACTTGGCCTTTTTAGCATCATCCTTTTTAGTAGCCCAGAATTCTTTGGCCCCATACTTACGGATCTTATCAACTGGAGGTTTATTGAACAGATTCGGATTTGTAGTCGGAGGTATATCAGATGTCTGAGGGGGATTAATCGGGGGCGGGGTTGTGAAACAGTCGGGTTATTTCTTACGAACTGAGTGAACCACTCACTTATCATCTGGAAGAAAGCTTGGTTAGCTTCTCCCTCCTGACCGCTCGTAGCCGGTCTCGAATCAGAGGGTTCTGCCCCTTGCGCGGGAGCAGGCGCATTACTTTCTACGTCGTCAGCTACGACTCTTTCGGGATCCATACTATACGAAAAATCACATTTTACACGTCAGGATTCATCACACTATCACAGTTCAGATATATGGCATGTATAGCTACATTCTGACACGCTATGTTAGTCCTAGAATCGACTAAACCGTAGCTCTGATACCAACCAAATGTAACACCCCTATCTCGTGTCTGACATCGAATTAGGGTTAGGAGCGTTACCGGACAGATCGAAAAGCAAATACAGAAATTCATACATTCATTTGTCAATCTCAAGCATAATGTCCCTTAAATGGGTCCTCGAGACCTTAAGCATGCTTATACACTAAGTCGGGACTAAATCGAAACTTATACAAAATCTTATGGAAAAATTTAAACTTTTCTGAAATACAGGGGAGACACGCCCGTGGGAGGAGACCGTGTGCCCTCCACGGCTACTAGACACCCCCGTGTGTCCAACCGTGTCTATATACTGACTATACCAACAAGGTCACTAGGTACACCTGTGTGCCATGGCCGTGTACTACTAGGCCATATACTGACTTCCCTACCACGACCACCAAGCACGCTCGTGTACCAAGGCCGTGGCTAGTACTGACTTGTGCACCACGGCTAGTGGACACCCCCGTGTCGAGGCCGTGTGCTACCAATCTACATCCTGCTATTCACCCATGGTTTTTAGGCACGCCCGTGTACCACGACCGTGTGACATTATAGGCCATTTACAAGGCCAAAATGCCACCCAAAAGGATCAAACCTAGAAGCCATATTAACCAAAACATTTCATGCACATAACACCACCAAAAACATACCAAATAGTCATCCAAATCATGCACATTTGACCACTAAGGTAATTACTACAATACATTCAATATTCATTCAATCTATACATTCAAACCAATTCCAAACATACCAATTTGCATGACCAAAACTCAATTTTTCAAAAGCATCATTCATCTATATGCTTACCACCTCATAACCATTTCATATATCAACTAATCATACCAAAACAACTTCACATATCACCTTCTTATAAGCATATTATCAAAACATAACTAGCCAAATCACATGGCTAAATTCACTTTACAACTCATATACATATACTTAGCCTATACATGCCATATTTAGCTATATACATATTCAAAAGGGTACCAAAATGATTTTTAGTAGTGTGATGATGATCCTTGACGGTCCCGAGCCTTTAGTAGCTTTGACGACCTATAAAACAGAGTAAACACACACAGAGTAAGCTTTCCAAAAGCTTAGTAAGTCATATACGAATAAACTTAACATAATTCATTTATAAGTATGGCAATTTGAATTCATTAACATATTCTCAAATCAGGCACATAAATGAACTCTGGGCTCACTTGATTTACCATTCCTTGCCAATCCACACACTTCAAATATCTCAATTGCATTAATGCGCATACATACTTACCTTCCATGCTTTTACAAAGCATATACATATATATATCAACGTACCTGAAATGGATGTACATTCATGTATTTGTTCTAAGCTTGGTAGTATAACTCGTATCACAGATATGCCCGTTGAATTGTAAGGAATCTAATAGGAAACTCAGAGTACTCAGAATATTCGTACAATGCCAACGTCCCAGATGAGGTCTTACATGCACTCAGATATCGATGCCACTATCCCAGACAGGGTCTTACACATAATCAGATATTGATGCCACTGTCCCAGACAGGGTCTTACATGAATCAAATACGATGCCAGTGTCCCAGACATGGTCTTACACGTAAATCTCATATCGACGCCAACGTCCCAGACGTGGTCTTACACGAGCCTCAAATCAACACCTACGTCCCAGACGTGGGCTTACATGATAAAACAAAGCAGATACCTATGTCAAAACAAAGTTAATCCTATCTATTCCTAGGTTCATACGGGGCTTATCGGACTTAATCACTATATCGAATTTATCTCGGAATTTATATGTATAACCTCTCATAAGCATTCATTATCATCATTAGTCATATGAACAAATACAATTGCATACATATACATTTATTTTCATAGTGACTTACCTCGGATTCGGTTTATCGGAATGAAAACGGCTACTCGGTTACTTTCGCTTTCTCGCGATCTAAATCCATTTTCCTCGGTTCTTGATCTAAACATATTCAGAATTAATCCTTTTATTCACTAATTCATTCAATTCAATCCAAAGACACACATTTAGGGCTATTTGTAAATTAACCCTCATATTTGGACACTTTAACAATTTAGTCCATTTTTCTCAAAACATCAAATTCACAAAATTTGTTCATACACATGTATAGCCGAATATCCCTAGGGACTATATAAGTTCATATTTTCCATCAAATTCACAAATTAGTCCCTCAATTTTCTATTTTCTTGATTTAGCCTTAATTAGCTACATTCATCAAAAATTCAAGAATAAAGTATGTTCATCTAGTTCAGATCTTTCATTCAACACCACAAACTATCAAAAAGCTTGACATAGCATCAATGGCATATCACACAAACATCATCAATTCATTAAATTGAAACATGGGTTTGATAGCTCTAGAAAGCAACGATTACAAAAACGTAGAAATTATAAAAAATCGAAGTAAAAAATTACCTTAATTATAACTCGAAATAGCCGAAACCCTTTAAGCACTTGTTCTTCTATTTTCTTTGCTAATTTCGGTCAAAGTGGGATGCACTAATGGCCATATTTTATGCTTATAATTATTAAAGCATACAAATTAATCCATTTCCAAAATTGCCCATTTAATATTCATATAAGACAAACATATATAATGGTTATCATGACATTTCCAGCATCCACTAACTATAAATTGAGATAATAAAAACATTAGGCCTCTACATTAACAAAGTCACATCACATTAGTACATTAACAAATAGCAAGCAACTTCCACATTTAATGCAAATCAATCCTTTTGGCGAATTAAATACACAGACAGACAAATTAACTTACAGAAATTTATCACATGGTTAATCAGTTATCAGAGACACAAAAAATAATATTAGAATATTATACAGACTCGGATTTGTGGTCCCGAAACCACTGTTCCGACTGGGGTATAAACCGGACTGTTACACATGTATATATCTATGTTTATATATAAATGAAAATGAAATTATATGTGTTTTTCTGAATGAGGAAAGATAGGTTAAAGAGCACTACGGATGCGAACTTATTTACCGAGCACTGTGTGTGCGAAATCGGTTGAATGGCACTATGTGTGTGGAATAATAAGTAAGGGCACTAAGTGTGTGATACATTACTGTTAAATGGCACTATGTGTGTGAAATAATAAGTAATGGCACTAAGTGTGCGATACATTACTGTTAAATGGCACTATGCGTGCTCTTTCTCAAGTAACGGCACTAAGTGTGCGATACGTTATGTAATTTGCACTATGTGTGCGGGATTACAGAGACTGCGGAGACATAAACTGATGAAGGGAGACAAACGAGAAATGATACATGAGTAAGTGTTGCATGATAGCTTAATAACCAGGTATTAGTGAGGTAAGTTGTTTTGTTACAAAAATATAGAAATGAGGTGTGATTATTAAACTTTGAGCTTGTTCGAAATGGGTATATAGTACTTGAGTATTCGGTATTTGAGACATATTAGATATGATGGTTGTTGAATGGTGACTAGTTATGCATATTGTACTTATGAATTTGTTATTGATCTTATTGGATTAATTAAATTGTATAATGATTAGTTGCATATTTTTTTACCATTGCTTAAAACTTACTAAGCTATATAAGCTTACTCAATGTGTTTATTTTACTATTTTATAAATCTTAAAGTCGAAGCTCGAGCTCGAGGATTCATCGTCAAAGTCAATCACACTATCGACTGTCTTTGGTACTCTTTTGATGAGTTAAATTATGAGAAATATGGCATGTATAGGCTAAACTACTCTTTTGAGCTTATATTTTGAATTTGATGTATATTAATGCCATACGAAAATGGCTTAATGTTTATATTTGAGTTGATTTTGAGATGCTTGAGTTTGTTGAATATAATTAAGATGTTGGTTATGTTTGTGCATATTTGGACATAATATAATCTGGTTTTAGCATGTGTGACTTATGACATTAAGTTATGGATAATATCAATAGGTTTAAGTAAATTTTATACTTGACTTATGAGCTTAATCTTGAGGTCGTTCTATATTATGTTTTGTGCATTACTTGAGTATTGGTTTTGGTTGTGTTAAGCCTATAGTACATTGTGGATAATAGATAAACCTTTGCTTATGTTTGCTTGTACATATAAGGTAATTCACGAAAGAATAAGGTTAAATTATATATATGTAATAAATAGGTTTGATGATCTATTGATCCAAAGGAATTATATTCAGTTGTAAATATTCGATTATAGATTGTATAATTGGCATTTATTTTTTTTATCTTGGATTATTATATATATATACATATTCGATTATGAGGAATTAATAAGGGTATATCATAGTTGTAAATAATTGGTTATGTCATGCATGCGATAAAATATATATGGTCTGTTAATTGATTAAAGTTGAATAAGGTTTAACCTATATATATATATTCGGTTATGCTACTTTATAATCGAAGGGATAGTGTTGTGTTATTTGTATGGAATTGTTTTCTCTGGATGATGCACATGATATTATTTTGAGATGATTGTTAGTTGTGACATTATTAATTAATTATGCATTTACTATGTATTAATATTCTTTTGAATGAGTTGATGATGTAAAAGTGTACTGACTTGTGTTTGGTTGAGTAATGCCTCGTAACCCTAATCCGGTGACGGATACGGGTTAGGGGTGTTACACGTGATATGGCCCATTTACTCCGTTTTAGGCCCGTTTCTTGTTCTTTTCATCCTCCGGTGCTTTCCTAAGTATAAAACATGAAATTAAAGGATTAAGAGCACCAAATTCCACAATTCAAGGCTTAAACCATCCAAAAGTATGATAAATGTGGGATTAAAATATGTTCATATTACGGTTTATCAATACCCCCACATTTAAGCATTTGCTTGTCTTCAAGCAAAGTTCTCAACTCACAATTAAAATGAACTTCCTTGATCCATAATATTCATCAATAGTGTTTCATCATAATTTAAAGATAATTCATACATTGATAATTTAAGTAAAAGGGTTTTAAAGATTCAAACAATCAAAGTCATAGTTTGTGTAGCATAAAAATATAAGTGTTTTTCCTTACCTAATTAATCATCGTTAACTCAAAATCAACAAGGGTTGACATCCTCACTAAAGATTCACTCAAATCACTCAAAATGTTTAAGGTTCAAAATTAAGCACTCAAAAGTCGAACATGAAAAGTTAATCCCATAGGCTTGCATGAAAATCAAATCTCCACCACTGTAAAATGAGATGATACACAAATCAAAAGGTCTTTTAAGGGTTGTAATGGGGCTTGGTTAAAAGGTGTGGATAAAGGCTGAATTAGAGGGTTAGAATCAAGATTGAATTGACAATTTACCTAACTAGAAAAATAAACTAATACTTGAATAATTATAGCAATTAAAACTTCACTAATAATATGAGCTTCTTCTCAATATGTCGAATTTTAAACGTATAAGCTCACTTGATCATAGAACTAATAATGAATATATTTCGTTTTTTTTAAGACCAAATCATTACAATAATAAGAAAGAACTTTAACAACTGAAATATAGAACATAGTTAGGAAACTGTTCAAAATCAAATCTCGAAAAAAGGGAGTCAAGGAATGGTAATAACAAATACAAGATGGGTTTTGGGGTAATATTAGTGGGTGAGTCAATAAAAAGGGTTGTTAGGATCAAAGGGGTTCACTAGGGGTTAATTGTGAAGGTAAGCTTTTTAGTGGAGTGAGTGGGTTAAATCCTAAGTGCCTTTATCATCTCAGTATATCAAATCAATAATGTGGTCTTGACATGTATAATTGAAGCAAGTTCTAGAATAACAAATCAATGTTGACACACTCATATTCAAAAAGTGAGCACGAAAGGATGTATGCTCTAAAAGGCTCAAAATCTTAAAAAAATTATGGGTTTTTGATATCAACTTTGTAAATTTCAAACTTCAAAGTAATAATTGGATTCAGGTAGACAACCTAACAAAATTTAAAATTTTGAAAGTAGACTTATCATGCTTGATTCTCTAGTCTCCTAAAGTTTAAATCATCACTGCACAATTATCAATGACTTAATCCAAAACATATCAATAAAAATCATGATTCAAAGGAAATTTCATTCTAATAGTAACATGAGAAAATTACTTAAGAACAAGACATAATTCAGGGATTTTGAAATAATACTATAGTTGACCCCCCACACTTAAGATGTACATTGTCCTCAATGTACAAAAATATATGACAATATAGTGATAAAATCATAATATAGGGAAAGAAGTGAAACTTCCTGAATTTTGGATGGAGTCAATGAAAAGAAACCGGATAAGAATTGGCAGAGGTGAACGTGGTGGAGCGCCTCGAACCGTTTGAAATTGAATCCTCGAAGCAGCCGGCCTGATTTTATTGTATCCTAAGCTATATCTAAATGACATGAACAATAAGAAGAAAATAATAAAGAAAGTAAAAAGAAAATAAGAATAAAAGTAAAAATGGAAAATGGATATGCGTTTAAAAAGCAAGGGGAAAGGGAACGAAGACTTTGGGGGGAAAAAGGAACAGAAGAAAGGGATTTTAAATAGAGGAATGGCCCATGCCCGTACCCTAGGCGTGTTATGTCACATGCCTAAATCACACAGCCGTGTTAAACTTCATGCTTTTCTCCCACGCCCGTATAAAGTGTTCGCTCACTCGTGTTGCTTAATCAGTGTTGCCCACGGCTTATAAGCATGGGCGTGTCACACGCCCGTGTTCTTTAGTCAGTTTCGACCACGGCCGCATCGCACAGCCATGGCATTTTATCGCAGCCCGTGTTTTGGAAAATTTTCGTCCTTGATTCGCACGGTCTCTGCCACGCCGGTGTGCAAATTCGTGATGCCCACACGGCCACGGCCACGCCCGTGTGAAAGGCCATGTGGTAGGGAAACCTACGCCTAAAAATTTTGGTTAGTTTTTAGTTAGATGCTATAATTCAAAAAATATGGATGTTAGTGGGGTTAGTGCTCGGGTTGCCTCCCGAGAAGTGCTCGTTTAAATTCTTGAGCTAGACTTACCTATTATTCATATGGCCATGGTGGTTCACGGAGTCGAAACTCCTTTTTCTTACTATTAATTCTATCAACATATGGTTTGAGTCGGGTAATATTTACCTCAAAAGTGCCGAAATTAAAATGTGTTACCTCGACTGTTCCGTATGCAAAGACCTTACGTGCCGAAAAAGGAGTCGCACCGTTTGTATTAAGCTCTGAAGTGGCTATTTGAGGGTTGGTTGCATCTGACAGTACCTGGTCCCCAACTTTGAAGTGATTGGTTTGACCTTTAATACTCGATGTCCTAGCCGTGCTAAGAATTGCGTTTAGCTCCACATGTGACGTATCGCCTAACTTCCATTTGTTTGTCAAAAACTCTTTTAAAAATTTCCTTGAATCTGGTATCTGCAAAAGAGCTTCAAGAGACGACAAGTTAATATGTAATTTTTTTGGAAGTTTAAGAAATTTACCAAAATTTTCCTCTGTGTGGTCTTTCTTTATTACATCGGGGTACGGTATACGAGGTTGGTACTCTTTAATTACCGGCTTTGGCTTATCATGACTTACCTTGTTCTCACCTTCCTCTACCACATTCTCTTGTCTTACCTTGGGCTCACGTTCACTATCGTGAGCGGTTATGGCTTGAAGTTGCTCCTTGAGGTTAGTTTCAGTGTTGCTTGGCAAGATGCCTTCTGGTCGTTTAAAGATCAACTTAGCGAGTTGCCCTAATTGGTTCTCGATCCCTTGAATCGATGCTTGTTATCTTTAAGTGTTGTCTCGGTATTTTGGAAATGAGTTTCTGACACTGTGATGAATTTTGTCAGCATCTCCTCAAGGTTCGGCTTCTTTTCTTGTGGGTAGGGCTGTTGTTGGAAGTTTGGAGGGGGTTGTTGTCTCTGATTTCCTTGACCACCCCATGAAAAATTGGGGTGGTTCCTCCAACCTGGATTATAAGTATTACTATAAGGGTTATTTTGAGATTTGAATTTGTTACCCATATAGTGAACTTGCTTGCTCTCAGCGCTCGGGTTGTAAGGTGGATATTCTGTATTGCTCATCTCTCCTCCATTCATATCGCACTACATGACTGGATGTACCTGCAAAGAATCACATACGCCATCAATCTTCTTATTTAACAGTTCTACCTAGTTTGATAGCATGGTTACTGCGTCGAGGTTGAAAACACTGGCTGCTTTTGTTGGCTTGGTCCTTGTGACTTGCCATTGATAGTTGTTCAGTGACATCTCTTCAATGAATTCGCAGGCAGCCTCAGGTGTTTTGTTGTTCAGGGTTCAGCCGGCGGCTGAATCAATTAATTGTCTTGTTGAAGAGTTCACACTATTGTAAAAGGTTTGGACTTATAGCCACAAGGGTAATCCATGGTGTGGACACCTTCTCAATAGATTTTGTATCTCTCCCATGCATCGTAAAGTGTTTCTAAATCCATCTGCACAAAAGAAGAGATATCATTTCTTAACTTGGCCGTTTTAGCCGACAAAAAATATTTTAATAAAAATTTTTTGGTCATTTGTTCCCATGTAGTAATTGACCCTCGTGGAAGAGAATGCAACCACTTTTTGGCTTTATTCCTCAAAGAAAAGGGAAATAACCGAAGACAGATGGCATCATCAGAAACGCCATTTATTTTGAAAGTATCGCAAAATTCTAGGAAATTTTCCAAGTGATTGTTTGGATCTTCATCCTGCAAACCATCAAACTAAACAAATTGCTGTATCATCTGAATTGTGTTAGGTTTCAGTTCAAAATTATTAGCAGCAATAGCAAGTCTAACAATTCTTGACTCAGTTCCTGTTAAATTAGGTTTAGTATAATCATACATAGTTCGAGGAGCATGATCTTCGGCCACCTCTGGACGTAGCGGATTATTCTCAGCCATCTCTTCAGTGGTATTAATTTCGACTTATTGCTCTTCTTCTATGTAATTTAAGCTTCACCTTATTTCTCTACGATTTCTGCGAACAGTACCTTCAATATCACTGTCGTAAATTAGGGGTCCTGCCGGGTTCCTTCTAGTCATAAACTAGAGGTACCTACTAGGAACAAATAAAAGAAGGAAAATTAGCAACGTTAAAAGCAAAATAACAATAAAAAATAATTTGCAAAAATTAAAAAATGGCTAAAGTAATAAAAATTGAGCGTTCTTAATATTTTAGTTCCCCGGCAACGACGCCAAAAACTTGATCGTTATGTCAGAGTCTTAAAAATTTATAAAAAGAATGATCGAGCCTAGAAACTAACTATGACAATGATTGAGGCAAGCGCACCGATCGAACAGTAGTATAGTTTAGTGGCAAGACCGTATTGTCGAACCCAAAGGAACCAAAAGTACTAATACTAACTTTCTTTTTATTATTTAGCCTAAGAATTAAATGAATTATTGATTAATCTAAAATTAACTAACTATTAAGCTAAAGATGCAAAGACAAAGAGAATGAATTGAGGAAAATACTTGTAGGAAAAACCAATTGATTAAGACAATACCCGAGGAAGAATCCTGTAACATCCTGAATTTTTGGGCCTATGCGTTTAATGGGTGGATATGTTTAATGTGTTAATCTAAGTGTTAGGGGTCCAAATTGGGCTCAGGCTTAGGTAGAGGCCTTGATTAAAATTATCTGTTTGGGCATTATAGGGTTTAAAAGGTAGTATCTGTGTTTAAAATACCAAAGTGGGCTTGTGGCCCAATATTAGGAGGTGACGCCACACAAGGGAGTAAGGGGCCCAAATTTAAGTTTCATCGAGCCCAATTATTTTAATTTAAGTTAGATAATTTTTGGCATTAGGGTTAGGTGGAGTGGATGGCAACAAGGCTCAAAAATAGGAGGATTTATGTGAATGGGATAATGTAGATATTATAGTTGATAATATGGAAGATAAAATGAGAAAAGATAGGAGCTATCTGCAAGGCTAGGTGTTGGCCGAAATTCCATCACCTAGAGGAGGGAAGAAATCGGTTTCTTTATGGCAAAGGGGTGCCGAATTTTCCCTTTTTATTTGCTTAATTTTTAGTTATCAGGAAGGGCACTTTCGGTTTTTCACAGGTAAGTGCTGAAATTTCTATAAATAGGGAGGGTTCTCTTCTTTATTTTTCAGTATTTAGGGTTTCCATCTTTTCTTTCTCTTCTCCTCTGAGTACAAGCCGAAATTACTAACCCTATTCCCTCATCTTCACTTTGATTCAAAAGCCGAAACTCCATTGTTCTTTTCTCTTCTTTCTTCTAAAAGCCGGAAACTCCATTATTCTTTTCTCTTCTTTCTTCTAAAAGCTGAAAACTCCATTATTCTTTTCTCTTCTTTCTTTTAAAAGCCGAACATGCATCAGTTCATCTTTTTCGGGATTCCCATAAAAGCCGAAATCCTTAGATCTCATCTCCTGTGTTTGCCGAATTCTCTCTGGGGTATCTGCTTGTGCCGAATCTCGATGGAAACTAAAGGTAAGTATTGATTCGTAAGATTTCAATCTTTTCCGGCTTTTTAGGGACTCTAGCCGAATGGCTATAAGGAACTAATCTTAAGTTTTTCTCTTATTTGCGGCATTCCCGTATTTGAAGGGGAGTCACTCGCTTAGATCTCTAAGATAGAGTTCAGTAACACTCGAATCGTGTTACTCTTGGGATTTCAAGGTAAGGAGATCTATTGATTTTTAACGTGTAAATTTGGGTATTTATTAACCCTTGGCCGAATATAAGGGAGCCCAAATCTTCGTATTCTTCCGGCTTTTGAGCAAGGTTTTAGACTAAGGGTTGTAGATCCAGATAGTAAGGATTTAACTAAGGGAGTAAAACTACGTGATATCAGGTGTGTAACACTTCCACATCATTTAGATTCCTGTTAAAATATATTATAAATCTGTTATATTCTGATAAATGCCGAAATCTCGGCATCATGGTTAAAACCCGAGGAGGGTAAAAGTGAATCACCAGGTTAGTGATCCCTGTCATTCCTAAGTGAATGTTCCTGTTAAGGTGACATCTGTGATAAGTATTCTGTTTCTGTGATTGCATGGGGTTGGGTTTATTGAAAGGGGAAGTGTTCTGTTGTAGCGGCTTCTGTCGTGACCTGTTGTAGCGGCTCCTGCCGTGACCTGTTGTAGCGGCTTCTGTCGTGACCTGTTGTAGCGGCTCCTGCCGTGACCTGTTGTAGCGGCTCCTGCCGTGACCTGTTGTAGCGGCTCCTGCCGTGACCTGTTGTAGCGACTTCTGCCGTGACCTGTTGTAGTGGCTTTTTCCATGACCTGTTGTAGTGGCTACGGCCATGATCTGACGATGAGCAGCATGTCTGCCATCGATGGTGTGTAGCGGTGTGGGTTGATTGTAGAAATCCCTAATGGTGTGACTGGCAGGTAAAGGTGGCGTGTAGCGGATGGAAACCTAGGATTTGGGTTGGGCTTTGCATATTTTCTGATATATTATATTCTGTTATATGTTCTGTGGGGTTAAGGCCCAAATCTAATGGTGCATGAGAGTTGCACACTGAGTCTCGCGACTCACCCTATTATTTAACAATTTCAGGTAGCACCTAGTGCAACGGACCGGGCTGGACAGGAGCGCGAGGTGGCCATGCGAGAGAGTTCTTGATCCAGTAGAAGATTTTACTTAGAATATTGTTTTTAATAGTTTGATTAAGGGTTTTAAATTTCGTTGTAATAAGGCCTTGGGCCACTAGACTATTATTTATGTTTTGGTTTTATGTTGGGCTTTTATTACTGGGCATTTAAATTTTATATTTAAATTAAGTTAAGACATGTACAAAATCTCGGTTTTTATTTAAAATTCACCAAGGCATTTTATAACTTTATATCTTATACAACTTAATAAATTATTAAGTTTTCGGTATAACTTGTAACACCCCCAAACCCGGCCCACGAGCCACGGCCGAATTCAGAAATGCCACTGCGGAAAACATTTGAAAAATATTTTGACTTAGAACTGAAAACATAAAATTGACTGCCTTTAAGAAATCATTGGGTATTTGAAAGCCCATTAAAAATTTCGTTGTTACAAATTATCCGAATTTAAAAACTTTAATATATATATATATTTAAAGATATAATTTGCCGAGAGTAAAACATTTCCAAATCGTTAATCAATTAATAATCCATCTTAAAACATAATAAAGGTGCTTAATAAAAATACTTAAACCCTTTAACAAACTTCAAATACTTTAAGGCCCTTATTACAATGATTGAATACTTAAAATACTGAAATCATAAACTATATGAAGTAAGGAAAACAACTTCTTCTGCATGGGCCACCTCGTATCCACTCCAACCCGGTCCGAGCTATATGCATCACCTATAAGGTTGATAAAAATTGGGTGAGTCAACAGACTCAGTGTGCAATTAGACCACTGAATTCCACCCACATATGAAACCACATATTTACCCACATATCATACATCAATGCACTTATCACATGATTTCACTTATTGGGCTTGGCCCATTATCACATTACATATCAGATAATAAGTCATCTTATTCACATAATTCCACGATTTGGGCTTGGCCCATATCCATACCACATATCGGATAATAATATACTTAACCACATGTTTCCACATACTGGGCTTGGCCCATTACCACATTAAACCACATATCATATTAGGCTTGGCCCATTTTCACATATATTCACATACAAAATTATGCAATTATGAAGCCCAACCCATCCTAGGGTCCATCCGCTACACACCCCCGTATCCAGCCTACCACACACTAAGGGATTATTAAATCACCCTTCCCTTTTTACTCCAATATGGCAGCAAATGCCATCCACGCGAACTTAATCGCAAATAATCCACAACGCGACCTCAGTCAGCGCCAATCCACGATGTAGCCGAAGCTATCATCAAAACCACGACGAGCACAAAGCCATCAGTAACCACGATATGGCACATAGCCTATATCAACCACGTACTCGAAGTACACCCTGTCCTTCTTTCATATCATATCCCACCCATGCACATGCAACATAAAATAATGCCATGATGATAATGCATGTACATGTTATTTAGCATATTATCACATACTCATAACAATAATCATATTTCATCAGTTTTGGTACTTACCAGATTATTGACATACCCCTTAAGGGTATCCGTATCGTACTTGTCACTGCACTCGTTAATACATACATAACACATACAAAATATCACATACATAACATAAACCCGAAAAACGGTAGGCTAACTACACACCTTATAACTTGAAGAATTACGCTTTCGATCCCGATGATATCACTAAGTGACACTACGGCTATCTGCCTACTTTGCTGTTCTGACGCTGGCCCACACCCCGGTGGCCAATCTCGTACTGCAGAGACTGCTCTCCTCTTGAACTTAGGGATAGGGACTACCCCTTGTCCTCCTTAACTGGCATTTGCGTCCATCGCAAAACTTAATTAGAATTAAACGGTTAATACAAGATCTTAATCGAATAGATTATAATCTAACATACTTACCAAAATGATCTTGAATCCCGAAAGCTTGCTTACTTATGTCGACTTGGCCCTAAAATATCATAGTTAAAATCGGCTAACTTTAATACCAAATATGATCTATGGCCGAATACCATGAGTCACTCACCTAGCTTGTCGAAATCCCGAAAAACTACTCCTTGCTCTTGGACTGTCGAAATCCCTATATGTCACTTGTTAAAACCGACTTTAAGCAATAATCCATAAAGATGCCCTTTGGCCGAATAGCATAACTGCTTACCTTGACGACTTCAAATCCCGAAAGGCTCCCTTAATGCTCCTAGCGTTGGCTACCACCACACGAATCATCCACTCCCTCTAAATGTCGACAGGATAGAAGAGATGTTGACCCTCGGCTTTTGAAACTTGCGACAGAAGTAAAAGAATAAGGGCACTTGAGATTCGGCTATGGCTTTTAACAAAAATAAAATACAAATAGAAGAATGATCACTTACAAGATTCGGCTAAGCCCTTAAATTGATGATGGAGAAGTCGGCCACAAGAGAAAAGTGTATTCGGCTATTGAATGAACAAGTGTGGAGTTGAAGCAATTTTGGCAATAGGGAAAAATGTAGGAGAGACTTCGGCTAATGATGTTTCTTTAAGGTTTGGAGAAGAAAAAGAATTAAGAGAGGAGACTTAGGAGAATTCGGCCAACAACTAAAGGAGAAAGAAAAGAGAATAGGTGCTTAATAAAAGTAAATTCGGCACTTAACCCCTCTACATGGCCGAATTTTACCACCTAAAAGAGACCCATAATCGGCCACTATATCTTCTCATAACACATCCCTCTATCTTCTCCTATTTTATCTCTATGCTACTCATTCAAAATAAAACAATTATTATCTTCTCATTAATCTCCTATCTACTTATCTAAACTAAATAAATAAAACCTCAATTATCATAAAAAAAACAACTAAATCCACATAAATCCTACTCTTAGCCGAATTTTAAAAGGATAAATAAGCTTAATCCTCATCTAATTAGAAGTCTAATTGCCGTCCAACCTTCCCCTTCCCTGCCTTGACGCAAAAGCAAAATAAAAGCACTCCCCATGCTGCCAACAAGACTCGAACATGAGACCTGCTGGAGCCCTTTGGCGCAAGCTTCCTTGCTCCACAGATAACGCCCCAAGCCACTTTGCTGCTAGCTTCTTTGTGTCATAAACTCCCCAGAATTCCTCTTAAAGCCTCCTTAGCCCAGTTTCCCTTCTTGACGCAAAGAGCAAAAATAAAACACACTCCTATGCCACCAACGTGATTTGAACCAAGGCCCTTACCCACTGCACATGGCGTCATCACCAAGGCCCTAAGTGGCGCATTCCAGCCACCTTACCAAGCTCACTTCCATGTCCAAAAGCGCCTATAATTTTCCCTTAAGGCCTCCCTGGCCTTGCTCCCCTTACTAACTCAAAAATCCAAAAATTTTCCAATGCATTCCCTTTTAATCCTAGAGTTTCAAGAACCCCCAAAACACATCCAAACCACTCACTGAACCTACTAACTCCTGAATTATGCACCAAATGCATAGCCCCTAATTTTAGGGTATTACATAACTATTTAAACCTGATATTTGTTTTCCAAAGTGCCACGTCTTTTTATAAAATTTCCTTAGTGACATACCAGATCAGGTCGTGGTGTTTGGGCCGGGTTTGGGGTGTTACAAATCCACCTAGACTTCACTTGTAATTTAACTCTGAACCAGACGATTTATTCACTTGACTTGATCCGTAGGATTCCCTAATTTATATTAATACCTCTCTCGAGGCTACTAACGTCTAACCCTAGGTTGATTAATTGAAACCTCTTTCTAATTAAAACCCCTAGAATTGAATTAACTCAATCTATGGACTCCCATATTAGGTTTGACCCTAATCCGGCAGATTTTCGTCATCCTATCTCTAGGGTTGCGATCAACTCCGCTTAATTATGCTAGATCTACTCTTAGACAGGGTCTATTCCTCCTCTGCCTAAGCACATCAATACTTGAATCAATATCCTGAAATATTAAAACAAGAATTAAGAACACATAATTAAGAACAAATCAAGTATTTATCATATATTTTAGAAAACAATAACAAGATCCGTCTTAGGTTTCATCCCCCTTAGGTATTTGAGGGTTTAGTTCATAATGATAAAAGAATACATCTCAGAAGAAAATATAAAACAAAACATAATAAAAACCCTAAAACCCCCTGAAGAAAATTGAAGGGAAGATCCTCCGTCTTGAGTATAACTCCGGCTTCTTGAGATGAATCAACTGGCTTTCTTCGAGTAAATTCCACAATTCTGGCCTCTCTGGCTCGACTCTTCGGCCTAACTGGACCCCCTTGAAGGTTGGCCTCTATGGTGTTTATATAGGCTTTTGGAATGGCTTTCTTTGCCTCTAAGTACCCTAATCCGAATGAAACTCTTCTTTGTTACGTCAGGGACACGCCCATGCCACATGCCAGTGTAAATCGTGGCCAGGCCGTGTTCGGGTCTGTTAAGGTGGCACGACCGTGTGGCTTGGGCCCAGGCCGTGTTGATTTTGTGATATGGCCCATTTACTCCGTTTTAGGCCCGTTTCTTGTTCTTTTCATCCTCCGGTGCTTTCCTAAGTATAAAACATGAAATTAAAGGATTAAGAGCACCAAATTCCACAATTCAAGGATTAAATCATCCAAAAGTATGCTAAATGTGGGATTAAAATATGTTCATATTACGATTTATCATATATATATATATATCCATTTCCACACTTTGTACTTTGCAACTTGTTCATTTTTATTTATGATTTCCACCTCTTGTTTTATTATGCGAAAATAAAAATTCTTAACAAAACCTAATCCTATTAAATAACCTAAGAACAGAAAAAAATAAAGTCAATATCCCCCCTTTTTATTTATTTGTAGATCCCTTCGAATTCGACTCATCTTTTGCTCCATCGTCTTTGTTTTTGCATGAATCGCTTCACTCCCTCTTTGATAGTGGATTCCGTGGTTCAAATATGAAATCTGGAAACTCAGGCACAAAAATAAACGGGTCATTGTATATTTTCGTAAGAGCACTTCTCATTGAGTCATCTCATATTTTTGAATATCTCCAGTAAGCTTGTTGCTGCCACTGCATATGTTGCATTATGTCCATCAACTTTGACAGCTCATCTCAATGATCTGGGCAAGGTGATTGAGTCCTGAACATTGAAGTTGCGACGTCAGGTTTGGTTATTGGCTCCATTGGTTCTGCCTTATCAGGGATTTCAGGTGATTGTATTGGTTCGATCTCTATGGGATCTTCTTCATCTTCTTCTTCGAGATCCTCACTTTCTTAACTCATTACTGTAGAACAGAGTCTCCGGTTATTCGGTAGAGGTCCCAATCTGTGA
This sequence comes from Gossypium australe, assembly GCA_005393395.2. Taxonomy (NCBI): domain Eukaryota; kingdom Viridiplantae; phylum Streptophyta; class Magnoliopsida; order Malvales; family Malvaceae; genus Gossypium; species Gossypium australe. The sequence continues at coordinate 54,093,342 of CM016625.1, forward strand.
TTGTGCCCTGGCTATAACCTGTCTTCTTTACGTTTGCAAGAATTTTAGCTTTCAAGCACAAAATTGTTATCGTAAAGGGAAAGTAAACTGGGCCAGAACGTTTAGCGGCACAATTCCGCATTTCTCTCAGGATGATTTTTCCCACATCAATGGTCTTTTTAGTTAAAATCGAGTATAATAAGACCATTCACTCTAATGAAATTGTAGTCCCATGTTAAATAGGCATAAGGCTGAATCGAATGAAATAGAACCATACCTTCGCTAGTGGTGTCAAATATTCTCTGCGACAAGTGTGAATTCATTGTTTTGACACAGTCCAGTTAGAACCTGGAACTATAAATTCCTCGAGAATTTCTTGCAGATTTTCAGACTCAATATCACTCATCAAGGAAGAATATTCGTCTACTTCGAAATCAGGTAATTCAAAGAATTCATTAATAGTGGTTGAGGTTATTGGTACCTTGATTCTATGAATAGAAACTTTCTTCAATTCGCTTGAGGTCAAATTTGTGTAAAAATTCACAAACTAACTCCTCTTCTGCACTAGGTCTTTTCACACAAAATAACTCACAATTGAGAGCTTTAGCAATTTGTCAAATGCGCGCCATGAAATCAATATAGTTACTTTCTTTCAGTGTAAAGCCTTTTTCTGGGTGCATCTGTTGGTTCTTAAAAACGTTTTCGTATTTTACTTTGGCTTCTTCACTGTGGAATTTGTTTTGTGATTCGTCAACTTGAGCAGTGACATGAGTTCTTTTGCGAGGCATGATTAACCTGATCATAAGATAGAACAAATATTTTCTCAAAAATTTAATTAGTATAAAATATTAATGATTAAATAATTTGAAAAATTAAATAATTAAATAAAATTGAAATTTAGAAGAAAAATTTGTCTTACCACCTTTTTATAGAAGTTAAGAACCCAAAGAAAATAAATATAAAGTAAAAAAAGTTGGTTTAGGGATGGTTGTAGGGTGTCTTGATGGTGTGGTGCGATAGGCAAGAGTGAGTAGCAAGGCGGCAGTGGCACGCTAGGGAACAGCAGTGCACTATGCGTGGCTTGGAGCGATGGAGGCAGCCGCAATGTGCGAATCCTTGCGTGAGCAACAGGGCATGTGTGTGCTGCGCGGATGCGCAAGAGTGGGCAGTAGGCAAGTGCGTCGAGCAGGCCTGGCGAGTTGCAAGGCGCATCGACAAGGAGCAGGTTGCTGGGATGTTTGCACGCACGGTGTGCGTTGCGGCTGCTGGTGCCGAAGGTGGGTGTTGATGTGGCTAGGTTGAGGTGATGTGAAAAAGTGGAAAACGTGGGTGAAATTTATAGTGAAGGGAGTAGGAGTTTAATTAGAATTCTTAAAACAGATTTATAATTAATATAATGCAAATTAAATTATTATTTACTATTAATTTATTAAAATAAAAACTTATTAACTAAAATATGATCAAATTTAAACTAATCCTAATTCTATGCAAAGTTGATAATAATTAATATATATAATAACTATAATTTTATACTGGTTAATATAATCTTTGTTATTAAATTAAATTAAAAACATTTATTCTAGATGCCTTTTGAAGAATATTTACAAAAAGAGACATCTAATTTTTAATATTTACAAAAAGAGCAACCAAAATTTGAAAATAGTTCAATTAAGTACCTAGACTTAAAGAAAATTTGAAATTGAGTTGCAATTAAAACTTGGATCAAAATTGACCCTTTTATTTAAAACACTAAAAATTTATTTTGCCATTTAGGGAATAATTTCTCGGAAGATTATGTTAAAACCAATTCCCAGGAAAGATTGGAAAGGTCACAAGCGGTCTCGCTTAAGTTCCAATCTCCTAGATAGAATTTATTCAAACATACTAATCCTAAAAATATACCTTAGATCATTTATTTAAGAAGAAAAACAAGAAATATTAAATACCTAATAAAATGAACGGGATTTGATCCCGTTCAATTTTATCCCCTAGTAATGTTTTAAGCGCTGAGCATTAACTCAAAAATTACCTCCCTTAATTTGAAGTTCGACAACTCCATATGGATAAACTTGGTGAATCGTAAATGGACTGGACCAACATGATTTTAACTTACCTGGAAAGAACCTTAATCTGGAATTGAATAACAAGACTTGCTGACTTGCTTCAAATTCTCGAACTCGAATGTGTTTGTCATGCCATCTCTTAAGTCTTTCCTTCAGTAATTTGGCATTCTCGTATGAGAACATTTAGAATTCTTCTAACTCATTAAGTTGGAGCATCTGTTTCTCTTTAGCAAGCTTAAGATCCAGGTTGAGTTGTTGGAGATCCCAATAAACTTTGTGCTCTAACTCCAAGGGCAGATGACAGGCTTTCCCAAAGACCAACCTATAGGGTGACATCCCTAAAGGTGTCTTGTATGCTGTCCTGTAAGCCTACAAAGCATCGTTTAATCTTTTGGACCAATTATTTCGGTTCGAGAAAACTACCTGTTTGAGTATGCGTTTGATCTTTTTGTTTGCCAGTTCAGCTTGCCTATTCGTCTACGGATGATAAGCTGTGGTAACCTTGTGCTTCACACCATGTTTGTCGAGTAACCATTTCAACCATCTGTTCACAAAATGGGACCCTTCATCACTGATGATATCTCTCGGGGTTCCAAACCTTTTGAACACATACTTCTGCAAAAACTTCATCTCAACTTTAGCATCATTCGTTGGATATGCCTTGGCCTTAACCCAGTTAGACACGTAGTCTACTGCTACCAATATGTACTTGTGACCAAAAGATATAGGGAAAGGACCGAGAAAGTTAATACCCCAAACATCGAACAATTCTACCTCAATGATGTTTGTTCGGGGCATCTCATTTCTATTGGTGACATTTCCAACCCTTTGACATCAATCACAACTCTTTACGTAAGCATATGCATCTTTGAATCGTGTTAGCCAAAAGAATTCGGCTTGTAATACTTTGGCTGTAGCATGTGTACCTCCGAAGTGTCCCCCACTCGGAGTTGAGTGGTAATGATATAGAATCTTATGTACTTCATCTTTTGCCACGCATCTCCTGATCATTTGATCTGCACACTTTTAAACAAGTATGGTTCTTCCCAGAAATAGTACTTCACATCATGAAGAAACTTTTTCTATTCATGATACGTCTTATCAGTCGGTATCAAACCACAAGCTAAATAGTGAGCAATATCAGCAAACCAAGGGGTGATAAACCGTAATATATACATATTTTAATCCCATATTTGGCATACTTTTGGATGATTTATCCCTTGAATTGTGGAATTTGATGCTCTTAATCCTTTACTTTCATGTTTTATATTTAGGAGAGCATAGGAGGATGAAAAGAACAAGAAACGGGCCAAAAACGGAGAAAATGGGCCAAAGTAAGAAATGAACACGGCTTGGTGTTCACCACACGGGTAAACCACACGGCCGTGCCACTTTAGCAGACTTGAACATGGCCCTGGGCTCGATTCACACGGGCATTTAACACGGGCGTGTCCCTGCCGTGACCCATTTTAATTCCACTCGGGATAGGATACTTGTGGGCCAAGTAAGGCATCTCGAAAGCCTATATAAACACCCTAGTGGGCAACCTAAAAAGGGAGTTCGACAGAAGGCTTCTGTCAGAGCTTTTGACAAGGGGCGAGGCCAGAGAGGGCTGAATATAGGGAATTACTCGAAGAAAGCCAGTTGATCAATCTCAGAAGCCGGAATTACGCTCAAGATTGAGGAGTTTCCCTTCAATTTCCTTCAGGGGGTTTTAGGGTTTTTCTTTATGTTTTGTTATTTAATTTCTTCTGAGATGTATTCTATTATAAACATGAACTAAACCCCTCAAATTCCTAAGGGGGATGAAACCTAAGACAGATCTTGTTATTGTTTTCTGAACTGTATGATAAATACTTGATTTGTTCTTAATTATGTGTTCTTAAATCTTTCTTTAGTATTTCAGGATATTGATTCAAGTATTGATGTGCTTATTCAGAGGAGCAAAAGTCCCTGTTTAAGAGTAGATCTAGCATAATTGAGTAGAGTTGATCGCACTCCTAGAGATAGGACAACAAAAATCTGCCGCATTAGGGTCAAACCTAATATGGGAGTCCATAAATCGAGTTAATGCAACACTAGGGGTTTTAATTAAAAAGAGATTCCAATTAATCAACCTAGGGTTAGACGTTATTAGTCTCGAAAGAGATAATAATATAAATTAGGGAATCCTACGGATCAAGTCAAGTGAATAAATCGTCTGATTCAGAGTTAAATAACAAGTGAAGTCTAGGTGGAATCTTCCTCGGGTATTGTCTTAATCAATTGATTTTCTCAAAAGTATTTTCCCAATTCATTCTCTGTGTCTTGGCATCCTTACCCTAGGAACTAGTTAGATAAACATCAATCCCTTTTATTTTAGGCTAGATAATAGAAAGAAAGTCAGTACTAGTACTTTTGGTTCCCTTGGGTTCGACATTCCGGTCTTGCCACTAAGCTATACTACGGTTCGATAGGTGCGCTTGCCTCAATCGTGGTGATAGTTAGTTTCTAGGCTCGATCATTCATTATATAAATATTGAAACTTCCACAGACACGATCAAATTTTTGGCACCGTTGCTGGGGAACTGAAATATTAGGAACGCTCAATTTTTATTACTTTAGCCATTTTATTTATTTATTTATTTATTTCCAATTTTTATTTTTAGTTTTCTAATCTCTCCATTATTTATTCTGATAGGTTTTTCTAGTTTATGACTAGGAGGAACCCGTCTGGACCATTGCTTTTTGACAGTGAGATCGAGGCAACCATTTGCAGAAACCAAAGAGAAATTAGGCGAAGTTTACAGTACATAGAGGAAGAGCAAGAAAACATCACCAATACTCCTGAAGAGATGGCTGAAAATCAGAAAAATCCATTACCTCTAGTGGCTATGGAAAATCTAGTGAATCAAAATCCTGCTCCTCGTACTATGAATGATTATGCTAAGCCTAGTTTGGCCGGTACCGAATCAAGTATTGTTAGACCTACTATTGCTGCAAATAATTTCGAACTAAAACCTAACACTATACAGATGATTCAACAGTTTGTTCAGTTTGATGGTTTGCAGGATAAGGATCCTAATACACATTTAGCGAACTTTTTGGAATTATGCGATACATTTAAAATTAATGGTGTTTCTGAAGATGTCATTCGCCTTCGGTTATTTCCCTTTTCTTTAAGGAATAATGCCAAACAGTGGTTGAATTCTCTTCCACAAGGGTCAATCACTACATGGGATCAAATGGCCGAAAAGTTTTTACTTAAATATTTTCCACCGGCTAAAACGGCTAAGTTGAGGAATGATATCTCTTCTTTTGTACAGATGGATTTAGAGACACTTTACGATGCATGGGAGAGATACAAGGATTTACTGAGAAGGTGCCCTCACCATGGGTTACCCTTGTGGTTACAGGTTCAAACCTTTTACAACGGTGTGAACCCCTCAACCAGGCAGTTGATTGATTCAGCTGCCGGCGGAACCCTGAATAACAAGACCCCTGAAACGGCTTATGAGTTTATAGAGGAGATGCCACTAAATAACTATCAGTGGCAAGTTACAAGGACAAGGCCAACAAAAGCTGCCAGTGTTTTCAACCTCGACGTAGTGACCATGTAACACCCCAAACCCGGTCAACACACCACGACCGAATCTGGCATGTTACGGAGTAAAATCAGTTTTAAATCACAAGTTTGTCGAATAATTTTCTTAGAAAATCCTTTTATAGTTTAAAAGTCTAGAAATCCCTGTTCAAGGTGACATTGAAATCGTGTGATGGTTTCTTTAAAACTCATGCTTGAAAATCTACTTGTTGTTACAAGTTTTTAGAAAACATACGATACTTGTTAAAAACCGAGTGCGATGCATATAATCGAGTTAAAAACCGTTTGCTTTTGAAGTTGTACAAAAACTAAAGTTTAAAAACATTCAAGTTACCTTTGTTATCATCTTATAAGTTGCGTTACCCGATGGTAACGTTTGAAAAACCCGAAGAGATATAGTTTTGAAAACATTGCTTTTTACCGGTTAATTTAACAAGTACTATATCCAACATGTGTATGATATAATCAAAATAAAAGCAAATTATAAAACCCAAAAAAATAAAACTTAGCGGCCTTATTACAAACCCAAAACCAAATTAAGAGAAAATTTGTAAAATAGAAATAGCAGTTTAAAGACCAAAACCAAACTAAGATGCATGGCCACCTCGAGTCCTCCCCGGCTCCATATCCGCAATCTATGCCTCATCTGCAAAATATGAGGGAAGGGGTGAGTCACTGAGACTCAGTGTATAAATCCCCAACCCGATAGTTCAAGCACTTACACAGATCATCAGTAAAACATGCAAATCATGCAACCCATAACCTAACCATCCGATCTCCTTTTTCTACCCCGTGTGGTCAAAACCACTGGTGGTCAAAACCACTGGTGACCGAAGTCACAAATATATCGGTGTGGTCAAAACCACTGGTGACCGTAGTCACAAATCGAATGATGGGGCCAGCCCATCTTGTGGTCAAAACCACTGATGACAATCCCGTAATATCTCATGTGGGGCCAACCCACTGTGGTACCAAACCACTGGGACGAGTCACAATATCCATGTGTGGTCAAAACCACTGGTGACCGTAGTCACAAACATCATGAGTGTGGTCAAAACCACTGGTGGTCAAAACCACTGGTGGTCAAAACCACTGGTGGTCAAAACCACTGGGACTTAGTCACAGTAATAATAGTGTGGTCAAAACCACTGGTGACCGTAGTCACAAATCAAGTGATGGGACCAACCCATCTTGTGGTCAAAACCACTGGTGACAGTCCAAATAAATCATCCCCCTCCTCTCATCAATCCCATCATCATGTCCATAACATACGTGTCATAATATCATGTATCATGCAATAACGCATAGCATAGCAAATAACAATAACATGATGATGTATATCAAAAATCACATAACAAGGGACTTACCCGGAATCCAAGCTCATGCCCACAAGGCATAATCACTGAGTTCAATGGCTATAACAGTAACATAATAAGCATATTAAACTAATAAAGTGTGTAAGCGTTTACACACCTGATTACACGCAAGACTATGCTCTCTACGTCGGTACTGTCGTTAATCGACACTACCGCTATCTGTCTACTGCTTTGCTCCGATGTCGGCCCACACCAAGGTGGCCAATCGCGAACAGCCGACACTGCCCTCTTCTTGAACTTAGCGGCTGGGGTCTCAGATCCAACCCCCCCAACGTTCGGCTGACAACAGGGTCCATAACGCCTTCGGTCACTAAATCGGATTAACACAGAGATTAACATTAAATAGAAATTAAACCCAAATGAATAGATCCCTTACCTAAGTCGACGAAACCCCGAGGCTCTAAGCGTAACTCACAACCAATGAACCCCAAAAGTTCACACAAGATGACGTCACAACACTCCCCTGCTTTTGGCCAAGCACAACACTATTAAGATAATAGCCCTTCGGCTTATCCACAAAATCCTGAAAATATAACGCATGAAGATAACTCCTTACCTAGTGCCGATTTGGTTTCCAACCAAATCCCGAAAATACGTAATGATCTCCCTTGCAATCGGCTAACACTAAAACACACAAATGGTTAGCCTTCGGCTTTTAAAAGAATATGAAACAGATCCTAAAACGTTAGAACCCTTACCTAAATTGGCGACCAAATCCCGAAGATCCACTGTATTCGTCAACACTCCTCTCTACAATCTGTTTTAACACTACACTTAGAATCCATAGGCCATTCGGCCATAACATAAATCCCGAAACCAAAAAGGAATTATCGCCTCCTTACCTTGATGATTGATTCGGCTCCTAATCAACACAGATCGACACTCCTTACCGATGTTAGGGGTTTCGGCTACCCTTAAGGAACAAGAATGGGATTAAGATCTGATTAATAAAGATTGAAGGAGTGACAAAAAAGACAAAAGAGATTCGGCATTACCCAAATCGGTCAAGAAGAGATGAAGAGGAAAAAAAAGGAAGCCACTTACCAGGAGATTCGGCTAATCCAAATGAACAAGATAGATTCGGCACTTGAGGTGATGAAAAGAAATCCCAAGAAGAGAGGGGTTTATGAACACAATATTCGGCCAAAGTGTCAAACAGGGAGAAGAAAATAGAGAGTAAAGAGGTTTCGGCTATGGCTTACGAATCTAAAAGAGAAGAAGAAAACACAGGGGATGATGCTATCGAATGGAAGAGGAGAAGAAAGTTGGGTATTTTGGCACAAGCATTTGAGAAAAGAAAACGAATGGAGAAGGGAGTATTGCTTTCGGCTTTTGAACAGAATAAAGAGAAGAAGAAGCAAGCAAGTTTCGGCTCTTGAAGATGGTGAAGATGGAGAAGATGAATGAAATAGAAAAGAAGGGTTTCGGCAATAGGCAACCAAAAGAAAAGAGGAAGAATTCCCCTTGGGTTTCGACTTTTACCAAGAAAAACAAAGATGATTCGGCCAAGTACCTAATATGCCGAAAAGAGAAAAGAGAGAGATTGAGAGGGGTGCAATTTGAGGTTTCGGCTTGACACTAAACAAAAAAGAGCAAGACCTTCCAAGCTTGCCGATTTTAGCTACTAACCTAGGAACATTCGGCCACCACCCCAAAAGAACCAAAACCGATTGCTTCCCAACTCACACCACCACTCAACAATTCGGCTAAACACCAAACACTTGCTGTCCCCTTCACTTCTCCTTGAATTCCTCTCATCCACTCATTCAAACAAATTGAATGAGTCAAACACCAAATTTTTCTCCCTTCCATCCATTCAAATTAATTTGACATATTCCAAGCTTATCTGACAGAGTTTGTGCTGAGCACAACTCTTCCCCCTTGGCGTCAAAATACTAAGCAGAAAATGAGATTTCTGCTGCTCAAACCTGAGCTCTTCCTTCCCTGCATGTGGCGTCACCCTCAAGGCCCTAAGTGGCGCCTCCTTGCCACTTTACCAAGCCCACTCTTGTGCTTAAATTCTCCACGAATTACACTTAGCTCCTAGCTCCCTCAGCTCCCCTTGCTAAAACTTAAAAACAAGTATTTTCCTACAGCTCAAGCCTACCTTTGGCTTATAACTAACCCCCAGAACACCTCAATTAACAACACAATAGTCCAAACTCATGCAAAACAATTCAAATACAATAACCCCTATTTGAGGATGTTACAGACCATGCTATTAAACCAGGTAGAACTGTTAAATAAAAAGGTTGATGGTTTATGTGGTTCTTCGTAGGTACATCTGGTTATGCAGTGTGATACGAATGGAGGAGGAATGAACAACATAGAATATCCACCCTACAACCCTAGCATAGAAATCAAACAGATGAACAATATGGGTAATAATTCTAGACCCCAAAATAACCCTTATAGTAACACTTATAATCCAGGTTGGAGGAACCACCCAAATTTCTCATGGGGTGGCCAAGGAAATCAAAGACAACAACCCCTCCCAAGCTTTCAACAGTAACCCTACCCACAAGAGAAGAAGCCGAACCTTGAAGAGATGCTGACAAAATTCATCACAGTGTCTGAAACTCGTTTTCAAAACACCGAAACAACACTTAAAAATCAACAAGCATCGATTCAAGGGATAAAAAACCAATTAGAACAGCTTGTTAAGCTGATCTCAGAACAACCACGAGGCAGCTTGCCAAGCAACACTGAAACTAACCCAAAGGAAGAACTTCAAGCCATAACTTCTCATGATAGTGAAGGGTTAGATGAACCAAAAGTGAGGTAAGAGAATGTGGTAGAGGAAGGTAAGGTTGAGGTAAGCCATGATAAACTAAAATCGGTAATTGCAGAGTACCAACCTCGTGTGCCATACCCCAATGCGATGAAAAAAGACAACATAGATGAACAATTCGGTAAATTTCTTAAACTTCTAAAGAAATTACATATTAACTTATAGTTTCTTGAAGCTCTTTCGCAGATGCCAGATTCAAGGAAATTTTTAAAAGAGCTTTTGACAAACAAAAAGAGGTTAGACGATACATCGCATGTGGAGCTAAATGCAGTGTGCTCAGCAATTTTACAAAATAAACTACCACGAAAATTTAAAGACCCAGGGAATTTTACAATCCGTGCTTAATTGGTAGTTTATCTGTTGATAATGCTTTAGCTGAAGCATCAATGTTATACCTTATAAAATGTTTAAACAACTAGGTTTAGGGAAACCCAAACAAACTAGGATGAACATTCAATTAGCTGATAAAACTATTAGAATTCCTAGGGGTATAATCGAAGATGTACTAGTACAAATTGATAAATTCATATTCCCAGTAGACTTTGTCGTTTTAGACATGGATGAGGACAATAATATTCCTTTAATTTTAGGAAGACCCTTTTTAGCAACTACTAGAACTAAAATTGATGTTGGAACAGGAGAACTCATACTTCGTGTAGGTGACGAAACGATCACTCTTTAGGCTCTTGACTCGGCTAGGACGTCGAGTAATCATGGTGAAAACATAAACTCTACTAATGACCATTTGGTTCAAACTTCTTTACAGGAAACACCACGACACTACACAACTGAGCCAAATCCTAGACCTCGTGCCAATAAGGAAATAACTCATGAGGAACGAAGGCTTCAGATCGATGAACTAGATGAGTGGAAGACACATTTCAAGGAGAAACTAAAAACACACGAAGCAAAAATGAGGCAACTCCATGTCAAACTTAAAGATGGGACATACCAATTTCAAATCGGGGATCAGGTATTGTTGGATAAGATAGACCCTCGAATAAGCACTTCAAACATTAATACAAACGAATAAATCCCTTTTAAGGTACTCAATGTCTTACCATACGGAACAGTCGAGGTAACTAATCCTAACTTCGGCACTTTTAAGGTAAACACTACTCGACTCAAACTATATAATTATCATAGAACTGATAGCAGAGGGGAGGAGTTTCAACCCCTCAAAGCACCATGAATACGCGAATGAGAGGTAAGTCTAGTTTAAGACTTTAAATGAGCGCTTCTTAGGAGGCAACCCGAGCATTAATCTCACTAACATCTATATTTTTTATTTTTAGCATCTAACTACAAACTAACCACGCAGATTTCCCTACCACACGGCCTTACACATGGGCGTGGCCGTGGCCGTGTGGACACCACGAGTAGGTACATCAGTGTGGATAAAAATTTTTCCCAAACACGGGCTGCGACAAAATGCCACGGCCGTGCGATACGGCCGTGGTCGACATTCAGAAATCTACACGGATATGCTATACACCCATGCTTTTAGGCCGTGGCCGACATTGATTAATCAAACATGGGCGTGGCAACCTCTACACAGGTGTGGGAGAAACGAATAAAGCACCACACGGCCGTGCGATACGATCGTGTGGCCTAACACGCCCATGGCACACGGGCGTGGGAAGCGACCAGATCCCTATTTCCTATTTAAACCCCCCATTTTCTCACTTTCTCTCCAATTTCTTCTTCAATCAAACCCTAGCAACCACACCCTTTCTTTGACTATTATCTCTCCCCCTTCATTTCCCTCTCCCCATTTCCCTCATTCTTTCTTTACACCACCATTCCCATGTCAAAGAAGCGAAAGGACCCTAGCATAGTCTCCCCGTGCGAGACCGATCCACATGAGTTCATGTCGGCTGCTTTATTTATCTGACAAGCCAAGGACAGTTGAGTCCATTGAATTTTTCTTTTTCTTTTCTCTTCTCCTTTATTTTCCTTCCTTTTATCTTTCTTGTCTTTAATTTTTATTATTACATTTTGATTTCTTTGATTTAGGTTCAAAAGGCTGCTTGGGAATCACCACACCACGACCATAGACACCACCGCCACATTCATCTATGCCCAACTTACCGTTTCTTTTCCTTGACTTCATCCAAAATTCAGGAAGTTCACTTCTCTCCTTATCTTATGATTTTATATATTGTAGATATCTATCTTTGTACATTGAGGGCAATGTACATCTTAAGTGTGGGGGGCTGAATTTTAAAAGTTCCTAACTTTTTGCATTATTCTCAATCCCTAAATTTTGTCATTTTCTCAAGTCACTTTCTCATATCACTATTAGAACAAATTTTGATTGATTTATGATTTTTATTGATATGTATTGAATTAAAACATAGGCAGTTGTGCATTGATTGTTTAAACTTGAACGCTTTAGAGAATCAAGCATGATAAGTTGATTTTTGAAAATTAAAAATTTGCTAGATTGTTTTCCGAAGTTTAGGTATTATCTTGAAGTTTGAAGTTCACAGGGTTGACATCAAAAATCATAATTGCTGTGAGATCTTGAGCCTTTGAGAGCATTTTCTCTTCTTGCTCTTTTTTATTGTTTCTTTGAGTGAGTAAATATTGATTTGTTATTCTAGAAGTTGCTTCTATTATGTATGTCAAGACCACATTTTTGATTTGATACACTGAGATGATAAAGACACCTAGGATTTAACCCACTTACTTCCCAAAAGGCCTACCTTCATAATTAACCCCTAGTGAACCCCTTTGATCCTAATAAACCATTCATTAATTTACCCTTAATATTAACCCAAGGCTTACTCTTTTTGATTCATTAAGAATTTTTCCTATTGTATTAACCTTTTTATCAAGATTTGATCTGAGAAGTTGCCTAACGATATTTTCCATTTTAGTTGTTAAATTCTTATTATTGTATGTACTTGATTTGTTCTTAAAAAAATAATAAAAAAAATAAATTTTTTTGAAAGTATATTCATTATTAGTTCTATGTTATTTAAGCTTAAGCAATTAATTTCACATCTTGAGAAGAAGCTCATGTTTATTGTAATTATTCAATATTAGTCTATTTTTCTAGTTAGGTAATTTGTCAATTTGATCTCGATATTTACCCTTTAATTCAGCATTTATCCACACCTTAAACCCAAGCCCCATTACAACCTTTTTAAAGACCTTTTGATCGATGTATCATCTCAATTTATAGTGGTGGAGATTTGATTTTCATGCAAGCCTATGGTAATAACTTTTCAAGTTGACTATTGAGTGCTTAATTTATTATCCCTTAAACACTTTGAGTGATTTGAGTGAATCCTTAGTGAGGATGTTAACTCTGTGATATTTTGAATCAAAGGTGATTACTTAGATAAGAGAGAATACCTATGTTTTCATGAATAAAATGCACAACTTGGATTGTTTGAAACTTTGATGTTCTTTTAGTTGAATTCTCAATGTATGACTACCTATGGATTATTTCGAAACATTATTGATAGGAGTTATAAGTTGAGAAGAATGAATTTTAATTGTGAGTCGAGGATTTTGCTTGAGGACAAACAAATGCTTAAGTGTGGGGGTATTTGATACACCGTAATATATACATATTTTAATCCCACATTTGGCATACTTTTGGATGATTTATCCCTTGAATTGTGGAATTTGATGCTCCTAATCCTTTAATTTCATGTTTTATACTTAGGAGAGAATAGGAGGATGAAAAGAACGAGAAACGGGCCAAAAACGGAGAAAATGGGCCAAAGTAAGAAATCAACACGGCCTAGAGTTCGCCACACGGGTAAACCACATGGCCGTGCCACTTTAGCAGACTTAAACTCGGCCCTGGACTCGATTCATAGGGCGTTTCACACGGGCATGTCCCTGCCATGACCCGTTTTAATTCCACTCAGAATAGGATACTTGTGGGCCAAGTAAGGCATCCCGAAAGCCTATATAAACACCCTAGAGGGCAACCTAAAAAGAGAGTTCGACAGAAGGCTTCTGCCAGGGCTTTTGACAAGGGGCGAGGCCAGAGAGGGCTGAATATAAGGAATTACTCGAAGAAATCCAGTTGATCCATCTTAGAAGCCGGAATCACGCTCAAGACTGAGGAGTTTCCCTTCAATTTCCTTCAGGGGGTTTTAGGGTTTTTCTTTATGTTTTGTTATTGAATTTCTTCTGAGATGTATTCTATTATAAACATGAACTAGACCCCTCAAATTCCTAAGGGGGATGAAACCTAAGACAGATCTTGTTATTGTTTTCTGAACTGTATGATAAATACTTGATTTGTTCTTAATTATGTATTCTTAAATCTTTCTTTAGTATTTTAGGATATTGATTCAAGTATTGATGTGCTTATTCAGAGGAGCAAAAGTCCTTGTTTAAGAGTAGATCTAGCATAATTAAGTAGACTTGATCGCACTCCTATAGGTAGGACGACGAAAATCTACCGGATTAGGGTCAAACCTAATATGGGAGTCCATAAATCGAGTTAATGCAACACTAGGGGTTTTAATTAGAAAGAGATTTCAATTAATCAACCTATGGTTAGACGTTATTAGTCTCGAAAGAGATAATAATATAAATTAGGGAATCCTACGGATCAAGTCAAGTGAATAAATCGTCTGGTTCAGAGTTAAACAACAAGTGAAGTCTAGGTGGGATCTTCCTTGGGTATTGTCTTAATCAATTGATTTTCTCAAAAGTATTTTCCCAATTCATTTTCTGTCTTGGCATCCTTAGCTTAGGAATTAGTTAGATAAACATCAATCCCTTTTATTTTAGGCTAGATAATAGAAAGAAAGTCAGTACTAGTACTTTTGGTTCCCTTGGGTTCGACATTCCAGTCTTGCCACTAAGCTATACTATTGTTCGATAGGTGTGCTTGCCTCAATCGTGGTGATAGTTAGTTTCTAGGCTCGATCATTCATTATATAAATATTAAAACTTTCACAGACACGATCAAAGGGTATTATAGACATGATTTACCTTCAGTATGTGTTCATATGAAAATGTCTCCTGAATGGGTATTAATGGAGAATTCCCTTCTTGAGGCTCCAATCTAGACAAGTGGTCTGCTACTTGGTTTTCTACTCCCTTTTGATCTTGAATTTCTAGATCGAACTCTTGAAGTGGAAGTACCCATCGGATTAGTCTCAGCTTAACGTGTTTCTTGGCAAGTAAATACGTAATTGCCGAATGGTCAGTATAGACAATCACTTTGGTACCTACAAGATAGGATCAGAACCTGTCAAAAGAAAACACAATAGCAAGTAACTCTTTTTCTATTACCGTATAATTCAATTGAGCTCCTGTCAGAGTCTGACTTGCATAGTTGATGGGATGAAAAACTTTATTTCTTCGTTGGCCCATGACAGCTCCTATCACGAAGTCACTTGCGTCACACATCAATTCAAATGGAAAATCCTAGTCTGGTGTGATGATTATAGGTGTCGAAAATAACTAACTCTTCAAATCTTTGAAAGCTCTTATGCGTTCCTCATCAAATTTGACAATCGTGTCCTTCTCTAATAATTTGCATAAGGGTTTAGCAATTTTGGAGAAGTCCTTGATAAATCTTTGATAGAAACCGGCATGGCCCAAAAAGCTTCTAACACTCTTTATAGATGTTGGAGGTGGGGAGTTTCTCAATAACGTCTACCTTTTCTTTATCTACCTCGATTCCATGTCTTATTATCCGATGCCCTAGAACAATACCTTCTCATATCATGAAATAGCACTTTACCCAGTCGAGTACGAGGTTTGTTTCTTCGCATCGCCTTAGTCCCCTGGCTAGATTGGCTAGGAAATCATCATATGTATCTTTGAATAATGAAAAATCATCCAGAAAGACTTCCAAGTATTTCTCAACCATATCAGTAAAAATAGACATCAAACATCTTTAAAATGTAGTAGGTGCATTACATAAACCAAATGGCATGCGTCAAAATGAAAATGTACCATACGTGCAGGTGAATGTTGTCTTGTGTTGATTTTCCAGTGCTATTGTAATCTGATTATACCACGGGTATCCATCAAGAAATAGTAATAGTTTCGCCCTACGAGTCTATCCAGCATCTAGTGCAAAAATGGCAAAGGAAAGTGATCTTTCCTAGTCACCTTGTTTAGCTTCTGGTAATCGATGCAAATTCTCCATCTCGTAACCGTTCTAGTCGGTATCAACTTGTTATTCTCATTTTTAATGACCGTAATACCTCCTTTCTTTGGCATGCACTGGACCTGACTTACCCACGAACTGTCTGAGATGGGGTAAATTATACCCGCATCTAACCACTTGATGATTTCTTTCTTTACCACGTCCTTCATAATGGGGTTCAGTCTTCGTTGTCCATCAATCGTCCCTTTTTTGCCATCTTCCAGGATAATCTTGTGCATGCATATAGACGGACTAATGCTGTGAATATCAGCTATGGTCCATCTGATAGCCTTCTTGAATTGTTTCAATAGTAGGATGAGTTTCTCTTCTTGCTCAACGGTTAACTCCGCTGAAACAATCACAAGTAAAGTAGAAATGTTACCTAAATAAACATATTTTAAATGTGAGGGAAGTAACTTCAGTTCTAATTTAGGTGGCTCCTCGATTGACACTTTTGGTTGGGCATAATCCCTATTCTCTAACTCTAAAGATTCAAAGTAGGATTGTGGATTAAATTCTCTTTGATTGGCTTCTAGCAAAGCTAAGTATTCATCCTCTTCTTCATCACTTGGAGGGTCTGATGTCAAAATTTGTTCCAATGGGTCCTCAACATAGTTGAGCTCTTTTTCCATGATTAATTCCTCTAAATCGGACACTGTAGAACAATCATCAATTGTGTCATGAAATCGCATAGACTTAAAAACATTAAATGTTACCTGATCATCTTGAACACGCATAGTAAGCTTGCCCTTCCGCACATCAATAAGGGTCCTTCCAGTTGCTAGGAAAGGCCTTCCTAAGATGATTGGCACTTCTTTGCCTGCTTGAAAGTCTAGAATAACAAAGTCAGCAGGAAAAATAAATTTATCTACATGTACCAGTACCTCCTCGATTTTTCCTTCTGGATGTGCTAAGGATCGATCTACTAATTGAAGTATAATCGTAGTAGGTCTAACTTCACCTATCCCTAAATTCCTAAATATTGACATGGGCATCAAGTTGATACTCGCACCCAAATCACATAGTGCCTTACCACAATATGTTGCTCCAATGTTGCAAGGTATGGTAAAACATCTAGGATCCTTCAACTTCAGGGGTAGTTTGTCTTGAAGATATGCACTGCATTCCTTTGTCAGGGCTACCGTCTCAAATTCCCCAAGTCTTTATTTTTTTGACAAGATATCGTTCATGAATTTGTTAGTTTATCAAAATTGATTGGTTAAGAAATTACCTTATCGGGTTTTGCAGATTCTGGTTTCGGTGAAACTGAAATTTCAACACTCGGTTGAAATTCCTCTGAGTCTTGAGCATCAGCTGGCTCCTCTTCAACTTTGACGGTGTTGGGCTCTAATGTCTTTCCTCTCCTCAATGTCAATGATTTACAATGCTTCTTCCCTAGATTCCTTGGATTCTCCGTATCACTAGGTAAAGAACCTTGTGGTTAGTTTCTGAGTTCAGTTGCGAGCTGGTCCATTTGGTTTTCCAGGTTTTTCAATGTAACTGCTTGGCTTTGGATTAAGGCATCATTCTTGGCTATATATGCCTTCAACAAGTTTTCTAAGCCACTGGATGGTTCAACTTGAGGTTGTTTCTGAACTTGTTGGGTAAAAATAGGTGGCTGGGTCGGTCTAGGTTGGGCATATGTGTTACTGGGTCTAGCCCCTTGGTTACTCCAGGAGAAATTAGGGTGGTTTCGCCACGATGGGTTATAGGAATTGGATTATAATCCTTGCCTTCCTTGGTTTTGGTTCTGGTTACCCATGTAATACATGGATTCTGGGTTCGATGGACATTCTTCGAATAAATGTCCTTCCCCACAATAGACATAGGCTACATTTTTCAAATTGATTCGGTGGCTGTGCTGCAAAACTGTTAAACCCATTAGTGGTAAAATTTTTAAGCATCGAGGAAATCGATGATACTTGAGATGGGAGTGAAGTGAGAGCGTCTACTTCATGTATTTCAGTGACTCGTCTTTTTAACGCTGCTCGATTGGTTGGCCATTGATAACTGTTATTGGCAATCCTCTCGATGATTTCATAAGCCTCATTATAAGACTTAGAGAGGAGAGCACCATTAGCAGAAGTGTCCACTACTATCATCGTGTGAGCATTGAGACCATAATAGAACGTCTCAATTTGGATGTAATGTGGGATTCCATGATGAGGGCACTTTCGTAATAATTCTTTGTACCTTTCCCATGCCTCATACAAGGACTCATCATCCATTTGTTGGAAAGCAGTGATCTCGTTCCTCAACTTAGCATACTTGCTAGGCGGGAAATACTTCATGAGGAATCTTTCTTGTAACACCCCCAAACCCGGCCCAGACGTTACGGTCGAATCTGGTGATGTCACATCAAAGGGATAATTCAAACGATTTTGCTAATTAAAACTTTTAGGCCCAAAAGCCCAAAATCCGTGAGTCTTGTTAAGTAATAAAGAAAAACCCCTTTTATAATTTTAAGTATTTCAGAAACCAAGTTTAAACGTAGGAAATTTACTTAGGTTTAAGAATTAAGTAAACAATTGAAACAACAAAACCCAAAATCTAAAGTCAAATCGGAGTACAAGGCCTTATTACATCCAACGAAAATAAGCAATTGAAACTATGTCTTTCGAAACAAATAAATTAAATTTTAATTATCTTGTAGTGTGGCCATCTCCGAGTCCTCTCCCACGTCGAGCCATTCACTCAGGATCACCTGAAACATTAAATAAAGGGTGTGAGTTTCGAAACTCAGTGTGTACGACCCTTGGCAATTAGATCAACATACAAACATACATTGGGCCGAAGCCCTATCAAAATCAGTGGTCTTGGGCCTTAGCCCACAATGACCTCATATCATATTATATCACATCATATGCAAATCAAGGTAATGCAAAACCCTCCCCAAAAATCCATCCGCTACACACCATTTCCCTTCCAACCCTACACACCTGTGGGGATTTCTAAATCAACCCACCCATCCTCTACACACCACAGGTAGCACTCACAGCGGCACTACTCAATGTTGCAGCAAGGCTGCTAATCATATAATGGGCTTAAAGCCACCGGTGGATCCATGGTCGTCGAGCGACTATGCGATCCTCAAATTTTCCTCCGTACCAAAATTCCCACCCATATGCATCATAATCAGAATATCATATGAATGCAACATGCACATGAGTAACTTCCACAAAACTCATACTCATCACATAGGGGTATTTTCGTCGTTTCACAACTCAAGGGTATTTCCGTAAATCTACTCTGCAGGGGTATTTAGGTAATTTTGCAAAACAGAGGTACTTTGGAAATTTTATAAATCAGGGATGTTTTGGGTAATTCTGCAAACCAATGGTATTCTGGTAATTTCACAATTCGGGGCTATTTTAGTGATTTTGCAAATCTAAGGATGTTTTGGTAATTTTCAAACTAAGGGTATTTTGGTTATTTTCAAATCAGGGGTATTTTTAGTAATTTTACAAATCTAGCGGTATTTGGTCCCTCTCGGGTTTTAGTTATGAACTTTGGCCCATTAACAAGTCCTTGCGGCTAAAGTGAACATACACTATGCACCAGGTAGGATTTTAGAGAAGAGGAGGTGGGCGGCTAGGGCCGCTTAAGTACCAAGCTCTCCCTAGATCCAATCCTAGACATGCACATGCCCGTTACCACACTCTAACCTAGCGACTTGTCCACAGACATGTTTAATTATTAGAAAGTCTTATGCGGTTTAAGAGCTGTTCAGTACTAAGCCTAAAGTCCATAAAACCCTAGCATACTAGTCTACGACCCCATAAAGCCCATCAACCCATTTCACGTTCATATGACCCATAATGACCACATCACATTCTTATGGCCCACTAGGCCCAAATCTCAGTCATATGACCCATTAGGCCCAAAACAAATCAAGATCATGTAACATGCATGCCTGACCCAACTCATATAATCAAATTAATCCATTTCATCAAACTTAACCTTAGGGCCCACCGGGCCCATTTAGCAACTTTCACCTTTTCGGTTTTTCGGCATTGTCGATTTCGTGTGTGTATAGTGTTTGTACACACCTGGTTACAACACGTGCTGTAAACCCCTTAATCAAGAGCCTACAATAGTTAACGATTAATCTTGGCTTAATACACACTTTATCAAAAACCGAAACCTCACCATAACCTTACCGTGTGCCACACGTTTTAGTACCCCTTCCTTAGCTACTATTCGCGAATATCCCTAGATCTGCACCCAAACATATATCATCAAAATCAAGTGACTCATTTTTCACATAAGTCACCCCTATAAGCCATACCTACATTCGGCCATCCATTAATCCATAACTGAGACGAGTACACTTACCACTTTGCTAACGATCCTTACCACTCTTGCAATCTCTGAACCTTATCCTTGTTATCACAGAGTTAACGACATGATAGTTAGATAGCCTTTCGGCTTTTAGCAAAATGTGCAAAAGAGGTTAACCGAATACTTACCAAATCCACTTTCGATCCGGCTTCCTAAATTCGGCTTTTGAGATTAGTATGGTGATAGAGACAATTCGACACAAATAGGGAGAAGAGGAGAAGTGATCGGCTAGAACTAAAGGTGAATAAGAGAATGAATTTAAGAAGAGAAGGTATGGGGAATTCGGCTAGAGAGAAAACCAAAATTTCGACAAAGGAATGATGGGTTTTTTTTTTCAAAAAATGGAAGAATTCGGCTACGGGGAGAAAAAGAAATGTAATGGAACCCCTCCAAGGAATTCGACACCTCCTTTTATAGTCAATACTCGAATCCTACCTTCCCCCACAGTCCAATTCGACACCAACTCTTCCCACCTCTCATCTCCTAATTTTTCTACATGATATCTCCCTTATCTCATCCGAAATTCCCTCCTTTATCAGCTCACAAGACCAATTCAAACACTTAAACAAAAAAGTCCAAATTCCACAGAACTCTAGTCGTCCACTAAGCAAAATGAACACTCCAAAAGCACCTTACCACTACTCAAACCTTGGACCTCTTCACGCCACCTTGTAGCTCCCCTAGTGGCGCCACCTTGCCACTGGGCCACAAGCCTATTTGTGTCCTATTTTCCCCTTAATCTGCTTAAGAGGCCTAATGCCTGAGACTAGGGTCCACTAAAGCAAGAAAAATAAATTTTTCCCTATGGTCTTCCCTATCTCTAAGGCTTCAAATAATCCCGATAATACCTTAAAATTAATATTCTAAGTGCTACTCCTACACACCATCCTCAGTGCACCGAAGCTTAGAGCTTCGAGATTTTTGCAGCGTTAAAACCCAATAGGCCCAAATCTACTAGGCCCAAATTCGGGGCGTTACATTTCTGTTAACTCTTGCCAAGTCGAAATTGAATTTGGTGGCAATTAGTTCAACCAGGCTCGAGCCCTGTCCCTTAGCGAATATAGGAACAACTTCAATCGTAGTGCATCTTCGGGTACTCAGGCTAACTTGAAAGAATCGCTCACATCCATGAGCAGTCTTAAATGCAGGTGAGGATCTTTGGTAGGCATTCCACTGAATTGGCCCACTATTTAAAGCATCTGCAACATGACTGGCTTCAGCTCGAGCTATTGTTCCTCGATTTTGGGTCTTCTAATACCAGGATTAAGATCATGAAACACTTGCACAACCTACTGCCTTAGAGCTCTATCTCTATCATCAGTGATAAGGATAGGATTTTGAGCAAGGTTTGCTCCGTTTCCTTGATTTGGATTTTCGAAGTTCAACTCTTCGGTCCTTCTCTAACTTGCTTATCTTCTTCGTTGTTGAAAAGTTCTTTCAATCTCAGGGTCTATAGGGAGTAAATTGATGATTCGATCAATACTCATAAACACCTGAAACAAACACGGGAAAATTAACCAAGTTAAAATTGAATAGAGAAATAAACCAAAATGCAAAATTAACAAATTCATAAACAATGACATTTTAAAATAGCCCGGCAATGGTGCCAAAAACTTGGAACGGCGAAAATGTGCAAGTGTACACAATCGCAACAAGTAATAAAGTGACAAGTAAATGTCGAGTTATCGTACCCACAGGGACTGTGACAAGAATTATTTATGAATGAAATTTTAAAAACACTTTGGTGAAGAAAAATATTTTGATTTGAGGATGTGATCAAAACTAGGATTTTAACTAAGTAAAATAAATAAAAATAAAATAAAAGTTACAATGCACAAATTCAAAAGATGATTTTAATCAGTGCTAGATTAATTATATTTCTTAACTTAGAATTATGAAACTCATGTTAATATGTTACGAATAATTCACGGCAACTCGGTAATTTGCTAACTTATGAACATACTCACCTACCAGAATCCAATTATCTCTTGACTATATCTTGATTTTAGTTCAACCAATTAAACAAATTTTAATAAGCAAGTGTGTTAATGCACATACATACTTATGAAATTAAAATAATCTCTTGTACATATCTCTATGCCAATTCAAACAATTAATTCAATCTCATAAGCACATAAAAGATTACGTGAGGTAGCAATGTGTTTCTACCTTGAAACAATTTAATCACAATAATCTTACAAGTTATGTAAGGCTAATGTATCGTTAGATACCGTTGCTAATTTGACCCTTAGCTACCTTAGATGATTAAACATGCACTGTAACGCCCCAAAAATATAGGGTCTTTAATTTTTGATATTCTGACACAATTGCATGTTTGGTATGTTGGTTAGGTGACTTAGGAGTATTTGGGAGTGTTTGAGTAGTCCAGGGTTCAAGCCTTGGCTTTTGCAAAATTTCAAATTTTCCCCTAAAATGAACCTGGACACTGGCACTTAGGCTTTATTAATAATAACGCTGGGTTAATGACACAAGAAGAGCTTATGGTCTAGTGGCAAGTGGCTTGTGGAGTAACAGAGAGGTCTGAGGTTCAAGTCTTGGAACAAGCAAGGGAGTGTTTATTTTGCAGGTTGGACGGCCAGAGTTTGTGTTGCAGTGAAAGTCAGATGGATGGGAGGTTTGAATGAGTCATAGAGGGATTTTAGGAGTAAATCATGGAGAGAATCAAGCATTTTCAAAGGAGGGTGTGTTGTAACCGAATTAGGAGACTTGTTTGTGCAAATTCGGCAGGGAGTTTCCTGAAGGCTTTTCTCTACTGTAGGTCAGTTTTAGCATTTTTTCCTTGTTGTTTAGGGTGTGCCGAAATTTGAAGATACCATTCATGCATTTCTTTTCTCTTTTTGCTATTAGCCATTCATACACTTTTGTTGCTCGGTTTAGCATTTCATCTACAAGCACTTGGGTGGCCGAACCTCTACTTCTCTCCCCCTTTCTCTTCATTCATTGTTTGTCTTCTTTTCCTTTTTCCCATAAGCCGAATATCATCACTTCTCTTTTTGTTTCGGTTTCTTATTAGCTTATGAGCTGAAACTTTCTCTTAATTAGCTCTGTGGTGACCGATTATAGCCTTATCCCTCCCTCGTTGGTTGAGTTCTCTTGACTTCTCTTACTAGCCGAATACCCCTCATCTTGTGACCCCATTCTTTTTCTGTTCTCTTCCGGTAGATCCTCTTTGGTTAGGCCGAGTACTCCTCACCTACTAGGCTAGCCATTTTTGTTTACACTGCTGTTAGGGGGTTGGTCGAGCACTCATCGGTTCTACCATTGCTGGTAAGTCAGTCTTCATAAAATCTTCTAACAAACGGTAAGGGTAAGTTATGGTACCCTTCGTTCTTCTAATCCGAATGTTGCCTTTTTGTTGATGGGATAGTAGTTATTTCTATCTAACAATGTTTGGTTATAATCCAGATTCTAGGCAAGGTGTGGGTTTGGTTCTGAGCCACGATCGTTGAGAGATTAAGAACACTCTCGTTCAAGCAAGGTAAGGAAGATATTTCGGAGTATGTGCTTTAAGGAGGGTGTTACTATAGCGATTAAAGAATAACATCGATTTTTGATGGTTCGAGGTTGGGTGCTTGTGGATTTGGGAGCGACTCCGAAATTAAGGTGTGTAATCGTACACCTAATCACGGTTCTGTCAATATGATGAATGAAGGTGTGTATTCACACCCCGGATGAATTGTGAATCGGCTAAAGCCGAAAAACCGATAAGCCAAAACTTCGCCAACTAAGGGCTCTCGAGCGTGCGAGCACTCGTAGAGATAAACTGAGCCACAATCATTGGTGATAGATCGTTGAGGCTGCCACGAACATACTCGTGGGCTTAGGTCGTAATGGGGGCCTCGTTGAGCCGAGATGGGCCATAGGGCCCATGGGCCCCACATGGGTAAAATTCACAATAGTGTCAGATAATGGATTGGGTTGCGAAGTTTGCATAGCCGCTATCGAAATTGGGCCGGATGGGCCACACGATCGTGTGGGCCCACTTGGGCCAAAAATTGGGCTTTGAGCCCAATTGCACCGTTTCGACCAAAAAAGGTATCTGTGTCGCTCGAGGCGACTATAGGCCTTCGGAAAGGCCGTTATAAGACTAAAAATTATCAAAATACCCTTGACGGGTGAAATTATCGAAATACCCTCGATGGGTAAAATTACCGAAATACCCACAAGGGGTGAAATTACCGTTTTACCCCTAACCGACAAAATAACCGTTATACCCCTAGTGGTAGTGTAAGTGATGTATGTGTGATATTTATATGACTGTTTATGATTGTGACATACTCCATACACGAATTATTTATAACACGACATTCTGCATTGGGGGTTGGGATTTGTATTTGGAGGAAGTACTGTACTAGTGGCTCTGCCACGTTTTACTGATCTAGTAGCTTCGCCACGTATACTGATTTTAGTGGTTTGGCCACATTCACTGTTATTAGCAGCTTTGCTGCGTAATCATTAGCAGCTAGGCTGCGTTATTGGTGTTCTGGCTGGGTGGGTCGACTTGGTCCCCACATGGTGTGTTGGTTGGTACGGGTGGTGTGTTGGCTGGACTGGGTTGGGTTGCATCTCTGTTCTGCATTGTTATGATTTTGGGCTTAGGCCCACTCTGTTATTGTATAGGGCTAAAGCCCAGACTGATCTGTTACTGAATCGAGCTTGGGCTCAGACTGTTAGGGGATTACACACTGAGTTCTCGCAACTCACCCTCTTCTTTTAACTGTACATGTAATCCCTGGCCTTAGAGGATTTGGAGCTGCGAGGGACTCAGAGGTGGCCACATGTTTGCAAGTATTTCAATTTATAGCTAGTTTTTTTTATATTTATTTCGGGTTTGTTATTTTTGTAATAAGGCCATTTGGGGTTTTAACTTTTGTTTGGTACTTTCTTTTAATTTCTATCTGCTAGACTAGGAAATGCGGGTTTTTAAAACAATAATGGTTTCTAAAGCAAATTACGATTTTCAAACCTTAAAGTTGACAATTAACAAGCTTCCGTGATATTTAATCCTGATTAATAAATGATATGATTAAGGAGTGAATAACAAGTTTTTGTTTTTACAACCCCCAACGTTTCAAAGAGATTTAAAATTCAGTAATGAGCTTTTATCGACAAGCCTGGTTTTCAAACGACACTTTGATATGGCACGTCAGATCCGGTCGTAACGTCTAGGCCGGGTTTGGGGTGTTACATGCATTGATTAAGTATTGTGTCAATTAATTACAATTTCAGTTTGTTTAAATAATTAATTCATTAGTTATCTTACAATTGTAATGCAAGAATAACTTAGTCATGGTTTTCCTTAATCAAACATCTTACTGAGACCTATAACAACACAAACACAATTTTAATAACTCAAGTAGACGAAATGCAATAAACCTAACACGAATTAAATTTAAGCCATATTAATTAAATTAAGCATACCAATATCACAAATATTCATAGACATGTTCATAACAACAACAAAAAAAATTAAAAGGATAAGGAACAAGAATCAAATCCGGTGTTTCTCCGAGGCTTGACTAGTTTGCTCCACTCCTTCTTTGCTTGTTCTTATTGAATCGAGGCTTCCACGAACACTTAAATGCTTCTCCAAATGGTGGTTGAATGACTCCTTTTCAAGAGGTGAAATCAGCAAAGGAATAGGGGAAGAAAATGAAAAACAATGAAAGGGAATGAAGAGAGAAAAGTGAGAGAGAAGTGAAGAAATGAATGGGTTTGAGATTTGTTTGAAGTGAGCAGCCAAGGGGGATATTTATAGTTTGAGAAGGCTACTAAAAATAGCCAAAATCAGCAGCCAATGACTCCCCCCATGGCCGGCCACACATGTGGCATGTTTAATGATTTCAAACATGTTATTTTTAGGTAGGGGCAAATCTTGAAAGACATGAATAGTGGAGGGGTTTTGTAACACCCCAAACCCGGTCAATACACCACGACCGAATCTGGTATGCTACTGGGAAAAATCGTATTTGAGAGGTTAGGTTTCCGAGTAAGAATTTGAGGTAAACCCTTTTGTTGTACTTATACTTGTGAAAATCTTGGGGTAGAATTGTTTAAAACCAATAGTTCATTTTTGAAAACCCGAAAATTTTGAAAACTATTTTGAATCCATATGTAAAACAAGTGTATCTCATTTAGAAGTCCGTGTAATTCCTTTTAGTTGCTTAAAAACATTTTGTTGGACTTAGTGTGGAGAAATCTTAAGTTTGGAAAACATTTGAGTTACATTCATTTTTAATTACAGTGTGATACCCGATGGTAAAGTTTAAAACACATCGCTTTGTAGTTTTGAAAACCTTATCTTTCCAAGTTTTATCCAATATCAACCCAATAGTTTGTTAAGGCATAATAGAAATCAAATCTAAGCATAAATAACCAAAGCAAAATTTTAAAGGCCTTTTACAATCCCAACAAAACCAAATGAAAATAACTGAAATAAAGTACCAAGTTTTTAAATCAGTGCAAATCCGATTTTATTCATGGCATGGTCACCTCGAGTCCACCCGGCTCCATGTCCGCGATCTAGGTGTCACCTGAAATGATAAGGGAGAAGGTGAGTCACAAGACTCAGTGCATAAATCCCCCTCCCGATAATGCAACATACTAACACACACCATAACAAAGCAATACAATTAATGCACCCGATCCTAACCATCCATAACACCCTTTTCTACCCCGTGTGGTACCAAACCACTGGTGGTGCCAAACCACTGGTGACCCAAAGTCACGATATCCATCAATGTGGTGCCAAACCACTGGTGACCCAAAGTCACGAATAAACCATCTGTGGGGCCAACCCACATGTGATACCAAATCACTGGCGACGATCCCGTATCTCAAAAGTGGGGCCAACCCACGGTGGTGTTAAACCACAGGGACGAGTCGCTATGAGGTGCCAAACCTCTGGTGTCCCAAAGACACTAATGTGATACCAAATCACTGGTGACCGAAGTCACGAATAGTCAAGGTGTGGGTCCAACCCACGTGTGATACCAAATCACTGGCGACGATCCCATAATATCAACTGTGGGGCCAACCCACTGTGGTACTAGGCCACTGGGACAAGTCGCTATGAGGTGCCAAACCTCTGGTGACCCAAAGTCACAATAAATCGATCTGTGGTACCAAACCACTGGAGGTGCCAAACCTCTGGTGTCCCAAAGACACGGATATCATATTCCCCCTCCTCTCATATCACCCATTATCATACCGACTCATGTAAAGAATGCCAATCATGCAAATCATGCTAACATGTTTAGTATTGCATCTCATAACACATACATCATAGATCATGATATCATATATCAATAACAGAACTCATAATGAAACGGACTTACCCGAATCCGTGCACATACCCCATAGGGTATCATATCAATCAACCATACTGTTTTGGCTTTAATAGACAATCAGGTTATTAAGCATATTACTAAGCAAAGAGTGTGTTAGTTACACACCTGTTAACACGCAAGCCTTAATCCCAAAGAACCGATCTAAGTCCCTCGATTACCTTGCTCCTAAAATCGGCCAAACATGAATATCAGAACCAAGGCCATTCGGCCAACCCAAATAAACCAAAGGGTTAACATTCAAACCCTTACCTTACAAACGATTTGGTTTCCTACCAAATCCCGAACCAAACGATGGTTCTCCCTTATACAAACGTCCACACCCTATTAAGAAGAACAGTTAATCCCCTAGTTAGAGACTTTGGCTTAACGAAACTAACAGAATAGACTAATGAAACCAACCCTTACCACCACTTACCAACCGATCACTCACAGATGGAGACTTCGCTTGCCTGCTTCGAAATCCCAGATACCCTATAATGAAATCGGTTCCAACACAAGAGGTTAACTCCCTTCAACAAATGTCGAAATCGGCTCTTAATCAAACCAAAATCGACAGAGAATAAGGGAGAGGGGAAATAGACATTCGGCCAAGCACTAACCTTCTTCAAACGATTGAAAAGCACCACACCAAAATTCGGCCACAAGAAAACCACTAGGAGAGGGGAGATTCGGCTATAGATGCACAACACCACCTAAGGTTCGGCTTGAGTGGTAAGAGAGGAAAAGAAGATGTGAAATGAAGATAAAGTTTCGGCAAAGGGTTTTGAGAAAAAGAGAGAAAATGGACAGGAGGAAGGTACTTTCAGTTTGAAAAGAAAAAGAAATGGAGGAGGTATTTTGGAGAATAACTTTCGACTATTAAGGTTTCAAGAGAAGAAAGGAAGTATGAGAAGAAGAGGGTACTAGTTTCGGCTCAACACAATTGAAAAGAAGAAAAAAAAGAAATGGAAGAGAGCATTCGGCCACACACAAAATTTAGGAGACACAAGTGCAAATTTTGGCAAGTAGGTTGCTTGGACTTTCGGTTTCAAGATGGAAAAATGAGAGAATTCTCTTGAAAATTTGGCTTTGGTACACCAACAAAAGCTGGCCGAAAGTCACCAAAATGCCTAAGAAGTTTCGGCACACCCTACTCACCCACCTACCAAACCGGCCACTCCCCCCATGAAGCACCCAACATTCGGCCACCACCTACAAACACTCCCCTCCACTAGTTCAAACAACTTTGAACTAGTCCACCTCCTAGATTTACTCTCCACCCACCATTCAAATTATTTGACTTGGTCCATGGCAGAGTTTGAACTGCACACTACTTCTCCTCCTCCATGCCGTCAAAATGGAAGCAAAATGTGAGACTTCTGCAGCTCGAACACAGGACCTCTTCCCCTGCAAGTGACGTCACCCACAAGCTCTAAGTGGCGCCTACCTTGCCACTCTACTAGCTCAATTCTTGTGCTAACATTCACCTAAAAAATACCTATAAACCCCAGCTCCTTCAGCTCCTCTCACATAAAGCTTAAAAACTAAAATTTTCCCTACCACTCAGGCTTACCCCAGGCTTACAACTAAGCCCCAAAACATCAAAAACAACAACACCGCAGACCAAACACATGCAAACAATGCAATAACAAAATAGCCCCTATTCCCGGATATTACAGGTTTGAATGCAAATTGAAGGAGTCTTCAAGGGATATTTTTCAAGCCAAATAATCAGCCAAACAAACTGATTGGGTCAGCATGTGGGATGGTTTTGGGCTACCTAGTGCTTGGTTGGATCGATTTTCTCAGTTCAGCTCAACTAGGCCCCTTTTCATAATTAATTAATAATAATTTATTTAACCCAAATTAAATTGGATTAAAATTAAAATTAATTATATTATGAATTAATACATAAAATTTGGACCGTCTTAGGTTGAAAAATTAATTCGCCTTGATGCTTCAAAATTGCTTCTCGATTTTGCACTTCTAGCAATGTCTACCGAGTCATTTTTTGCATTTTGTGCAAATTTGTCAAAAATAATCAAAATTAATCAAAATTTGATATAAAAATAATTAAAATTCAACATTTTTGTAATTTGAGTGTAATTTAATTATTTTATAATTATTATTTATTTTTCAACAAGAATTTTACCGAAACTGCATGAATTTGAGTTAAAAGGGCATTAAAAATTGTGTATATTTTCATGTTTCCAGGAAGTCGAAACCACCTTCAAGCTTTCTCCTTACTCAGGTGTATTTATGAAAGTTTAGGTGGAGATTGGAAGCCCAATTCTTGACAATGGGCTCGGAACCCATGCGGGCATGAGAATGAACCATTCCAGCTGAGGCCCCTTGAGTGATGACCTTCACCTGATATATCTACTGGAAAACACCAATAAGGGTTGACTCCTCTCAAATGTTAGAATCCATGAAGTAGGCTACCATTTTCTACCATGAGAGACTCACAAGTTGCCCTGGTGCAATTCCATAATCGTTCAGCATTGCAAAAAAGGGTTTTAATGAGAGATAGAAACCTGCAACTAGAAGATAAAGAAGGAGAATGAATCCATCGTCAGATTCACTTAATCGACACTCCCCTTGAACAGTTTTGAAATCGCAGGAAAAGTTAACCAATCTGATTCCCCTGACTTTCAAATGCCTAACCATCTCCTCCTTAGTAGTCATTGATAAACCGTAATTATAACATATTTTAATCCCATATTTAGCTTGTTTTTGGATGATAAATTCCTCAATTTATGTAAAAAGGTGCTCTTAATCCTTTCTTTTCATGTCTTATACCTAGGAAAGCACCCGAGGATGAAAAGAACACAAAACGGGCCCAAAACGAAGTAAATGAGCCATGTCACGAAATCCACACGGCCTGGCCCAAAAAGCACACGGCCGTGCCGTGACGAGCATCTAGAAAATGGCCTCACCCCGACTTTCACGGCCGTGCCTCAACTTAGAAATCTGAACACGGCCTGAAGACGAGTCACACGGGCGTGTGATATGGGCGTGCCCCTGTCGTGGACTTAGACAATTTCAGTCGAAAAAGGATACTTAGGGAGAAAGAATCGCATTCCAAGAGCCTATAAATAACCCCTAAGTACCACCTTTGAAGGGGCGTGGAGCTAGGCCAAGGAGCCAAGCCGGAAAGGTCAGAATTGTGGGAATCACTCGAAGTTAGCTAGTTGATCCATCCCAAGAAGCCGTAATTCTACTCAAGACGACAGATTTCTCCTTCAATTCCTTCAGGGAGTTTTAGGGATTTCTTATGTTTTGTTTTATCTTTTCTCTTGAGATGTTATCTTTATTTGTTATGAACTAAACCCCTCAGATACCTAAAGGGGATGAAACCTCGATGAATCTTGTTATCGTTTTCTGAATTATATGATAAATACTTAGTTTGTTCTTAATTATGCATGCTTAATCCAAATCTGATGTGCTTAGGTGGAGGAGGAATAGACCCTGCTTAAGAGTAGATCTAGCATAATTAAGCGGAGTTGATCGAACGCCTAGAGATAGGGTTATGAGATTTTGCCGGATTAGGGTGAAACCTAATATGGGAATCCATAGGTTAATTTATTGCTATTCTAGGGGGTTATTATAAGAGAATGAGAGTTCCACTAAATAACCTAGGGTTAGACGTTATTCGCCTCGAGAGAGGGTTTAATATACGTTAGGGAGTCCTACAGATCAAACTAAGTGAATAAATCGTATGGTTCAGTGTTAGATAACAAGTGAAGCCTAGGTGGATTCCTCCTAAGGGTATCATCGTGATCAACTTAGTTTTTCTTCTAGTTATTTCCCAATTCGCTCTTTTTGTCTTTGCGTCTTTAACTTAGTAGTCGTTAATTTAGATTAAAGCAATTTCACTTTATTTTAGGCTAAATAATAAAAAGAAAGTTAGTATTAGTACTTTTAGTTCCTTTGGGTTCGACAATCCGGTCTTGCCTAAGCTATACTACTGTTCGATAGGTACACTTGCCTTTAATCGTTGTCAGAGTTAGTTTCCAGGTTTGATCATTTGTTTTATAAATTTTTAAAGCTCTGATTTCAGCGATCAAGTTTTTGGCGCCGTTGCCGGGGAACCAAAATATGAAGAAAACTCTATTTTTATTACTTTAGCCATTATTTTTATTTTTTCGCAATTTATTTTTATTTTTATATTTTTAGGTTAAATTTTAAATTTTTGCTGAATTTTCTTTCTTTCTTTCCTAGCAGGTACCTCTAGTTTATGACTAGAAGGAACCCGACAGGACCTTTGGTATACGATAGTGAAATCGAAGCTACCGTTCGTAGGACTCGCAGAGAAATCAGGCGAGCCCTCAATTACACAGAGGAAGAGCAAGTAGGCAGATCCAATCCTATTGAAGGGATGGACGAGAATAACCCACCACTACATGATGTAGGGGAAAACAGTGCTCCACGTACCATGTTTGATTATGCTAAACCGTATTTAACAGGAGCAGAATCGAGTATTGTTAGGCCTGTTATAGCTGCCAACAAGTTTGAATTAAAGCCTAACACAATACAAATGATTCAACAGTTTCTTCAATTTGATGGTTTGCAGGACGAAGATCCAAACGCTCATATAGCTAATTTTTTAGAGTTCTGTGATACCTTCAAAATAAATGACGTTTCTGATGATGCCATACATCTTCGATTATTCCCTTTTTCATTAAGGAATAAAGCCAAACAATGGTTAAACTCATTGCCTCGAGGGTCAATCACTACATGGGAACAAATGACCGAAAAGTTTTTATTAAGATATTTTCCACCGGCCAAAGCGGCCAAATTACGGAATGATATCTCTTCTTTTGTGTAGATGGATCTAGAGACATTATACGATGCATGGGAGAGATACAAGGATCTCTTGAAAAGGTGTCCACAGCACGGTCTACCCTTGTGGCTACAAGTCCAGACATTCTATAATGGTGTAAACCCCTCAACAAGACAACTAATCAATTTAGCAGCCGGTGGAACTTTGAACAATGGAACTCCTGAAGTAGCCTACGAGTTCATTGAAGAGATGTCACTGAATAATTATCAGTGGCAAGTGACAAGAACGAAACCGACAAAATCAGTCGGAGTTTACAACCTTGATGCAATAACCACACTATCAACACAGATAGAGATAATGAATAAAAAGATTGATAGTTTGTGTTCTTCGCAGGCATATCCAATCATGCAGTGTGATGCAAGTGGAATCGTGGCGAATCCTGAGTATCCACCCTACCAACCAGATGCAGAGAGCGAACAGATGAATTACATAGGTAATAATTTCAGATCTAATAATAACCCCTATAATAATATTTACAATCCAGGTTGGAGGAACCACCCAAATTTTTCGTGGGGAGGTCAAGGAAATCAAGGAAATCAAAGGCAACAACCTCCTCAAGACTTCCAAAATCAGCCCTATCCACAAGAGAAGAAGCCAAACCTCGAAGAGATGCTGACAAAATTTATGGCAAACACGAAAAATCGTTTCGAAGAAACTGAAAGAACAATTAAAAATAAAGAGAACCGAATGGGGGAACTTACTAAGTCGGTCAAGGAAGTCACCAATGCAGTCAAACAACTCGCGAAGTTAATGTTTGAACGACCGCAAGGACGTCTACCAAGTAACACCAAGATTAACCCTAAGGAGCAAATTCAAGCCATCACAGATCATGATAGCAAAGGGTTAGATGAATCAAACCAAGAGGTAGACGAAGGTAAAATAGAGGTAACGCAAGAAAAGCCAAAACCAACCTCGCATACCTTATCCTGAAGCAATGAAAAGAGACGTGATCGCTGTAAAATTAGAGTTTTAAATATTTATAAAAGAATGATCAAACCTAGAGACTAACTCTGACAACGATATTTAGGCAAGTGTACCTATCGAACTGTAGTATAGCTAGGCAAGACCGGTTATCGAAGCCAAAGGAACTAAAAGTATTAATACTCGCTTTCTTTTTATTATTTAGTCTTAAAGTTAGAGTGAAGATTACTTTTAAACTAAATTGACGACAGCTAAACTAAGGACACAAAGACAAGAAAACGAATTAGAAAATAACTTTTAGGAAAAACTCAGTTGATTTTGATGATACCCTCGGGAAGAATCCACCTAGACTTCTCTTATTAACTAACCTTCAATTATATGATCTCTTTTACTTAACTTGATCCGTGAGACTCCCTAACCTATATTAAACCCTCTCTCGAGGCGAATAACGTCTAACCCTAGGTTAATTAGTGGAACTCTCGTTCACTTATAATAACCCCCTAGGATAGCAGTAAATCGATCAATGGACTCCCATATTAGGTTTCACCCTAATCCGGTAAAATCTCGTAACCCTATCTCTAGGCGTTCGATCAACTCCACTTAATTATGTTAGATCTTCTCTTAGGTAGGGTCTATTCCTCCTCCACCTAAGCACATTAGATTTGGATTAAGCAACATAATTAAGAACAAACTAAGTAATTCATCATATAACTTAAAAATTAAATAATAAAATCTATCTAGGTTTCATCCCCTTCAGGTATCTGAGGGGTTTAGTTCATAATGAAATAACAAACTATCGCAAGAGAAAAGATAAAAAAAAACATAAGAAAAATCCTAAAACCCCCTGAAGGAATCGAAGGAGAATTCCACCATCTTAAGTATATTTCCGGCTTCTTGGGATGGATCAACTGGCTATCCTTGTGTTCTTCCCTAACTCTGACCTTCTCGGCTTGGCTCCTTGGCCTCGCTTTCGCTCCCTTAAACTGGTGATACTCGAGGCTTATTTATAGGCTCTTGGGACACGATTCTTTCTCCCTAAGTATCCTTTTTCGACTAAAATTGCTCTTTCCAGCGTCAGAGGCACGGCCATGTCACACGCCCGTGTGAATCGAGACCTGACCGTGTTTCGATTTCTCTTGAGGCACGGCCGTGTGTGATGGGGTTGAGGCCGTGCTCTAGGTGTTCGTCGAGGCACGGCCGTGTGTGCTTTGGGTCAGCCGTGTCAATTTTGTTCAAAGGCCCATTTACTTCGTTTTAAGCCCATTTTGTGTTCTTTTCATCCTCGGGTGCTTTCCTGGGTATAAAACATGAAAAGAAAGGATTACAAGCACCTTTTTATATAAAACAAGGGACAAATCATCCAAAAGCATATTAAATGTGGGATAAAAATATGTTGCTTTTATGGTTTATCAAATACCCTCACACTTAAGCTTTTGCTTGTCCTCAAGCAAAATTCTCAACTTACAATTAAAACGAACTTTCCATGATCTGCAATTCTTATCAATAATGTCTTATCCTAATTCATAGAGAATTCATGCATGGATGATTTGATTCAAAGTGTCCTAAAGATTCAAACGAGATAAGTCATAATTTTGCACCTTGAAAACATAGGTGCCTTCCCTCTTTTAAATAAATACCTATCTAATTCAAAATTGACAAGGATTGATATCCTCACTTAGGATTCACTCAAATCACTCTAAAGTGTTTAAGGTTTAGAAAAAGATCGCTAAGTCGGACTTGAAAAGTTAATCCCATAGTCTTGCATGAAAATCAAATCTCCACCACTGTAATATGGGATGACAAACAGATCAAAAGGTCTTTAACAGGGTTGTAATGGGGCTAGGGTTAAGGTGTGGTCATAGGCTGAAATTAGAGGGTTAGAATCGAGATTGACTTGATAAATTACCTAACTAGAAAAATGCACTTAATCTTACACTAAAGACTAATAATACGAGCTTTTTCCTTGAGGATTGAACATGCAAGTTTTCTTAATCATAGGACTGATAATGAATATACTTTTTTTAAGAACAGACTAATATAATTGTAATAAAGAATTGATACAACTGAAATATAAAACTTAGTTAGGAAACTTGTTTAACATCAAATCTCGACAAAAAAGTAGTTAAAAGGATTGGTGATAACAGATGCAAAGGGTTTTTGGTTAAAATTAGTAGGTGAGTCAATAAAAAGGGTTGTTAGGCTCAACAGGGTTCACTAGGGGTTAATTATAAAGGTAGGCTTTTTAGTGGAATAAGTGGGTTAAAACCTAAGTGCCTTTATCATTTCTGTATATCAAATCATAACTGTGGTCTTGACATGTATAATCAAGGCAAGTTCTAGAATAACAGTTCATAGTTGACACACTCATAATCAAAAAATGAGCATGAAAAAGAATGTATGCTCTATAAGGTTCAAATACTCACAAAAATTATGGGTGTTTCGACATCATCCTTATAAATTTTAAATTTCAAGGTAGCATTTAAATTTAGGTCAACATCCTAGCAAAAATTTCTAATTCATGAAAAACAGACTTATCATGCTTGATTCTCTAGTATTCTTTGAATTAAACATCAATGTATAATTAACTATGACTTATTCGAAAACATGTCAATAATTATCACAAATCATTAGAAATTTCATCTTAATTAGTAATATGACAATTTTGCATAAAAACAAGACTAAATCAGGGATTTCAAAATAATGAAAAAAGTTTGGCAATTTTATTCCATTTTTAACCTCAGGGATTTGAGAATAATGCAGAAAGTTAGGTACTTTTTACCCCCCCACACTTAAGATGTACATTGTCCTCAATGTACAAAGATAGATAATGCATTTAAATTCAAAATCAAAAAGAAGAGGGGGATAGGATACTCCCTGAGTTTTCTGACGCTGCTGATGAAATGTTGAGGTGTTGGCAGATTTGTTGGAGCGTCGCCTCCAACCCGTCAAAACGTCTAGCCACATGTGTCTCGAATTGATCAAGTCGAGCATATATGTCTGCTAATGTTGTTGCTCGGTATGGATGTTGGCTTGGATGCGTTGCCTCCTCTGATGGTGGTTCGACATAATGAGGAATGTCCTCGTCCTCCTCCTCGTTGCTTGGTTTCTTTAGTTTGTACTCGGGAGGATTGGTCCCTCGTCGTTGTGTTATCATCCTCATATGTAGCATGGTTTGGATGCCTTGAGGAACCATATTGCCCATCAGTGTTAGGGAGGTGATTTGCTTGTCAGTGTTGAGGAGGTTGAAGTGTCGAGCTAGCCTTGTAATGTAGGGCCCCATTGACAAGATCCCCTTCCGATGTTGCTCTGTCTGATGTTGAATTGTGCACGCCATAAAGTATGCTAGATCAAAAACATGTCCTTCAGATATGCATGATAGGAAATAGACGTCGTGCTTGTTTACGACGCCTGTGCTCTCTTTGCGGCCTGTGATGGTGTGCGCGAGAATGGCTTGTAAATACCTTAGTACTGGGGGAAGTGTCGTCGCTTTAGAGCAGCTGGGGTCGTATTGCCATGTAGTGGGGCGTAGGCTTTCCCAACATTCTAGCGGAGTGCGGTGAAGCTCTCTGTTTAAACCGGAAAGGGGTTTTCTTGTATAAATTCTGGTGTGTAAAGTCCAAGAGCCATGCCGAATTGTGATACGCTTAATCGGTGCACCGAGCCTCCTGGACGGAATTGGATAGCACCTGGGTCGTCGAACTGGTTTGTCACTACTTGCAGGATGAATGTGGTGCAGAACTCTAAAGTCAGTTCCAAATATGTGGGTTCATTGATTCGGAAGAAGTTCTCCCATGGTTCGGTTGATAGAAGTGCGTTAATGTCAGTTTCGAGCCCAACTTTTCGCACTGCATTCCAGTCGATGCGTCGATCGGTGCCTATGGGTCTTCCCCAAATTTCCTTGTACTTTTGTTCTTGAGTTGGTTGGGGGAACTGGAGAAATGGGTGTCTATTTTCAGTGGAGGCACTTACGGATGATGATCCGGGCCCCTTTCTTTTTTTGCCTGGGACTGCTCGCTTGGTTCGTGACGACATGGTACCTGCAAGAATCATCAAGAAATATAACAAGAGCAATGACCAATGTCTTAATTGCATTCTTTATCAAGAGAAGTAGTAGTTTTTATGTCGAAGAGCAGTATCAATCAGCAACCACAAGTATTTTAATCATGAATGTTGTGAGCATGTCTAGTAACCAAAAATCAGGCAAGTTCTAGACAAAAATAAACTTGTAATCAAGAATAAATCATGCTTTTCAAAAAATAAACAAATAAGTTTGCAATTAGAGATTAAGGAGACTTAAAACAAAATTAAATCATGTTCTTCTAAATCTAACAAAGTTTAAAAGTAAACATAAATGCCATCAAAGATTGAAGAAAATGGAACCAGGCGTGGGGAAAATGGTCAGCACGGGTGGAGCACGGCGGTGTCTTGGTGGTCTGTCGTGTGAACACGATTGTGGCGTGGGCGAGTGGTTGAGTAGCACGGGTGTGGTGTGGTCGTGTGAGAGGTTTTGGCTTGCTTGTAGAGGGAAAACGGCAAGGAAAGGTGGCTTAATGGAAGGTTGATGAGTGCTTGGCCGGATTTGGGAGAGGTGGAGTTTTAAATTTTGATTTAGGGTTTGTGTTTGGGGGAGATGATGGTTGGGTTTATTTATAGGGGAGGGGGCACGGTTTGGTGGCACGGCCGTGTTCTTTTGAAATCGCCTGTG
This sequence comes from Gossypium australe, assembly GCA_005393395.2. NCBI lineage: Eukaryota > Viridiplantae > Streptophyta > Magnoliopsida > Malvales > Malvaceae > Gossypium > Gossypium australe. Next base: position 54,131,429 of record CM016625.1, read on the forward strand.
TTTTTTGCGTTTTGCAGGTTTGGGCGCGTTCAGGTTCAGTAGCACGCCCGTGTGTATCCTTGGCACGCCCGTGCTTGATAAGGTCATCTGTTGGCACGGTAAGGTCACACAGGTGTGTCTTCCCCGTGGTGGCAAAGTCAGTAGTTTCGCACGGTTTGGAGGCACGGGCGTGTCTTACCCATGTTCGACAAGTCAGTAGCTTCGCACGGTTTGGAGGCACGGGCGTGTTCTGGTGTCACAGCCCGTGTTGTCTATAGAAATTTTTCTCTGTTTGGGCACGACTCTTGGCACGCCCGTAGTTCACCCCCTATTGGGCACACGGCCATGGACACGCCCGTGTTCAAGGTCGTGTTAAAAATCCTGCACTTTCCTGTTAGACTATTTTATCGTGGTGTTAGAAATAAAAACTATGTTAGTGGGTTAGTGCTCGGGTTGCCTCCCGAGAAGCGCTCGTTTATAGTCTTAAGCTAGACTCTCCCTGTTTTCGGTTCTAAAGGATGGCTCATGGAGCTTAAGCTCTTCTCGCATACTTCCAAGATCAGTGCCATTATAAATTTTAAGTCGACCATTTACCTTGAATGTGCCTGTAGTGGGATGGGTTACCTCAATGGTGCCATACGGAAATATTGTTTTGATCATGAATGGTCCTGACCATCTTGATTTCAACTTTCCCGGGAATAGTCTAAGCCTTGAGTTGTACAGTAGGACTAAGTCTCCTACTTCGAATTGCCTTGATCTCTTGAGACGAGCATCGTGGCGTCGCTTTGTTGCTTCTTTGTATAATTTTGAGTTCTCATAGGCTTCCCTTCTCCACTCATCTAGCTCGTTCATCTACATCATTCTCCTCTTACCTGCAATTTCGGGATCAGCATTTAAAAATTTTGTTGCCCAAAAAGCTTTGTGTTCTAATTCGAACGGTAAACGACAGCTTTTCCCGTATACAAGTTTGTATGGGGATGTCCCTAAAGGTGTTTTAAATGCTGTTCTATAGGCCCATAACGCATCATCTACTTTTAATGCCCATTCTTTTCTATTTGATTCAACTGTTTTTTCTAAAATGCGCTTAAGTTCTCGGTTTGCCACCTCTGCTTGCCCACTGGTTTGAGGATGGTATGGGGTTGCCGTTCTATGATGTACTCCATATTTCTTTAGAACTTTTTCAAATTGGGTATTACAAAAGTGCGTACCTCTATCGCTAATGATCGCTCTCGGCTTGCCGAATCGTGAAAAGATTTTCTTAAGAAAGTTGACTACTACCCTAGCATCATTGGTAGGTAAAGCTTCCGCTTCTACCCATTTTGAGATATAATCAACTGCTACTAGGATGTACTTGTTCCCAAACGAATTAGGGAATGGTCCCATAAAGTCAATGCCCCATATGTCAAATATTTCACATGATAACATATATGTTTGAGGCATTTCATCTCGTTTAGAAATATTACCTATTCTTTGACATCGATCACACGAGGTAACATACCTGTTGGCATCTTTAAATAGAGTGGGCCAATAAAAACCTGATTCGAGTATCTTGTGTGCTATCTTTATGCCACTGTAGTGTCCTCCTGATGGTCCGGAATGGCAATGCTCCAAAATCTTGTTTTCTTCTGTCTTCGTAACACATCTTCGAATTACCTGATCTGCACAAATGCGGAAAAGAAAGGGATCTTCCCAAAAATAATTTTCCACATCAGCAAAGAATCGCTTCTTTTGGTGGTGTGTTAATTTTCTTGGTAAGATGTTAGCTGCTAAATAATTTGCATTATTTGCAAACCATGGTACCTTAGAATGTGTTATAGAAAAGAGTTGTTCTTCAGGAAACGAATCATTTATCCCATCTTCATCGAGCTCTTTGGTGTGTGGATTTTCAAGTCTAGAAAGATGATCCGCTACAAGATTCTCAGCTCCCTTCTTATCTTGTATTTCCAGGTTGAATTCCTGCAAAAGTAAAATCCATCGTATGAGCTTGGGTTTTGCATCAGATTTGGTTAAAAAGATAACGAAGAGATGAATGGTCAGTATAAACGACAACTTTGGACAATATTAAATATTGTCTAAATTTATCAAAAGCAAAAACTACAGCTAGCAATTCTTTCTCAATGGTGGTGTAGTTTTCTTATGCGGGTGTTGGTGTTCTGCTAGCGTAGTAAATTGGCTAAAAATGCTTGTCTCGTCTTTGTCCCAAAACTGCACCTTCTGCAAAATCACTTGCATCACACATTAGTTCAAAGGGTAAGTTCCAATCAGGTGCAATTATAATTAGTGCATTTATTAATTTATCCTTAAGGATATTGAATGCATCTAAACACTCATGATTGAAATCGAAAGGAGTATCTTTTTCTAGTAATTTTGTCAGAGGCTTAGCTATTTTAGAAAAATCTTTAATAAATCTTCTATAGAACCCTGCGTGTCCTAAAAAGCTTCTGATAGCCTTAACAGAGCTAGGGGGAGGTAGTTTTTCTATGGCTTCAACTTTCGCTTTATCTACCTCGATCCCTTTACTAGAAATCTTATGCCCTAACACAATCCCTTCTCTTACCATAAAGTGACATTTTTCCCAGTTTAAAACAAGGTTTGTTTCCTCACATCTCATTAGAACCCGTTTCAAATTTTTAAGGCAAAGATGGAAAGAATTACCGAATACCGAAAAATCATCCATACATACCTCCATGATGTCTTCCACGAGTTCATCAAAGATTGCCAACATACAATGCTGAAAAGTAGCAGGTGCATTACATAATCCAAAAGGCATTCTACGATAGGCAAACGTACCGTATGGGCATGTGAACGTCGTTTTTTTCTTGATCTTCAGGAGCTATGGGGATTTGGAAGTAACCGGAGAGTCCATCCAAAAAGCAGTAGTACATATGCCTGGATATTCTTTCTAACATTTGATCTATGAAGGGTAGCGGGAAGTGATCTTCTCTTGTGGCATCATTTAACTTTCTATAGGCTATGCAGACTCTCCAACTTGTGACTGTTCTTGTGGGAATCAGCTCATTCTTTTCATTGGGCACTACCGTCATTCCTCCTTTCTTTGGAACTACCTACACAGGACTTACCCAAGTGCTGTCAGAGATAGGATAAATTATTCCTGCATCTAGGAGTTTAATGACCTTAGCTTTGACCACTTCTTTCATGTTGGGGTTTAACCGTCTCTGGGGTTGCACACACGGCTTGTATTCTTCCTCCATTAAAATTTTGTGGGTGCAGAATGCGGGGCTTATTCCCTTGATGTCAGAAATTTTCCAAGCTATGGCTTTTTTGTGCTCTTTTAGTACCTTTATCAGCTCCTCTTGTTCCTTGGGTTCTAATTCTGCAGAGATGGTTACTGGTAATGTAAAATTGTCTCTGAGGAATGCGTACTCTAAGTGTCTTGGTAACTGCTTCAGTTCCAATTTGGGTGGCTCTTCGATGGAAGGTTTCTATTTTATTTCATCATCTTTGTCAATTATTTCTTCTTTCATTTGGTTGGATGATGATGTAGTCATAATCAGCTCATCATCCTCATCTTCTTCCCCCTCTTCTTGAGTTAGGCACAGTTCCATCGTGTCGTCATGTATGATTTCCTGTAATGAATTTTGAATGATATGATCAGTAGTATCAACAAAATAACAGGAATCATCTTGCTCTTTAGAATATCGCATGGCATCATAGATTTGAAAAATAATTTCTTCATCTCCTATCCTCAGTGTGAGTTTACCATCTCCGACATCAATAATAGCTCTAGCAGTGGCTAAAAAGGACGCCCTAAAATCAAGGGAACATTAATGTCTTCATCCATGTCTAATATAACGAAATCAACAGGGAAAATAAATTTATCAATTTTTACCAAAACATCTTCGATGATCCCTCTAGGATATTTAATAGGTCTGTCTGCTAGCTGAATACTCATCCTAGTGGGTTTTGCTTCCCCAAGATCTAGTTGTTTAAACATTTTATAAGGCATTAAATTTATACTAGTGCCTAGATCAGCTAATGCTTTCTTAACATTCAATCTACCAATTAAACAAGGGATAGTAAAACTTCCTCGGTCTTTCAACTTGGTTGGTAGCTTGTTTTGGAGGATGGTTGAGCACTCTTCATTAAGTTCCACCGTTGACACCTCTTCAAGTTTTCGTTTATTTATCAGGAGTTCCTTTAAGAATTTTGCGTACTTTGGCATCTGCGAAATAGCTTCAACAAAAGGTAAGTTGATATGTATTTGTTTAAAAAGTTCAAGAAACTTATCGTATTGTGCATCAATTCGCTCTTTCTTTAACTTTGCTGGATATGGGATTGGTGGTTTGGTCTCATTGCGTAATGGATTTTCATCCTCAATTCCCTTATCACTTGTTTTATTTTCGTTTAGGGTTTGTTTATTCATTTCTCCTAATTCCTTTCCACTTCTTAGTGTGACTGCTTTTACCTGTTCTGACCTTTCAGGAAAATTTTCTGCACGTGTTTCACAGATCATCTTGGTGAGCTTTCCAATTGTCTTAGTGAGTTCCCCAAATGATTCAGTAATTTTTTTAAATGATGCTTGTTGATCTTTAAGAGTTTTCTCGATATCTTGCAGACGTTGTTCTGTAGTTGCCAATTCCTTCTCGTGTATTGGGGTCTTCTCTTGTGGATAGGACTGATTTCGAAAGTTCTGAGGAGGTTGTTGCCTCTGATTTCCTTGGTTTCCTTGTCCTCCCCACGAAACGTTTGGGCGGTTCCTCCAACCTGGATTGTAAGTGTTACTATAAGGATTATTATTAGATCGGAAATTATTATCTATATAGTTCATCTGTTCATCTTCTGCTCCTGGTTGGTAGGGTGGGTACTCAGGATTCGCCACAGTTCCACTGGCATTGCACTGCATGACTGGATGTACCTGTGATGAACATAAATTATCAAGCTTTTTATTCATCATCTCTAGCTGCGTTGATAGCATGGTCATGGCATCGATGTTGAAAACTCCTGCCGATTTTGTCGGTTTGGTCCTTGAAGCTTGCCACTGATAATTGTTTAATGACATCTCCTCAATGAACTCGTAGGCTGCTTCTGGAGTTTTGTTGTTCAATGTTCCACCGGAGGCTGAATCTATAAGTTGTCTCGTTGAGGGATTTACACCGTTGTAAAAGGTTTGGACTTGTAGCCACAAGGGTAGACCATGGTGCGGGCACCTTCTCAAGAGATCTTTGAATCTCTCCCATGCGTCGTAGAGCGTCTCTACATCCATCTGCACAAAAGAAGAGATATCATTTCGTAATTTGGCCGTTTTGGCCGATGGGAAATATTTCATCAAAAACTTTTCGGTCATCTGATCCCATGTAGTGATTGATCCTCGTTGTAACGAGTTTAACCATTGTTTAGCTTTGTTTCTTAATGAAAAAGGGAATAACCGAAAACTTATGGCATCATAAAAAATGCCATTTATTTTGAAGGTATCACAGAACTCTAAAAAGTTAGCTATATGCGTGTTTGGATCTTCGTCCTGCAAACCATCAAATTGAACAAACTGTTGAATCATTTGTATTGTGTTAGGCTTTAATTCAAAATTGTTAGCAGATATAGCTGGCCTGACAATACTAGATTCTGCTCCTGTTAAATGCGGTTTCGCATAATCGAACATTGTGCATGGAGCATTGTTGTTACCCATATCGCGTGGTGGTGGGTTGTTTTCGTCCATCCCTTTAGTAGGATTGGATCTATCTTCTTCCTCTCGCTCCATATAATCTACGGCTCGCCTGGTTTCCCAACGATTCCTACGAGTGGTAGCTTCGATTTCGTTGTCGAATACCAAAGGTCCCCTCGGGTTCCTTCTAGTCATAAACTAGAGGTACCTATTGGAAGAGAGAAAATTTCAGTAAACAAAACTAACAATGAAAAGAAAAATAAATTGCGAAAAATAAAAATTAGGACTAAAGTAATAAAAATAGAGTTTTCTTAATATTTTAGTTCCCCGGCAACGGCGCCAAAAACTTGATCGCTGTAAAATCAGAGTTTTAAATATTTATAAAAGAATGATCAAACCTGGAGACTAACTCTGACAACGATATTTAGGCAAGTGTACCTATCGAACAGCAGTATAGCTAGGCAAGACCGGTTATCGAAGCCAAAGGAACTAAAAGTATTAATACTCGCTTTCTTTTTATTATTTAGTCTTAAAGTTAGAGTGAAGATTACTTTTAAACTAAATTGACGACAGCTAAACTAAGGACACAAAGACAAGAAAACGAATTAGAAAATAACTTTTAGGAAAAACTCAGTTGATTTTGATGATACCCTCGGGAAGAATCCACCTAGACTTCTCTTATTAACTAACCTTCAATTATATGATGTCTTTTACTTAGCTTGATCCGTGAGACTCCCTAACCTATATTAAACCCTCTCTCGAGGCGAATAACGTCTAACCCTAGGTTAATTAGTGGAACTCTCGTTCGCTTATAATAACCCCCTAGGATAGCAGTAAATCGATCAATGGACCCCCATATTAGGTTTCACCCTAATCCGGCAAAATCTCGTAACCCTATCTCTAGGCGTTCGATCAACTCCGCTTAATTATGTTAGACCTTCTCTTAGGCAGGGTCTATTCCTCCTCCACCTAAGCACATTAGATTTGGATTAAGCAACATAATTAAGAACAAACTAAGTAATTCATCATATAACTTAAAAATCAAATAATAAAATCCATCTAGGTTTCATCCCCTTCTGGTATCTGAAGGGTTTAGTTCATAATGAAATAACAAACCATCGCAAGAGAAAATATAAAACAAAACATAAGAAAAATCCTAAAACCCCCTGAAGGAATCGAAGGAGAATTCCACCGTCTTAAGTATAATTCCGGCTTCTTGGGATGGATCAACTGGCTATCCTTGTGTTCTTCTGTAACACCCCAAACCCAGCCCAAACGCTATGACCGGATCTGGTATGCTACGGGGTTTACGTTAAAAACTTCACTTGGATGATTTTTGGGAAATTCAGTTTCTTTATTTAGGTGTTCGTTAAATAAATGATATTGGAAGAAAACCTTTGCTCCTTTAGTGGATATAAATTTAAAAAAAAATAATGAAGACATTAACAATTAGAAATTGATAACCTATGCTATGGGCCTTATTACATAAACATTCCCAAAATTAAATGTAACACCCCAAACCCGGACAAGACACCACGTCCGAGTCTGGTATGCTACGAGGGAAAGTATTTTTTGAAAAGTTAGATTTTCCGTTTAAAAGCTGAGTGAAAACATCGTGTGTTTGAAACAAACTTGAGTAGTCTTGTTTGAAAAACGGTTGATGTATCTGAAAACCTGGAGATTTTGAAAACTTAGCCATAATGTGTAGTTAAAACGAGTTTATACCATTTAAAACCTCATTAGTTTCTTAGTGACACTTAAAACACTTTTAATCTTAGAAGAACTACAAGTTTGAATTGTAAACCAGTTGTATTTGTTCATCCAAAAAGGCTTAGTGTGATATCCGATGGTATAGTTTAAAAACACATTGCGTTCTAGTTTGAAAACATTATCTTTCCAAATTTTAGTAAAATTTTTACCAACTTCTTTTGTTAAGGCATATTTAAAATCTAATTAAAACATAAACAACATAAAACATAACTTTAAAGGCCTTTTACAAACCAAATAAACCCAATTAAAAGTAAATAAACTAAAGTACCCAATTAGTAGAGTCTGAGTAAAACTTTATTAAAGCATGGCATGTGCACCCCGAGTCCATCCCGGCTCCACGTCCGCAGCTACGGGTCACCTGAAATGTCAAAGGAGAGGGTGAGTCGAGTGACTCAGTGTGTAATTCCCGCTCCCGAAGAATCAACATGCTAACACACATCATACATAGCAACATGATTAATGCAACCCGATCCTAACCATCCATATCGCCTTTTCTACCCCGTGTGGTACCAAACCACTGGTGGTGCCAAACCACTGGTGACATATAGTCACAATGTGTTACCAAAACACTGGTGTCCCAAAGACACAATATCCGTCAATGTGGTACCAAACCACTGGTGTCCCAAAGACACAATGTGCTACCAAAGCACTGGTGACCGAAGTCACAAATCCAATGATGATGGGGCCAACCCATCGTGTGATACCAAATCACTAGCAGACGATCCCATATCTCAAGTGGGGCCAACCCACGGTGGTCAAACCACAGGGACAAGTCGCAATGAGGTGCCAAACCTCTGGTGTCCCAAAGACACAATGTGCTACCAAAGCACTGGTGACCGTAGTCACGAATCTGGTGATGGGGCCAACCCATCGTGTGTTACCAAAACACTGGCGTCAATCCCGTATAATCATCTGTGGGGCCAACCCACTGTGGTACTGAGCCACTGGGACGAGACGCTGAGGTACCAAACCTCTGGAGGTGCCAAACCTCTGGTGACCCAAAGTCACAATGTGTGCTACCAAAGCACTGGTGCTCGTCAGCACAAAATATCTCTGCTCCCTCCTCTCATATCACCCATCAATATACTATACTCATGTAATCATGCATCTCATATAAGTCATGCATATTATGCCAACATACCAAGCATTATCTCTCATAGCATACATACCAACATAGGTCATGATATTATACTTCATTAATAGCACTCATAATAGAATAGACTTACCCGAATCGTCCACATACCCCATTTGGGTATTCATTTGTCCATCATACCGTTATAATTTTTAACAGGCAACAGGTTTATTAATAATCTTACTAGGTATCAGTGTGTTAGTTTACACACCTGGTAAATCCGAGTCTAAAGATCCTGACCAAAGTGATCTAAATCCCTCGATTGCTAACTCCTACAATCGGCCAAACATAGAATTAGGCACTATGACATTCGGCCATCAACAATTAACCAAAGAATCAACATTAACCTCTACCTTATACTTGCGAATGGTTTGGTTTCTAACCAAACCCCGAACCAGTAGTGGTTCTCTTTGACAATCGGCCTTCACCTAGAAATAGAATCATTAGTCTCTTGTAGCCTATCCTAATGAAATCAAACGAGTGAAGTAATCTCACTACCACACTTACCCAATCACTTAACAGATGAAGACGGCTCCGCTTGTTTGCTTCCACACTCCAATGACCCTATGACAAGGAGATTAACATCCTTCCTTAATAACCAAAACCGGCCTTTGATCACGCCATAACCAATAAAGAACAAAAGAGGGAAAGAAATATGGCCATTCGGCCAAGAGCTTACCAATACCAAACGATCGAAACAAGACCCCAACATCCTACTGATATTCGGCCAACACCACACTAGGAGAAAAGAATTCGGCTTTAGGTGTAAAGGAGAGAAAAAGATTGTAAATGGGCAGAGTTTCGGCACAAAGAATAATCAAAGAAAACGGCTAAAGAGTTTTGAAGCAAGTAGAGAATAAAAGATAGATGGAGAGAATACTTACGGTTTTTGAAAGAAAAAGGATTGATGAAAGTGTTTTGAAGACTAGAGTTTCGGCTAACAAGATGTTAATAGGAGAAGAAATTATGAGACCCCTTGAGTAAAGGTTTCGGCTCAACACCAATGAACAAAAGAACAATTGAGAGGGAGCATTCGGCATACACACATGAAAGAGGGAGAGATATGGTTGAGAGCTTTCGGTTTGCAAAAGAGAAGAAAAGATAAAAGAACACTCTTGAAAATTCGGCTACTAAGAAAGTTGAGAGGGACAAAACAATTTCGGTAACTAGGTGTTTGCACTTTTGGCTTCAAAGAGAAAAATGAGAGAGACCCTTAGAGTTTCGGTTTGTTTTGACAAAAAGAAAAACAAAAGTGTGGCCTTACCAATTGTTTTATTGCCGAAAAAACATCCAAAATGCCAAGGCACATACGGCACTACCCCAAACCCCATACCAAACCGTCCACACTCCCACTCCCTCACTCACCAATCGGCCAAATCCCCCCCAATTACTCACATCCTCACATTCAAACCTCAAGACCAAGTCTTCCTCCTTAATTAGCTCTCCACCATCCATGTCACTACTTGACCAAGTCCAAGTAGTATTTGAACTCCATCCAACTCCTCCCTCCTATGCCGTCCAAAATGCAACCCAAAATGGGGGTTTCGCAGCTCGAACTCAGGACATCCCCTCCCTTGCAAATGACGCCACACTCAGCTCCTAGTGGCACCTTGCTCAGCCACTTTGCCAACACTTCTTTTGTGCAATGAAACCACAATTTATTTTCTTAAACCCCAGCTTCCTCAGCTCCCTTCCTATAAAGCCTAAAAACAAAAATTCTCCCTAACACTCGGGCATACACCTAGGCTATAATTAAGCCCCCAAAACATAGAAATAGCAACATAGCATACTAACAACATGCAGAACATGCCAAGACAAAAATAGCCCCTAACCCGGGATATTACAGTTCTACCCCCCTTAAAAATAATTTCGGCCTCGAAATTACCTGGTCAAAAGAGTTGCGGGTATTGCTGTCTCATCATATCCTCGGGTTCCCACGTCGCTTCTTCTACACCATGATTCCGCCATAGTACCTTAACCAAAGGCACAGACTTCCTACGCAGAACCTTCACATCCCGATCAAGAATCTGCACAGGTTCCTCCTCCATAGTCAAGTCTGGATTTACCTCGATCTCTTCCACTGCTACCACATGCGACGGATCTGAACGATAACGTCGAAGCATCGATACATGGAAGACGTCGTGAATCTGACTAAGCTCTGCTGGCAACTCAAGCTGATACGCTACTGGTCCAACTCGCCTCAACACCTTATACGGCCCAACGAACCTCGGACTTAGCTTGCCTTTCTTCCCGAACCTCAGTACCTTCTTCCAAGGCGAGACCTTCAGAAACACTCGATCCCCAACAGCAAACTCTATATCTCTCCGCTTAAGATCGGCATAAGACTTCTGCCGGTCCGAAGCTTCCTTCAATCGAGCCTGAATCAACTTAACCTTATCCTCAGTCTCCGCAACCAACTCGGGTCCCAACAACTGGCGTTCACCTAACTCTGTCCAACACGTAGGTGAGCGACACTTCCTACCATACAATGCCTCATACGGTGCCATCTTGATGCTCGCTTGGTAACTGTTGTTGTAGGCAAACTCAGCTAATGGTAGAAACTCCTCCCAACTACCTCTGAAATCCAGGACACAACCTCTCAGCATATCCTCTAAAATCTGAATAACCCTTTCTGATTGACCGTCAGACTGCGGGTGAAAAGCCGTGCTGAAATCCAAACGAGTACCCAGCGCCTGATGCAATGTCTTCCAGAACCTTGAAGTAAACCTGGGATCCCTATCTGAGATTATTGAAACTGGCACACCGTGCAACCTCACTATCTCTGAAACATACAGCTTCGCTAGCTTCTGAAGTGAGTAATCAACCCTCACCGGGATAAAGTGAGCTGATTTAGTCAGACGATCCACCACTACCCAAACTGAATCCTTCTTGCTTGGCGTAAGCGGTAACCCACTGACAAAATCCATGGTTATCCTTTCCCACTTCCACTGAGGAATCTTCACAGGCTGAAGCAAACCCGACGGCAACTGATGTTCAGCCTTGACCTGCTGACAAGTCAGACACTTCCCAACAAACTCTGTCACCTCTTTCTTCAAACCAGGCCACCAAAACTGCTCTCTAAGATCTTTATACATCTTGCTACCTCCAGGATGCATAGCATAAGGACTGCTATGTGCGTCCTGAAGAATCTTCTGCCTCAGCCCAACATCTTTAGGCATACAAGCCTTACCTTGAAAACACAGAACCTCATCACTAGACAAGCTGTAACCCTCTAAACCCCCATTCTGCACTTGTAACCTTCGCGCATTCAGAACCTCATCCTCTAACTGTTTCTCTCTGATCTGCTCAACCCAAGTAGGCTTAACCTGCAGCTCTGCCAGAATACTCCCGTCGTCATACAAACTTAAATGGGCAAACAATGCTCTTAAGTCCGAAACAACCTTACGGCTCAACGCGTCTGCTACCACGTTAGCCTTGCCCGGATGATACTCAATAGAACAGTCATAATCCTTCAGCAACTCAACCCATCTACGCTGCCTCAAATTCAAATCCTTCTGAGTCAGTAAATACTTCAGACTCTTGTGATCCGTGTAGACTATAGATCTCTCCCCGTACAAGTAGTGCCTCCAAATCTTTAAGGCGAAAACTACAGCCGCTAGCTCCAAATCGTGCGTCGGATAGTTGACCTCATGTGGCCTCAGCTGCCGAGAAGCGTAAGCCACAACCTTACCTTCTTGCATCAGCACACAACCCAGACCCGTATGTGATGCGTCGCAATAGACTGTGTATTCCTTACCAGCCTCAGGTTGAATTAAAACCGGAGCCTCAGTCAAGATCTTCTTTAACTTATCAAAGCTTTCCTGCTGCTTCTCAGTCCAAACAAATGGAACCTCTTTCCTTAATAACTTAGTCATCGGCGCTGCTATTAACGAGAAACCCTCAACAAACCTTCGGTAGTATCCAGCCAAACCCAGAAAACTACGAATCTCAGCCACTGACCTAGGCGGCTTCCAATCCAAAACTGCCTCAATTTTACGAGGATCTACACGAATCCCCTCAGCCGACACTACATGACCCAAGAACGTCACTTCTCTAAGCCAGAACTCGCACTTACTGAACTTAGCATAGAGTTGCTTTTCCCTCAGAATCTGCAGCACCACTCTCAAATGCGCATCATGCTCTTCCTCTGTCCTTGAGTACACCAAGATGTCGTCTATAAAAACCACGACGAACTGATCTAGATACTGCTGAAACACCCTGTTCATCATATCCATAAATGCTGCCGGTGCGTTAGTCAACCCGAATGGCATTACTAGGAATTCGTAGTGCCCATACCGAGTCCGAAACGCTGTTTTATGGATATCAGCCTCCTTAACCTTCAACTGATGGTACCCAGACCTCAGATCAATCTTAGAGAATACCGCAGCACCCTTCAGCTGATCAAACAAGTCATCTATCCGTGGCAACGGATACTTGTTTTTAATCGTCAGCTTGTTCAACTGGCGGTAGTCTATACACATCCGCATCGTACCATCTTTCTTCTTAACGAATAATACTGGCGCACCCCACGGCGAGACACTTGGCCTGATAAAACCTCGATCCAATAACTCCTGGATCTGAGCCTTAAGCTCCACCAATTCCTTTGGTGCCATCCTATACGGAGCAATAGACACTGGCGCAGTCCCGGGTAACAGATCAATCCCGAACTCTACCTCTCGATCTGGCGGCAAACCCGGAAGCTCCTCAGGAAACACATCCGCAAATTCCTTAACAGTACGAACCTTCTCAACAGCAGACTCTTCCGCCTCTAAGGCATACACATGAACCACATATGCTTCGCAGCCCTTCCTGACCATCTTCTCCGCTTTCAAAGCAGATACCACATTTGATAAGTAATCTCTCCTATTACCTATCATGGCCACTTCTTCACCATCCACCGTCTTAAGAACCATACGCTTAGCCGCGCAATCCAACCTCGCCTGGTACTTAACCAGCCAATCCATCCCAAGAATCAGATCGAACTCCCCAAACGGCAGTTCCATCAGATCAGCAGCAAATACTACCCCTTAAAGTTCTAGAGGTACATCTCTAAACAGTTTATCTACTACTACAGAGTGACCTAGAGGACTAATCACAGTCATCTGCCTAGAAGATATCTTAGAGTCTAAGTCCATTGTCTCTACTATACTACTGGCAACATAAGAGTGCGTCGAACCCACATCAATTAAAGCAGTATAAGGAGTACCAAAAATCAAGAACGTACCGGTTATGACGTCCGGTGCGTCGCCCTCCTCTCGGCGCCTCGCAGCATACACCAATCCAGGCTGTCTAGCATCAGAACTACCCGCACCTCTGCCCGGTGCTCCACGGCCCCGACCAGATCCATAACCACCTCTGCCATTACCACGGCCCCTCTGCGGTGGCGGTCCATTACCTCTGAACTGATTACGGCCCTGACTCTCAGACTGAATCCTGGCCATCCTACGCGGACAGTCCCTAATGCGATGCTCCAGAGAACCACACTCGAAGCAACCTTTACCTCCCGTCCAGCAACCACCCCAATGAGATTTCCCACACTGATTACACTGCGGCGGTCCCTGCCTAGCAGCAACAAACCTAGCAGACTGATTCTGCCCACTCGATCTAGCCCTCTTCTGCGGATTACCCGACGAACCAGAAGACCCAAAGCTCCTTTTAAGTCTACTCCTGTCCATGCTCTGCCTTACCGACTCCTTAACACCCTCGGCTACCTTAGCCTTCTCAACTAAGACAGCAAACTCGCGCTCCTGCTGAGGAGCAATCAGCAGCCTCAACTCGTCTCGCAGACTATCCTCGAAACGAACACACCTCTCATGCTCAGTGGCTACAATACCCCTGGCATACCTACTCAGCTTCAGGAACTCAGCCTCGTACTCAGCAACAGATTTACTCCCCTGAACCAGCCTCAGAAATGCCTTTCTCTGGGAGTCGATGTAACTAGCCCCGATGTACTTCTTTTGATATGCAGTTCTGAAGTAATCCCATGTCAAATCCTCCGCGGCCACACTATCCCGAACCGTGAGCCACCACTGATACGACTCATCCTGGAGAAGCGATACAATACCCTTCAGCTTCTCTTCAGCCGTCAAGTCCAGATCATCCATGATTCGCTCAGTTGCCTCCAGCCAATATTCAGCAGTGCTAGGAGCAACACCAGATGCGCCTCGAAAGAATTCAGCCCCATTAGCCCGGAGTCGCTCAGGAACTGATTTCCTAACTCCTGCACCACCACTTGCCCCAGCTACCCTTTCCAACACTCGCAGCATCGCCTGTGACACTGCGTCGTCTCCAGTCTGATCTTGGAACTCACCACCTCCAGCTGGTGGTGGAACCGGTATCTCATTTTCTGAACCCTGCCCAGATCCTACGGGCTCAGAAACTGTCATCCTACCCCTACCTCTACCACGAGTGTTACGACCACGTCCACCTCGAGTGCTCATATCTAATCTTTCTACGTATCTGATTAAAGAATTTTATGCATCAGTATTTTTTTTCCACTTGTTTAAAAAGCAAGTCTTATGAATATTTAAAGGGGATTTGTTCTCGCAAGTTCACAGAATCCTATTAGTTTAAATCTCTAAAGTAGTGTACTATTGCTAATCATCAAATCATATAACATCCAATCAAATCACAAAGAATAGTCCGGGGTACTTACCTGGGCGAACTGGTGCCGGAGACTCGGTGCCATGCCTTTCAACTATACTTTCAAAACAACCACTTAAAACAGATTTTTGAAACCATTTTGGGCCTCAGGCCCACAGCCGAGCCTTTGAACTTGGCTCTGATACCACAAATGTAACACCCCAAACCCGGACAAGACACCACGTCCGAATCTGGTATGCTACGAGGGAAAGTATTTTTGAAAAGTTAGATTTTCCGTTTAAAAGCTGAGTGAAAACATCGTGTGTTTGAAACAAACTTGAGTAGTCTTGTTTGAAAAACGGTTGATGTATCTGAAAACCCGGAGATTTTGAAAACTTAGCCATAATGTGTAGTTAAAACGAGTTTATACCATTTAAAACCTCATTAGTTTCTTAGTGACACTTAAAACACTTTTAATCTTAGAAGAACTACAAGTTTGAATTGTAAACCAGTTGTATTTGTTCATCAAAAAGGCTTAGTGTGATATCCGATGGTATAGTTTAAAAACACATTGCGTTCTAGTTTGAAAACATTATCTTTCCAAATTTTAGTAAAATTTTTACCAACTTCTTTTGTTAAGGCATATTTAAAATCTAATTAAAACATAAACAACATAAAACATAACTTTAAAGGCCTTTACAAACCAAATAAACCCAATTAAAAGTAAATAAACTAAAGTACCCAATTAGTAGAGTCTGAGTAAAACTTTATTAAAGCATGGCATGTGCACCCCGAGTCCATCCCGGCTCCACGTCCGCAGCTACGGGTCACCTGAAATGTCAAAGGAGAGGGTGAGTCGAGTGACTCAGTGTGTAATTCCCGCTCCCGAAGAATCAACATGCTAACACACATCATACATAGCAACATGATTAATGCAACCCGATCCTAACCATCCATATCGCCTTTTCTACCCCGTGTGGTACCAAACCACTGGTGGTGCCAAACCACTGGTGACATATAGTCACAATGTGTTACCAAAACACTGGTGTCCCAAAGACACAATATCCGTCAATGTGGTACCAAACCACTGGTGTCCCAAAGACACAATGTGCTACCAAAGCACTGGTGACCGAAGTCACAAATCCAATGATGATGGGGCCAACCCATCGTGTGATACCAAATCACTAGCAGACGATCCCATATCTCAAGTGGGGCCAACCCACGGTGGTCAAACCACAGGGACAAGTCGCAATGAGGTGCCAAACCTCTGGTGTCCCAAAGACACAATGTGCTACCAAAGCACTGGTGACCGTAGTCACGAATCTGGTGATGGGGCCAACCCATCGTGTGTTACCAAAACACTGGCGTCAATCCCGTATAATCATCTGTGGGGCCAACCCACTGTGGTACTGAGCCACTGGGACGAGACGCTGAGGTACCAAACCTCTGGAGGTGCCAAACCTCTGGTGACCCAAAGTCACAAAGTGTGCTACCAAAGCACTGGTGCTCGTCAGCACAAAATATCTCTGCTCCCTCCTCTCATATCACCCATCAATATACTATACTCATGTAATCATGCATCTCATATAAGTCATGCATATTATGCCAACATACCAAGCATTATCTCTCATAGCATACATACCAACATAGGTCATGATATTATACTTCATTAATAGCACTCATAATAGAATATACTTACCCGAATCATCCACATACCCCATTTGGGTATTCATTTGTCCATCATACCGTTATAATTTTTAACAGGCAACAGGTTTATTAATAATCTTACTAGGTATCAGTGTGTTAGTTTACACACCTGGTAAATCCGAGTCTAAAGATCCTGACCAAAGTGATCTAAATCCCTCGATTGCTAACTCCTACAATCGGCCAAACATAGAATTAGGCACTATGACATTCGGCCATCAACAATTAACCAAAGAATCAACATTAACCTCTACCTTATACTTGCGAATGGTTTGGTTTCTAACCAAACCCCGAACCAGTAGTGGTTCTCTTTGACAATCGGCCTTCACCTAGAAATAGAATCATTAGTCTCTTGTAGCCTATCCTAATGAAATCAAACGAGTGAAGTAATCTCACTACCACACTTACCAATCACTTAACAGATGAAGACGGCTCCGCTTGTTTGCTTCCACACTCCAATGACCCTATGACAAGGAGATTAACATCCTTCCTTAATAACCAAAACCGGCCTTTGATCACGCCATAACCAATAAAAAACAAAAGAGGGAAAGAAATATGGCCATTCGGCCAAGAGCTTACCAATACCAAACGATCGAAACAAGACCCCAACACCCTACTGATATTCGGCCAACACTACACTAGGAGAAAAGAATTCGGCTTTAGGTGTAAAGGAGAGAAAAAGATTGTAAATGGGCAGAGTTTCGGCACAAAGAATAATCAAAGAAAACGGCTAAAGAGTTTTGAAGCAAGTAGAGAATAAAAGATAGATGGAGAGAATACTTACGGTTTTTGAAAGAAAAAGGATTGATGAAAGTGTTTTGAAGACTAGAGTTTCGGCTAACAAGATGTTAATAGGAGAAGAAATTATGAGACCCCTTGAGTAAAGGTTTCGGCTCAACACCAATGAACAAAAGAACAATTGAGAGGGAGCATTCGGCATACACACATGAAAGAGGGAGAGATATGGTTGAGAGCTTTCGGTTTGCAAAAGAGAAGAAAAGATAAAAGAACACTCTTGAAAATTCGGCTACTAAGAAAGTTGAGAGGGACAAAACAATTTCGGTAACTAGGTGTTTGCACTTTTGGCTTCAAAGAGAAAAATGAGAGAGACCCTTAGAGTTTCGGTTTGTTTTGACAAAAAGAAAAACAAAAGTGTGGCCTTACCAATTGTTTCATTGCCGAAAAAACACCCAAAATGCCAAGGCACATACGGCACTACCCCAAACCCCATACCAAACCGTCCACACTCCCACTCCCTCACTCACCAATCGGCCAAATCCCCCCAATTACTCACATCCTCACATTCAAACCTCAAGACCAAGTCTTCCTCCTTAATTAGCTCTCCACCATCCATGTCCACTACTTGACCAAGTCCAAGTAGTATTTGAACTCCATCCAACTCCTCCCTCCTATGCCGTCCAAAATGCAACCCAAAATGGGGGTTTCGCAGCTCGAACTCAGGACATCCCCTCCCTTGCAAATGACGCCACACTCAGCTCCTAGTGGCACCTTGCTCAGCCACTTTGCCAACACTTCTTTTGTGCAATGAAACCACAATTTATTTTCTTAAACCCCAGCTTCCTCAGCTCCCTTCCTATAAAGCCTAAAAACAAAAATTCTCCCTAACACTCGGGCATACACCTAGGCTATAATTAAGCCCCCAAAACATAGAAATAGCAACATAGCATACTAACAACATGCAGAACATGCCAAGACAAAAATAGCCCCTAACCCGGGATATTACATTAAAGACCGATAATTTATGGAAATAAAACTTGATGCCCC
>CM016625.1:54750013-55199678 GCA_005393395.2 Gossypium australe
ATTATAATATCACACACTTAATGCCATCATATTAAACCGAAATTTTTTCGCCATCGCACACTTAGTGCTCATTATTCAGTCATCGCTGTTTCAATCTCGCATAGTTAGTGCCATTTTTGTGGCCATAGCTATCTCATTTTTCACACACTTAGTGCCTTATGTCTTCAATTCCATGTTTCATATAATCAAGCTTCACCATCATGTTTCCATTCATTTCATTACTTATAGATATTGTTTAAACAATATGTATTATACACGAACTTACCTCGGACATAGAAACAACACTAGTCGATCAATTGAGCACTTTTATCTTCCCTCGATCTAGGTCCGAATTTCTCTTTTCTTGATCTATATAATATAAAAATTAACTAATTTAATCACACATTCATTTAACTTAATTCACAAACACATAATTCAGGCATTTTGCACTTTAGCCCTTATAATTTCACACTTTAGCATTTTAGTCCCTATTTCACAAATACATCAAATTCAAAAAATCTAATTTATTCCATGCTTAGTCAAATTACCATAATACCCCTAGTAGCCCATATTTTACATTTATTTCACATTTCAATCCCTCAATTTTCACATTTCACAATTTAATCCCTAATATACATTTTTACTCAAAATCACTTTACAAAACATATATATAAATCATCAAACACTTAGTTTTCATTCTCAAACATCAGAAACCTCAAACCAGCAACAATGGTATTTCATGAAATCATCATAAATTCTAAAAATCAAGGTAAGGGTTAGCTAGTACTCAAAGCAACGATCACAAAAACATAAAAATAATCAAAAATCGAGTTCAAATCATACCTCAATCAAGCCTTGTAAGTGCCGAAAGTTTAAAGCCGTAAAAACCTTCCTTTTATCAACCAATTTTCAGAAATGGTGAAGAAAGATGAACAAGAATGATGTTTTGTTTTAATTTATTAACTTAATGTATCATTTACCAATTTACCCTTACTAAAAACATTTAAAAACCACTATCACATGTCCATGAATGTCCATTAACCTTGTTAATGGTCCATTTGCTTAATAAGGACCTCACACTTAAGAAGGCATAGCATTAAAGTACTTTTAACTCAGCTTTTGCATTTTATGCGATTAAGTCCTTTTTCACAAATCAGCATACAAACGATAAAATTTTCACACAGAACTTTCACACATACTTTATCACATACTATAAACAAGGAAAATAATATTTATATATATATTTTTTTCAACCTCGGATTTGTGGTCCCGAAACCACTATTTTTACTAGGGTTTAAACCAGGTTGTTACAACTCTCCCTCCCTTAGGGATTTTCGTCCTCAATAATCTTACCAGTGAATAAATTCAGATATTGCTCTCTCATAGCATCCTCAGGCTCCCACGTAGCATCTTCAACCCCGTGTCTGTGCCACAACACTTTTACTAAAGCAATTTTCTTATTTCTCAACTCTTTGATCTCACGAGCCAAAAATTTAATCGGTTCTTCGTTATACGATAAATCTGACTAAATCTCAACTTTAGTAAAGGAAATCACGTGTGATGGGTCGGATCTATATCGTCGAAGCATGTGATCCGAGTGCTGGTCCTGTACGTCCTAACGGTAGTTGAGTATACTGGCTTATGTTGCGGTTACTTGATAGCTTGTGTGAGCAGCGCCACGTAGTTATGTCTTGACCGACAGCTTGTGTGAGTAGGCCTGTTGTTAGCTCAAGAGCGAGCAACTATGTGATATGAGATTTAGGTAGCATTAGCTACATATGTGGCACTTAGTGTGCAAGATTCTCGAGTATCAGACATATTATTCAGAGTTGTTCACGGGTATGTCAAAGACGTGAATATGTGTAAATTCATTTCGAAATGGTACAGGTATGTACTCAAAGCTTATGATTATTAACTCGTGAAATGATGATTTCAAGGTAAGTTTGTCAT
This sequence comes from Gossypium australe, assembly GCA_005393395.2. Taxonomy (NCBI): domain Eukaryota; kingdom Viridiplantae; phylum Streptophyta; class Magnoliopsida; order Malvales; family Malvaceae; genus Gossypium; species Gossypium australe. The sequence goes on from CM016625.1 coordinate 54,751,943, forward strand.
GGAAGTGAAATATGATCATGAGATTATGGTAAATTACATTATCTTATGTTGCATTACTTTCATGTTAATGTATGGTAGGGTTTGCTTATTTCTTTCATACGAGCTTACTAAGCTATCTAGATTACTCTGTTTATTTTCCATGTTTTTATAGTGTAGCCAAGTTAGCTCGGATTGGGTGTCATCGGAGATTCGCCTCACACTATCAAAACTATCATTTTGGGTGTTGATGAAATTTAGCATTTTCAGTATATGGCATGTATAGGGACTTGGTCATTTTAGGTAAATGTGTCATTATGATGTGGCCAAAAGTATTGGCTTCTATTTGATAAATGTTTTATTTTGTATAAGGCCTTGAAAGATGGCCTATCTTGGTTAAATTGGATGTGAGTTATGCATGGGCTAATGTTATTTGTGATATGCCTTTTATTTACTTGTGTTATGCACGGGCATGTCTTTCAGTCGTGTGTCTCCTGCACCTTAATTTTGAGAAACATAATGTCCAGAATTGAGTACATAGGCAGAGACACGGGTGTGTGTCTTAACCGTGTGTGCTACACGGCCTAGAACACAAGCGTGTGTCTTGGTCGTGTGAAACCTACACCTAATTCGAATTAAATTAATTGACCACACGGCCTAGCACACGGGCGTGTGGCATGGCCGTGTGGCGCAAGTCAGAGAGCTACCTAAATCGAACACGGCCTGTAGCACGGGCATGCCCCAAGATCACACGGGCGTGTCCCTTGGACCACACGGGCATGTGAGTGCTGCTTTTAGCAAAAATTTTCTAAGTTTTGTAAAAATTTCCTGAGTTCTTAGTTTAGTCTCGAACCACTTCTAAAGCATGTTTTGGGCCCTGTAGGCTCGTATCAGGGACTTTATGTTTGAATACAAATGGTTTTAAATTGGACGTAAATTTATGATCTGGAAATGTATGATTGCTTGTGCTGTAAGTCCGGTAATGCCTCGTACCTTGTTCTAGCATTGAATACGGGTAAGGGGTGTTACATTTAGTGGTATAAGAGCTATGTTTTAGTTGATTCTTGGACTAACGTAGCTTGTGTAAGTGTCTAGCTATACATTCCATATATAAACTGTGATAGTGTGATGACTCTTGACAATTTAAATTGTTTTTTCATCTAGTAAATGGATCCAAACAGAGAAGTAGCTGATGTTGTTGAAAGTAATGTGCCGGCTCCCGCTCAAGGGGCAGCGCCATCTGAAAGTAGACCAGTGATGGTCAGTCAGGGAGGAGAGGCTAGGGAAGCCTTCTTCCAAAGGATGAAAAGTGGTTTGCTGAGTTTGTTCAAAAAAATCCAGCTTTCTAACATCCTCCACCCCCACCTAACCCTCAACCGGTTCCCGTAGCTTCCCAAGGTGTAGAATTGGTAAGACTGAACAAGCCTCCAGTTGATAAGATCTGCAAACAAGGGGTTGAAGAATTTAGAGCTAATGTTGACGATGATCCCGAGAGAGCAGAGTTTTGGCTTGATAACTCTATCAGAGTATTTGAGGAACTTTTTTGCACACCGAAGGAGTGTTTGAAATGTGCTATATCAATTCTGAAAGGCTTAGCATATCAGTGGCGGAATACTCTTATATCTATGGTATCGAGAGAAAGAGTTACCTGGGATTTCTTCCAAGATGAGTTCAGAGAGAAATATATCAGTCAGCGGTTCATTGATCAAAAACGCAAAGAGTTCCTAGAGCTAAAATAGGGCCATATGACATTGACTAAATATGAGCGAGAGTTTGTTAAGCTTAGTAAGTATGCTTGGGAATGTGTTTCCACCGAGCCTATCATGTGCAAGAGATTCGAGGATGGGTTGAATGAGGATATCAGAATATTAGTTGGGATTTTAGAGCTTAAAGGATTTGTTGTGCTAGTCGAACGAGCTTGTAAAGCCGAAGAGTTGAGCAAAGAAAATAGAAAAGCTGAATTTGAGACTAGAGATTCGAGAAAGAGACTGATGAATAATTCATTTCAATCTTTGTCAAAGAAATCGAGGGATTTGTATACTCGTTCAAATGCTTCAGCTGGGTATCCCAACAGAGATTGTAGGAATCAATATTCGGGTTCTAAGGCCCAAACTACGTCGATAGCGAGCATTGGTAATGCTAGGTCTAATAGTCTTGAATGTCAGCACTGTGGTAGACAACATCCCAATGAATGTAGGATGAATAACTGGGCTTGCTTTAAATGTGGCTCCCAAGATCACTTCATTTGAGATTGCCCTGAAATGACTGAGAAAGATAGTTTTCAGAATGCAAGGCCGAGTAGCACTGCCATTAAAGGGAGGCCACTGAGAAATACTGGAAGTGGGAATAGTAGCAGAGGTGTGACGAAAGAATTAAATACGAGGTCAGAGGTTAGAGCACCTGCTAGAGCCTACACTATTCACTCTCGTGAAGATGCATCATCTCCTGATGTGATCACTGGTACATTTTCTCTCTATGATACTAATGTAGTTGCATTGGTTGATCCTGGATCGACTCATTCTTATATTTGCATGAATTTGGTAACTAGTAAGAATTTACCCGTTGAGTCTACTGAGTTTGTGATTAAAGTTTTGAACCCCTTTAGGCAAGTATGTTTTAGTTGATAAAGTTTGCAAGAGTTGTCCTTTAATGATTTGGGGTCACTGATTTCCAGCTGACTTAATGCTTTTGTCGTTTGATGAGTTCGATGTAATTATTGGAATGGATTGGTTGGCTCTACATGATATCGTAGTGAATTGTAGACGAAAGATTATTGAATTGAAATGCCAGAATAATGAAATTCTTCAAATTGAACCGGATGAGTCGGGTGAGTTGCCTATTGTGATTTCGTCGATGTCGGCTCAGAGGTATGTAAGAAAAGGTTATGAAGCATTTCTTGCGTATGTACTAAATATGAAAGTGTCTGAATTAAAGATCGAATCAGTGCCGGTAGTTTGTGAATATTCGGATGTGTTCCCAGAAGAGTTACCTGGATTACCATCGATCAGAGAGGTGGAGTTTGTGATTGATTTGGTACCGGGAACTTCACCGGTATCGATAACTCTGTATATAATGGCTCCGACTGAATTGAAAGAATTGAAGTCTCAGTTGCAAGAGTTGACAGATAAGGTTTTGCGAGACCTAGTTTTTCTTCCTAGGGTGCACCAGTGTTATTCGTCAAGAAGAAAGACGAATCCATGAGACTTTGTATCGATTTTCGTCAACTCAACAAGGTTACCATAAAGAACAAGTACCCTTTACCAAGAATTGGCAATTTGTTCGACCAGTTGAGAGGGAACAGTGTTCTCGAATATAGATTTGAGGTCTGGTTATTACCAGCTGAGAGTTAAGGACTCAAATGTGCCAAAAACCGCGTTCAGAATGAGGTATGGGCATTATGAATTTCTTGATGAATCGAATGCTCCTACCATTTTAATGGACTTGATGAATCGAATCTTTAGACCGTATTTGGACAAGTTTGTAGTCGTGTTTATTAATGACATCCTGATTTATTCTTGATATGAGTCTGAGCATGCCGAACATTTAAGAATTGTATTATAGACTTTGAGAGATAAGAAATTGTTTGCTAAGTTCAGCGAAAGTGAATGTTGGCTTCGAGAAGTCAGATTTTTGGGACACATTGTTTCAACGGAAGGCATATGGATTCATCTGAGGAAGATCTCGGTAATTGTTGAATGAAAACTACCGAGGAATGTATCCGAGGTTAGAAGCTTTTTGGGCTTGGTCGATTATTATTGGTGATTTGTTAAGGGATTTTTGATGATTGCTACACCTATGATAAGATTGTTACAGAAAGATGTTAAGTTTGAATGGTCCAAGAAATGTCAAAAGAGTTTTGAACAATTGAAAGCGTTATTGACTGAGGCACCGATATTAGTATAACTTGAGTCAAGAAAAGAGTTTGTAGTTTTCAGCGACACGTATTTGAACGGTCTTGGTTGTGTGTTGATGGGCATAGTGATAGCTTATGCCTCGAGACAGATGAAATCGCACAAAAAGAACTATCTGACGCATAACTTAGAATTGGCTGCCATTGTGTTTGCTTTAAAAATTGGAGACACCATTTATTCGGTGAGAAGTACCACATTTTTACCGACCACAAGAGTTTGAACAACTTAATGACTCAAAAGGATTTAAATTTGCGACAACGGAGATGGCTCGAGTTGTTGAAATATTATGAGCTGGTAATCGATTATCATCTGAGAAAGGCGAATGTAGTCGCCGATGCTTTAAGTAGGAAATCTTTGTTTTCCTTGAGAGCAATGAATATGCGATTGACTTTATTCGATGATGGTTCGATTCTAGCTGAGTTAAAAGCTAGACCGGTATTTCTTCAACAAATTTGTGAAGCTCGAAAAAGTGACAAAAAACTTCAAGCTAAAAGAGTTCAGTGCAAATCAACTAGTGATTCAGTCTATCAGATTGGGACCAATGACTGTTTGATGTTTCGAGGTAGGATTTGTGTATCGAGAGATACTAAGCTTATTCAAAAAATTCTTCGCGAAGCACAAAGTGGTTGTCTATTTGTTCACACAAGAAGTACGAAGATGTACAATGATTTGAAGAAATTGTATTGGTGGTCAGCCTGTGATGATTCCCGAGGGGAAATGGGACAAGATTACGATGGATTTCGTAATTGGATTACCTCTTACTCCAAAGAAGAAAGATGTTGTTTGGGTCGTTGTTGATAGATTGACAAAATCAGCTTATTTTATTCCGACAGAGATCCGAGGTTTACATCTCGATTTTGGAAGAAGTTGCAAAAAGCTTTAGGTACAAAGTTGAACTTTAGTACCCCATTTCATTCACAAACCGAAGGCCAATCTGAAAGAATGATTGAGGTTCTCGAAGATATGCTTCGCTGTTTTGTTTTAGAGTTCGAAGGTAGCTGGGAAAAATATCTACCATTAGTTGAATTTGCTTATAATAATAATTTTTAGTCGAGTATAAAGATGGCACCACATGAAGCATTGTATCGCCGTAAGTGTCAAACTCCATTATACTGGGCCGAGCTCAGTGAAAAATAGATTCATGGGGTTGATTTGGTTAGAGAAACCAAAGAAAAAGTGAAAGTAATTCGTGATTGTTTGAAAGTAGCTTCGGATAAAAAGAAATTGTACGCGGATCTAAAATGAAATGAAATTGAATTTCAAGTTGGTGATAAGGTATTTCAGAAAGTGTCTCCGTGGAAGAAAATCCTTACATTCGGTCGCAAGGGTAAACTGAGTCCGCGTTTTATTGGTCCATATGAGGTTATTGAAAGAATAGGGCCGATGGCATATTGGTTAGCTTTACCTACAGAGTTAGAAAGGATCCACAATATGTTTCATGTATCGATGTTGAGTCGTTATCGATCAGATCCTTCGCACATAATTTCACCGACGGAGGTTGAGATTTGACCCGATATGAGTTATGGTGAAGAATAGATCAAGATTTTGGCTTGGGAAGTTAAACAGTTGAGAAATAAAAGCATAGCCATAGTGAAACTTTTATGGCCAAGACATCGGGTCGAAGAGGATATGTGGGAACCTGAGGAAGCTATGAGAAAATAGTACCCAAACCTCTTTCCTGGTATGATTTTCGGTGACGAAAATCCCTAAAGAGGGAGAGTTGTAACAGCCCATTTTTAAGTCAAATTAGAACAGTGGTTTCGGGACCACAAATCCAAAGTAGAAATATTTATTTTATTATTACTTTAAGGTCTACTGTATGATTGAATGATTGTGTGAAAATTTCGTTAAGAAATTTTATCGATAGAGTGTCCAATTTGACTAACAGTACTAAATTACAATAGGTGCAAAATGTGTGTTCTAGAAGCTAAGGGTGTTTAATTGTAATGAATTCTTAAATTGGAGGTCCTTAAATGGTAATTAGGCTATTATACCTTAAGATGGACAAAAATGGACATGGAGTAAGTAAAATTTCAAAGTTTAAGTGAAGGGCATTTTGGTAATCTAGTAAATAAAGCCAAAATAAACTAAATAAAATATGTCATCTTCTTCAATTTAGTTCATATAGCCGAAACTTTTGGGGAAACCATAGCTAGGGTTTTGGCCAAGCTTCCATGCTCGATTGTCCGTTTTTAATGATTTTTAGGTTTTTTTGAATGTTGTAACTTGATCTAGCTATTTGAAGGACTAATTTGAAAGAAAATAAAAGTCTAAAATTTTACCCATGTTGAATAAGCATGTATTTTGATATTTAATGATAGAAAATACTTGTTTGATGATAGGTGAACAACATTTAAAAAGTGATTTTTGATGAAAATGTCAAAAGGGAACTATTTGTAAAAAGTTATAAAATGAGTGTTAAAAATGTGAATAAATAGAAAATGTGGGCTATTATGAGCATGAAAGATTTTGGCTAGGCTTCGGTAATGAAGAAATTGGATGAAAATCATTTTACGAGCCTAGGGACTAAAATGTAAAATGTCAAAAGTTTAGAGGCAAAAATGTAAATTTTGCTATAGTGTGTTTTTGGGCTGAAATGAATAATGTGATTATTAAATAAGTTAAATTTGATATTATAGATTAAGAAAAATGAAGTTTGGGTCTAGATCGGGGGAAAACCAAAGTAATTGACGAATAGACTCGTTTGTCCGTTTTTGTAACCGAGGTAAGTTTGTATGTTAAATAAGCTTTAATATAATTGTATTTAATTACCTTAATATTGCATGAACTGTATGGTTGACTATGTGGACGAATTCGACGATGATTCGACAAGTAAGAAATCCTGTTTGAACCTTGGGAATAGATTAGGATACAAGTGACATGTCACAAGGGTTACAATGTGTTATGTGATTATGTGATCCGGGTGCTGGTCCTGTATATCCTACCAGTGGCTGAGTATATCGGCATATGTTGCAGTTACTCGATAGCTTGTGTGAGCAGCACCGTATAGCTACGTCTGGACCGACAGCTTGTGTGAGCAGACCCGTCGATAGCTCGAGAGCAAGCAATTATGAGAATATGAGACTGAGGTAGCATTGGTTACATATGTGGCACTTAGTGTGCAAAATTCCCGAGTATCCGACATTATTATTCCGAGTGGTTCACTGGTATGTCAAAGACACGAATATCTGTAAATTCATTTTGAGATGGTACAGGTATGTACTCAAAGCTTATGATTATTAACTCGTGAAATGACGATTTCAAGGTAAGTTTGTGATGGAAGTGAAATATGATCATGAGATTATGGCAAATTACATTATCTTATGTTACATTATTTGCTTGTTAATGTATGGTAGGGTTGCTTATTTCTTTCATACGAGCTTACTAAGCTATCTAGCTTACTCCGTTTTTTTTCATGTTTTTATAGTGTCGCAAGCTAGCTCAGATTGGGAATCGTCAAAGATTCACCTCACACATTCAAAAATATCATTTTGGGTATTGATGAAATTTAGCATTTTGAGTATGGCATGTATAGGGACTTGGTCATTTTGGGTATATGTGTTATTATGATTTGGCCAAAAGTATTGGCTTGTAATTGATAAATGTCTCATTTTGTATAAGGCCTTGAAAGATGGCCTGTCTTGGTTAAATTGAATGTGAGTTATGCATGGGCTAAGGTTATTTGTGATACGCCTTTCAATTTCTTGGCGGATGAATGATTGTGGCTTAATAACTTAGGTGTTAAATGGGGAGAATTGGCTTGACGATAAGTTAGTGAAGTTGGGCTAGACTATACATATTGAAAGTAATCATATTGAATTCTTGTGGATGTGCTTATGGTATGTTTGATTTTGGCATAGTATGATGGTTTAAGCATGATAGCTGTTGGCATCTAAATGACATGTTTAGGCGTGAGTTATGATGGTATTGGTTGCTAGTTTGTGCTATGAAGTATGCCATTGAAGTTGTGTACAAGTGTGTGCAAATGAGGGTGGCAAATGACTTAGTAAATAGCCTTATGTTGTCCACACGGGCATGTGTCTAGGTCGTGTCCCACGGGCATGTGTTTTATCCGTGTGTCCCCTGTACCTTAATTTTGAGGAATAGAATGTCCAAAATTGAGCACACGGGTAGAGACACGGGCGTGTGTCTCAATCGTGTGTGCTACACAGCCTAGAACACGGGCGTGTGTCTTGGCCGTGTGAAACCTGCACCTAATTCGAATTAAATTAATTAACCACACGGCCTAGCACACGGACGTGTGGCATGGTCGTGTGGCACAAGTCAAAGAGCTACCTAAATCAAACACAACTTGTAGCACGGGCGCGTCCCAAGGTCAGACGAACGTGTCCCTTGGACCACACAGGCGTGTGAGCCCTGCTTTTAGCAAAAATTTTCTAAGTTTTGTAAAAATTCCCTGAGTTTTCAGTTTAGTCCGGAACCACTCTTAAAGCATGTTTTGGGCCTCGTAGGATCGTATCAGGGACTTTATGATTGAATACAAATGGTTTTAATTTGGACGTAAATTTATGACTCGAAATTGTATGATTGCTTGTGTTGTAAGTCTGGTAATGCCTCGTACCCTGTTCCGGCATTGAATACGTGTAAGGGGTGTTACATAAGGTATTTCTGAAAGTGTCTCCGTGGAAGAAAATTCTTAGATTTGGTCGTAAAGGCAAGTTGAGTCCGCGTTTCATTCGGCCGTATGAGATAGTTGAAAGGATAGGGCCAATGGCTTATCGGCTAGATTTTCCGTCAGAATTAGAAAGAACCCATAATGTGTTTCATGTGTCTATGTTGCGATGATACCGATCAGATCCTTCGCACATAATTTCACCGAAAGAGGTTGAGATTCGACCCGATATGACTTATGGGGAAGAACCGATCAAGATTTTGGCTCGGAAAGTTAAATAGTTGAGAAATAGAAGCATAGCCTTAGTGAAAGTTTTGTGGCAAAGACATGGGGTCGAAGAGGCTATGTGGGAACCCAAGGAGACTATGAGAAAACAATACCCAAACCTCTTTTCTAGTAAGATTTTCGGGGACAAAAATCCCTAAAGGGGGAGAGTTGTAACAGCCTGTTTTTGGGTCAAATCGGAACAGTTTGAGACCACAAATCTGAAGAAGAAATATTTATTTTATTATTTCTTTAAGGTCTACAGCATGATTGAATGATGGTGTGAAAATTTCGTTAAAAAAATTTATCGATAGAGTGTCCAATTTGACTAATAGGACTAAATTGCAATAGGTGCAAAATGTGTATTTTAGAAGCTAAGGGTGTCCAATTGTAATGAGTTCTTAAATTGGAGGTCCTTAAATGGTAATTAGACCATTATACCTTAAAATCGACAAAAATGGACATGGAGTAAGTAAAATTTCAAAGTCTAAGTGAAGGGCATTTTGGTAATCTAGTAAATGGTAATCTAGTAAAGTCCTTAAACGGTAATGAGACCATTATACCTTAAGATGGACAAAAACGGACATGGAGTAAGTAAAATTTCAAAGTCTAAGTGAATGGCATTTTGGTAATCTAGTAAATAAAGCCAAAATAAACTAAATAAAAGATGTCATCTTCTTCAATTTAGTCCATATAGCCAAAATTTTGGGGGAAACCATAGCTAGGGTTTTGGCCAAGCTTCCAAGCTCGATTGTAAGTCCGTCTTTGTCCCATTTTTAATGATTTTTACGTTTTTGTGCATGTTGTAATCCAATCTAGCATTTTCAAGGATTAATTTGAAAGGATGTCAAAGGCTAAAATTTTACCCATGTAGAATATGTATTTATTTTGATGTTTAATGGTAGAAAATGCATGTTTGATGTTAGGAAAACAAAATTTACAAAGTGATTTTAATGGAAATGTTAAAAAGGGACCTATTTGTAAAATGTTGTAAAATGTATGTTAAAATGTAAATAAATGAAAAATGTGGGCTATTATGAGTATGAATAAGTTTCGGCTAGGCTTCGGTTTTTAAGAAAATTGAATGAAATACATTTTACGAGCCTAGGGACTAAGATATAAAATGTCAAAAGTTTAGGGGTAAAATTGTAACTTTTTCCATAAGGCATTTTTTGCCTGAATTGAATAATGTGATAATTAAATAAGTTAAATTTGATATTATAGATCAAGAAAAACGAAAATCGATTTTAGATTGGGGAAAGAACAAGGTTGTGGACTAAATCGAACTAATAGCCATTTTTGTAACCAATGTAAGTGCGTATGTTAAATAAGCTTTAATATAATTTTATTTAAATGCTTTAATATTGTATGAACTGTATGATTGATTATGTGGACGAGTCTAATTCTATAGACGAGTCCGACGATGATTCGACAAATAAGAAATCCCGTTTGAACTTTAGGAATAGGTTAGGATACAAGTGACATGTCACTAGGGTTACCATGTGTTATGTGATTATGTGATCCGGGTGCTAGTCCTGTACGTCATACCGGTGGCTAAATATTCCAATTTTTGTTGCGGTTACTTGACAGGTTGTGTGAGCAGCACCGCGTAGTTACGTCTTGACCTACAGCTTGTGTGTATAGGCCCGTTGTTAGCTCGAGAGCGAGCAACTATGTGATATGAGATTTAGGTAGCATTAGCTACATATGTGGCACTTAGTGTGCAAGATTCCTGAGTATCCGACATTATTATTTTGAGTGGTTCAGGGTATGTCAAAGACACGAATATGTGTAAATTTATTTCGAGATGGTACAGGTATGTACTCAAAGCTTATGATTATTAACTCGTGAAATGACGATTTCAAGGTAAGTCTGTGATGGAAGTGAAATATGATCATGAGATTATGGTAAATTACATTATCTTATGTTACATTACTTGCATATAATGTATGGTAGGGTTTGCTTATTTCTTTCATATGAGCTTACTAAGGTGTCTAGCTTACTCCGTTTATTTTTCATGTTTTTATAGTGTCGCCAAGCTAGCTCGGATTGGGGATCATCAGAGATTCGCCTCACACTATCAAAACTATCATTTTCGGTATTGATGAAATTTAGCATTTCGAGTATATGACATGTATAAGGACTTGGTCAATTTGGGTATATGTGTCATTATGATTTGGCCAAAAGTATTGGCTTGTATTTGCTAAATGTTTCGTTTTGTATAAGGCCTTTGAAAGATGGCCTGTCTTGGTTAAATTGGATGTGAGTTATGCATGGGCTATTGTTATTTGTGATATGCCTTTTATTTGCTTGGTTGATGAATGATTGTAGCTTAATAACTTAGGTGTTAAATGGGGAGAATTGTCTTGATGGCAAGCTAGTGAAATTGGGCTAAACTATACATAATGAAAGTAATCATATTGAATGCTTGTGCATGTGCTTGTGGTATGTTTGAGTTTGGCAAAGTATGACATTTTAAGCATGATAGATGTTGGCTTTTAAATGGCATGTTTAGGCATTAGTTATGATGGTATTGGTTGCTTGTTTGTTCTATGAATTTTGCCATGGAAGTTGTGTACAAGTGTGTACAAATGAAGGTGGCAACTGGCTTGGGAAATAACCTTATTTTGTCCACACGGGTAGACACACGGGTGTGTGTCTAGGCCGTGTGTCACACACAGCCTGTCCCACGGGCATGTGTTTCAGCTATGTGTCCCTTGTAACAAAATGTCCAGAATTGAGTACATGGGTGTGTGTCTCAACCGTGTGTGCTACACGGCCTAGAACATGGGCATGTGTCTTGGCCGTGTGAAACCTGCACCTAATTCGAATTAAATTAATTAACCACACGGCCTAGCACACGGGTGTGTGGCATGGCCATGTGGCGCAAGTCAGAGAGCTACCTAAATTGAACACGGCCTGTAACACGGGGGTGTCCCTTGGACCACTCGGGCGTGTAAGCCTTGCTTTTAGCAAATATTTTCTACTTTTTGTAAAAATTCTTTGAGTTCTCAGTTTAGTCCCGATCCACTTTTAAAGCATGTTTTGGGCCTAGTAGGCTCGTATCATGGACTTTATGATTGAATACAAATGGTTTTAATTTGGATGTAAATTTATGGCTCGGAATTGAATGATTGCTTGTGTTGTAAGTCCGATAATGCCTCGTACCCTGTTTCGGCTTAAATTGTTAGACTGCACGGTGTGCTAGTTTCTATTTTTTCTTATAGAGATCCATGGTTTACGTCTCGATTCTAGAGCAAGTTACATAAAGCTTTGGGTACTCGATTGCATTTTAGCACAACGTTTCATCCACAGACAGATAATCAGTCTGAGCGAGTAATTCAGATGCTTCGATGTTGTGTTTTAGAGTTCGAAGGTAATTGGGAGAGATTTCTGTCATTGGTTGAATTTGCATACAATAACAATTATCAGGTGAGCGCTAAAATGGCGTTTTACAAAGCTTTGTATGGTCGAAAATGTCGAACTACGTTATATTGGACTAAGATGAGTAAGAAAAAGTTACTCGGTGTTGATTTGATTCGAGAAACCGAAGAAAAGGTTAAAGTAATATGTGATATTTTAAAAGCGGCTACTGATCGTCAGAAATCCTACGTGGATTTGAAATGAAAAGATATAGAATTTTAAGCCAGTGACAAGGTATTTCTAAAAGTATCGCCTTGGAGGAAAGTTCTTCAATTTGGTCGAAAGGGAAAGCTTAGTCCGTGATTCATCGGGCCATATGAGATTATTGAGAGGATTGAGCCAGTGGCTTATCGATTGGCTTTGCCATCAGAGTTAGAAAAGATTTGTAATGTATTCCATGAATTGATGTTATGATGGTATCGATCAGATCCTTCACACGTGATGTCACTTGTAGATGTTGAGGTTTAGCCAGATATGACAAACAATGAAAAACTTAACAGAATTCTAGCTCGAGAAGTTAAAGAATTGAGAAATAAAATATAGTTTTAGTTAAAGTTCTCTGGCCACGACACAGAATAGAAGAAGCTACCTGGGAACCAAATAAGCTATGAAAGTGCAATACCCGAACTTATTCTCTAGTAAGATTTTCGGGGATGAGAATTCCTTTAGGAAACAGTGGTTCCGGGACATAAATCTGAGTAGCAAATTATTATTTTAATGTTTACGAGATTATATTAAGGTCGTGTTAAAATTTTGTTAAGAAATTTTGATGTTTACATAGTTAATTTAGTAAAAAGGACTAAATTGAAAAACGGGTAAAAGTTGAATTCTATTAGCTAAAAGGGTCAAATGGCTATAAAACTTTAAATCAAAGGACTTTATGGGTAAATAAACAATTTAAATAAGATAGTGGGTATACATGGCAAGGTTTTAATGAAATTTTGGAAGTTTTTAAAGGTTAAAATGGTAATTGATCCGTTAATCATAAATTAAATAAAATAAAAGTTAAACATGATCTTCTTCAGTTCTTAACCAAAAATACACCATTGGAGATAGCTATGGTTCAGCCAAGCATTGTTTCACTTGCATGGTATGTAGTTTTGTCCCGTTTTTAATGATTTTTTTATGTTTTTAAGATCATGTTAGCTTCATCTAGCTAGCGTTGGGATAAATTTGTAAAACTGTTAAGGGTTGAGGGTTATGCCATGAATGATCTTGAATGATTTTTGATGTTAAATGGTAGATTATGAACCTTTGTTGAGAAATAAACAAGTTTTGTAAAGTGATTTTTGATGAAATTTACATTTAGGGATTGGTTTGTAAAAATAGTAAAAGTTCATATTAAATTTATGAAATGATGATTTATTTGGGTTAGTTTAAGTCCCTAAAGAATTCGGTTAGCCTATAAGAGGGATTAAAATGCTTAGATTTCAATTTATGAGCTTAAGGACTAAATTGTGAAAAGTTAAATATTAGGGGCAAAATGGTAATTTTGTATAAATATGAAATGTGGACTAAATTGAGTACTACAAGTATTAAATGGATTGAAATTTTCTATTTAGATGAAGATAAACCACATATGGACCTAGATCGAGGCAAACCAAAAGCTTCGGACTAACTCGATATAACCTTTACGCCCCTAGTTGTCGAGATTTCTAAGATGTCATATATATATTGTTGACTGATTTGGAATATCGATATTTTTAAATTTCTATTGTGAGTTATTCTATTTGTTGTGTTTATGTATGCTTAATCCTTTGCACTACTTTTCTTGTGATGGAACTGACACTTATCTTCATAGCTCACTCCCTTTTTATTTCCATCTTTGCAGATAACCCACGAGGTTAGGATGCGGAAACGAAATACGGAGGGCTCGAAAATGTTTTATTTATAAGAAAGTGTTATTATTAGGCCTATTTTTATAATTCATGTTATTTCAAAATTGTATTATTTTATTTATATTGTGGCATGTGGTTCACATTTCTGGTTACTTCGCATGCATAATTTTTAATTTGAACATAGGATAATGAACTTGGAATTAGATTCGAAAATGCACTAAGTAATTATGTTTTAGTTTAATTAAAACTAAATTGAATATCACTTTTCGTTGCTAGGTTATAACTGAATTTTGGGTAAAAAATATATTAGGAATTAGCTAAGATTCAAAGGAAATAACCTTTATAAGAAAATGTATAACTTAGTCAGTTTACTACTTTATAAACTCTGATAGCTTACTGGGTTATTCCAATTGCTAATGTAATCTTCCAAATTCTGGTACCTCACACTATGAACACCACAAGTTAATAAATCCATAAACAAATCTAAGATCAATTTTACTTGGGTCTTACTCGAAGTACTTCCAGTCCAGTCAGTACATCTATGTCTTTATCTTCTGGGAGTCATCGACTCCGATGCTCAAGATAAAGTATCTCCCCAATTGGACTTGGTAGACGATATATTAGTGGTTTAAATTGTTTGCTAATTTTCGATTAGGCTAAGGAAATGTTTAGATTATCTACTAATACTAATAAGGAAAAGATGATTGGGTAGAAAATTTAAAGAGGACTTTCAAGTAAGGTTTGAAGGGTAAATTAAGCTTGATGGTGAAAATTTGAGTAGAATAGATGAAAGAAACAAAAATGGAGGAGGAAGAAATTACTCTCTTCCTATCTACGGTGGACAATGCAAATGGAGAAAGAATAAGTAAAATTTTGATTTTTTTTTCTTTTATTTGTCAAAAGTAAAAACTCAAATGGAGAAAGAATAGTACCTTAAGTACCTCAAATCCAAGGCAAACTTTCACACCATAATCATCAACCAAAATGACATATATATATATCAAACTCACTAATTACACATTAGACATAGTCCACCTATACATGCCATTACAACCGCGACCAAAGCATAGTAATCTACCGGTAAAATCGATGGATAGTGTGATGGATCTCCGACCAACTTCCAACCCGATCGAGCTTCCGATAATATGAAAAGTAAAGGAAAAACAACTGCGTAAGCAATAAATGCTTAGTAAGCTCGTATAAACTTTATTCATATCAATCCATTTCAAATATGAAATGTATACATATAAAAAATAATCCTATACCGATATTGTAAGATTCATGAAACCATATTCAACAACTCACAAAGTGAATAAATCCATAGCATCACATACACATATCATCCCTAGCATAGTAGGATTTTATAAATCTCAAACCCTTTCAAATTTTCTTATTTTCATTTGCATTTCATTACTTTCTATTGCATTTACTTTCTTTAGCTTAAATAACAACATCAATTCAACTCATCTTTCCCTTTTCCATCATTTTACACTTCAAGTATGAACTTACTATTTCATTACCTTTCCACACCTATTTCATATGCATAACACACAAGACATAAGCATATCATTAACCATAGCCACAAGCTAGTGCATTTAAACATAGCTCTTCTGGAATTAACCACGTGAAAAACCATTTTAGAAGAAATTACATAATTTAAACCTTACCATTCTTTCATGAACACAAGCATATTTCTATTTGGGCAATTACCATTTCAATGCATAACTTATAAGTAAACATAATATAATCCAACCAATAGCTTGGCACATGCCTAAGCATCAAACAACAACACATGTTAGCATACTTGAACATATTTCACATGAATTCAACATGGATAACCATTATACTTGAACATGATTCAACTGGATATAACATCCTTCATAACGTAACATGCTTACCATGTATCTCATCATTTCAGTATATTTCATGTATACCTGTATTTGCTCATATTGAACATTTACCGTTTCCTTTCCAATTCATGCCTATTGAACCAAATAGAATATCGTTGGATACCTGGGATAGCTCACACAAAGTGTGCTAACTCATATAACTGTAATCCATCATTTCATGTACATATATGCTCACACGAGCTATGAATAAGTGTGCTCACACGAGCTATGAAAATAGGCCTGCTCACACGAGCTGTGAGTCGGAATGTAGTTACACGATGCTACTCACACGAGCTGTGAAATATCCGCAAGACATGCTAGACCTCAACCATCGGTAGGACATTCAAGACCAGCACATGAATCATGTAAACTCTAATGACATGTAATTCGTATCCTACGAATTCCTAGGTTTCAAATGGGACTCGATAGGCGTCGTACGTTGTTGAATTTCTATCATTTCGTGACATAATAAATTGAATAATAACATCTATATATTAATTCATGTACAATAGAATAACACATTAAACAATCAATTTAACTCACATTTAAGTGTTTATAGTTCATACGAACTTACCTAGCTCAATTGTAGAAATGTCAAAGTATAGGGGCATTTTGGTAATTTTTATTCTCCTTGATTTTCCACTTGATCTTGACCTAAATTAATAATTTAATTCAATCTATTAATTTAGACAGTAAAACAATGAATTTTATGCAATTTAGTCATATTTGATATTTTTACAAAATTACCCCTAAAATTTTACTTTTATTCAATTTAGTCCCTGAGGCTAAAACATTCAAATTAACCATTTTTCCAAATTTAAGCTTAGCCGAATGTTCTTGGAGCCCAAAACAGCCCACATTTGTATTAATTTTACATTAAATTCTTGTACATTTACTATTTTAACAATTTAGTCCCTAATCGAAAAATTCATCAAAAATCACTTAATAAAATACTTTTAAGTAACAACTAATATCTCAAATTCATCATTTAACATCTAAAATAACAAGGTTCATCAATGGAAAAATTAAAAATCCTTAACAGTTTTAAAATCGAAGGTACAAGCTAGCTGGACCTAGTGCAACGATCTCAAAAGTATAAAAATTATTAAAAATAGGGTCAAAATCACTTACCATGCTAGCCTCAAAGCTTGCCGAAAATTAAAGGTATAAAAATGGCTTCCTCAACCATTCGGTGAAGAAGATAATGTAAAAGATGAATAAACATTTTGGTTTTATTTATTTTAATTAATTATCAAATTACCATTTTACCTTTACTTAATAAATAAATAAAACACCAAAGTCATGTTCGTATTTGTCAACTAACCTATTGAATGGTCTAATTACCATTTAACTCCATTTTCCTTTATTCAATTAACCATCTAATCACTCAAATGAAATAGTGATCAAATTTTACATCTTTTATGATTTAGTCATTTTTAATTAATTAACTATCGAAACATTAAAATTTTTCAACGAAACTTTAATACCTATTTTAATGACACTTCATAAATATTTATAAAAATATTTACAAATCGGTTTATAGAAACGAGGTCCTAATACCTCAATTTCTAAAACCACTTGACCTTAGTGTCATACTACTTGAACTTAATAACTCGCTTATATAACAAAAATCACTATATCAAAAACCTTTTTAAAACCATGTTTGACTCATAAATATTAAATAATAATATTTACAAACTTACTCGTCGAATTTGGTGGCCCTGAGACCACTGTTTTTGACACCACTAAAAACTGGGCTGTTACAATTGTCTTGGGCTTCAAAACATCCAAATGTAAGATACTGCTTGGGCTTGAAAATTTTCATCTTGCCTTTGGGACCTTCAAGCTTGGCTCAATCTCGAGATCTTCAAGACGAATCACATGATGTAACCGAAATCACATCAGTCAAGTCCATTCAGTTGACTCTTAACTAATCTTATTGCAGGACTCACTTGCATAGTGTTTGAGCAAACTGAATGTACCATAACCCTAGCGGTAAATTGTATGTGGTGTGGTCTCAAAGACATTTTATTCCCCTATAGTTTTCTAATATACTTAGTAGGCGCTTCAAGCTTGGACAAAAATCTGATGTGTACCATTCGTTTATTGTACTCTTTCTTCAATTGAAGAATACCCCGAGATAAGATCCTTAGATACTTCCACGGGCGGATACTTTATGCGCCAAACTTTATTTTGGAAAAAAAATTGTAAACTGGCAGACTATGCTACCATAGTAAGTAAAACGGGTAATATGAATGTCTATTGGCCCTTTTTCTCAGATTTGCCGATGTTGAGGTGTGACACATCATAGTGTTTTTCCTATTACCTGCAGACATGTTGTGCATCTGTAGCTAGTGGCAGATTTTATCTGTATTATTTTGTTGTGTACCCACAACAGTAGGTAGATTACATCTACAGTGTTTTTGCCATGTATACATAGCCATAGAAAAATTACATTTACAATGTTTTTTTTGTGTGTCCACAGCCATTAACAGTCTATTTGCAAATTATTGGTGGTTAAAGACACACCCCAGTGTGTAGCTGGTTGGAGTTCTGACACCCCAAACCCGGCCTAGATGTTATGGCCGAATCTGGCGATGTCACATGGTAGTGTTTTGCAAAAAATGAGTTGTAGCCAAAAGAAAATTCCTTTCTTTATCACTTCTTCACACTCTCTTATGTTAATTTTAAGAAACGTCGATAAATTTTAAAACGTAATTCATTGTCAAAAAGTTATTCTCTTTTTAAACGTTATTAATTTACAAAACGTCACTTATCGGGGAAGCTTTTAAAACAGTTTGCATATTTGTTAAAACATTTGATTCTTTTTGAAAACTAGATCATTCCTACTTCTAACAGTTGTAAATCGAAACAATAGAAACCCCAAATCAACCATGAAAATCCAAAGAGGCCATTATTACAGTAAATTACCCCAAAATAAAATCAAAATTATAATTAAGTACTAAAATAGAATGAAATGGGTTGTATGGCTCCGCCTATGTTTGGGGATTACATGTATAATTAAAACAGAAGGGTGAGCTTTCAAAAACTCAGTGTGTAATCCCATATAGAACAAACAAACAAATAGAATGCAATCATAGTGTAGGTCTAAGCCCTTTTCAGAATCAGTGACAGTATCAGTTTGGGCTTTAGCCCATCTCAATACAAAGGCAGTCATGCATTTGGGCCTTGGGCCATTACAGTATCAGTAATCAGTACAGTATCAAAATATGCAGTATACAAGTCCTACCTAGCCAGCCTCTACACTCTATCTTCATCCAACCCTACACTCAATGTGGGGATATAATCAACCCACCCATCCCTATACTTCAAAAAGTACCGAATGCGGCACTAAACAGTAGTTTACAGTAGAGCTGTCAATAAGTTAGGCTCGAAGCCTTTCAGTACACTTCATCCGATCCATATAAAACCATCCCCATACAATGCATCATACAATCATGTCATGCCAAATCATGGTATCATTTATGTATTCAGTACAGTTTTGACAGCATGCTCAAAATACAGTCGTACATGTATATATATAAAATACATGGATATAACAGTCATTCATTAAATTAGGGTCTAGGTAATCTTACCGACCCTACAGTAGGTCCACAATCATCTCGGTTGACCTGTGCAACCTTAGCAATCAAACAGTGAAAATTGGGCTCACATGCTTATGTTGTCGGCCCGTGTGGGCCCACACGCCCGTGTTGCTCACACAACCTAAAATGGCCTTGGCCATGTGGATCATACAATCTGGCCCAATAATCCCACACGGCCATGTGGTTCACTCGTGTGGCCCACACGGCCCAATTTGGCCCGGCCCATACGTCGCACACGGCCTGTCTCATCGACCACACGCTCGTGTGGTGTCGACAGTATCACTTTTCAGCTTTTTGCTGATTTCCGTTTACAGAGTTGTGTTTACACACCTGGTTACGAAAATGAGCACACAGTCCTTGAGCACTCCAAATCTAAGTTCAACCACAAACATTCGATTAGTTACATGTCAACCAAATTTAAAATGACCCTAATCTAAAACACTTAAATATGGATCATTTGTTCACTTTATCTGAGACGTCCTGAGTTTGTTGAGCAAGATATGGTAAGGAATTCGAAGTCGAATAATGCTTAAGCTAGGGGTAGACCTCCCAGAAACATGAGAAATGTGAGTGGTAGCCAGATAGCTACGAAAGATTCAATTGCGAGATCTGAGGCGAGAACAGCTGCCAGAGATTACGCCATTTAAGCTCGTGAGGAAGCTTCGTCTCCAGATGTTATTCCGGGCACATTTACTCTTTATGATACTTCTGTGATTGCATTGATAGACCCAGGATCAACTCATTTGTATATATGTATGAATTTAGTATCCAGTAAGACTTTGCCTGTAGAGTCTATTGAATTTGTAATTAGAGTATCGAACCCCTTAGGCAAAAGTGTCTTGGTTGACAAAGTATGCAAGAATTGTCCATTAATGTTTCGAGATATCTGTTTTCCAACTGATCTAATGTTATTACCTTTTGACGAGCTTGATATAATTCTTGGTATGGATTGGCTAACTTTGCATGATGCTATTGTGAACTGCAAATGAAAGACTATTGATTTGAGATGTCAGAATGACGAGATAATTCGGATCGAATCTAATGATTTGAATGGGTTACCGGCTGGAATTTCAGTAATAAAAGCTCAGAGTTATGTGGGAAAGGGTTGCGAAGCCTATTTTACTTATGTGATTGATTTAAAAGTATCTGAAAATAAAATTGAACATGTGCCTATGGTTTGTGAATTCCCTAATGTGTTTCCTGAAGAATTATAGGGATATACACACGTAATGAAAATTGTATTCATTGATGACATATTGATATACTTGCGTAATGAAACTGAGCATGCCGAACATTTGAGAATTGTGCTACAAACTCTTCATGATAAGCAATTGTATGCAAAGTTTAGTAAATGTGAGTTTTGGTTGCGTGAAGCTGGCTTTTTGGGGCATATTGTGTCAGCATCGGGTATACGAGTTGATCCGAGCATGATTTCAGCTATTTTAGAATGGAAGCCTACGAAAATTGTGTCTGAAGTACGCAGTTTTCTGGGACTTGCTGGTTATTATAAATGGTTCGTAAAAGGGTTTTGAAATATTGCAACTCTATTGATGAGATTGCTTCAGAAAGATGTGAATTTTGAATGGTCAGAAAAGTTTTGATCAGTTAAAAGCTCTTTTGACTGAAGCTCTAGTGTTAGTACAACCAGAATCTGGTAAAGAATTCGTTATATATAGTGATGCTTCGTTGAATGGTCTGGGATGTGTCTTGATGCAAAAAGGAAAAGTTATAGCTTATGCCTCGAGACAATTAAAATCGCATAAAAAGAATTATCCGACGCATGATCTTGTGTTAGCTGCTATCGTATTTACTCTAAAATTTTGGTGCCACTATCTTTTCGATGAGAAATGTCATGTGTTTTCAAATCATAAAAGTTTGAAAATTTGATGACTCAGAGAGATTTGAATTTGCGACAGAGAAGATGGTTAGAACTGTTAAAAGACTACGAGCTAGTTATAGATTATCATCCAGGAAAAGAAAATTTTGTTGTTGATGCCTTGAGTTGGAAATCACTTTTTGTGCTACGTTCGATGAATGCTCATTTAGTTCTATCTGATGATGGTTCGGTTTTGGCTGAATTGAAGGCAAGACCGTTGTTCTTACAGTAGATTTGTGATGCTCAAAAAGTTGACAATGAAATGTTAGCGAAACGAGCCCAGTGTGAATTAAACCCTGATTCTGAATTTTGAGTTGATGTTGATGACTATTTGAGATTCTAAAATTGGATTTGTGTTCCAAGAAATCCGGATTTGATTCAGTTGATTTTGAAAGAAGCACATAGCAGTCGCTTATCAATTCATCCGGGAAGTATAAAGATGTATAATGATTTGAAACAACTTTACTAGTGGTCTGGAATGAAAAGAGATATCTCTTATTTTGTTTCGAAATGTTTGATCTATTAGCAAGCTAAACATCAGGTGCCATCTGGTTTGTTATAACCGATTATGATTCCCGAATGGAAATGGGATAGAGTGACGATGGATTTTGTTTCAAGTTTGCCTTTAACTCCAAGGAAGAAAGATGCAATTTTGGTTATAGTTGATAGAGCTCATTTTATTCTGGTGAGAACGAATTATTCGCTTGATAAGTTAGCTGAATTATACATTTCTAATATTGTGAGATTGCACGGGGTGCCACTATCTATTGTGTCTGACAGATATCTGAGGTTTACTTCGTGGTTTTGAAAGAAACTGTAAGAGGCTTTAGGTACAAAATTACACTTTAGTACTTCTTTTCATCCGCAGACGGATGGTCAATCCGAGTGGATTATTCAGATACTTGAAGATATGTTGAGATGTTGCATTCTAGAATTTGAAGGTACGCGGGATCAGTATTTGCCATTGATTGAATTCGCGTATAATAATAGTTTTCAATCGAGAATTAAAATGGCACTGTATGAAGCCTTGTATGGTAGGAAATGCCGAACACCTCTGTATTGTTCAGAGCTCAGCGAGAATAAGATTCACGAGGTTGACTTGATAAAAGAAATTGACCAGAAAGTGAAAGTGATCCGTGATAGTTTGAAAGCAGCATCTGATCGGCAGAAATCCTATACAGACTTGAAAAGAAAAGATATTGAGTATGAGATCGGGGATAAAATATTTTTGAAAGTGTCTCCGTGGAAGAAAATACTCCGATTCGGCAGAAAAGGCAAATTGAGTCCGAGATTTATCGGACTATATGAGATTATCGAGCATACTGGGCCGGTTGCTTATAGACTGTTGCTACCCTCTAAGCTAGAAAAGATTCATAATATGTTTCATGTATCGATGCTTCGACGATACAAATCTGATCCCTCGCATGTAATTTCTCCTTCCGAGATAGAATTTTAGTCCGATATGACTTATGAAGAAGAACCTATCTGTATCTTAACCCGTGAGGTTAAAGAATTGCGAAACAAGAAAATTTCGTTAGCAAAAGTATTATGGCATCGACACAGGGTCGAAGAAGCTACATGGGAACCCAAAGATGCTATGAGAGAGCAATATACAAATCTGTTCAACAGTAAGATTTTTGGGGACGAAAATCCATAAGGGGGAGAGTTGGAAAAGTCTGGTTTAAACCCTAGTCAGAATAGTAGTTTCGGGACCACAAATCTGAGTCTAAAAAATATTTTAATAATATTTTCCGTGCTATGAGTATGTGATTTGGTATGTGTGAAACTTCTGTGATTTAATTTTTCCGATTGTGTGATTAATTTGCGAAAAGGATTAAATCGCGTAAAAGGTAAAAGTGACATTTTATATGTTATTGTTTTTAATTAAGTTGGCTTTTGAACATGATGGCCTTAAATGGTAATTAGACCATTTTGAATGATAATAGACATTAATGGCCTTAATATATATATGTTTTATATGTTAATTAAAAAGGTTAATTTGGTAAAAGATTAAATAATGTTCATTAAATAAAACAAACAATAAGATGGCCATTTATCATCATCTTTTCACCGAAAATAGAGAAAAGAAATAAGGTTTGAGCTTGCTGAATTTCGGCACCTTTGAGTCTTGATTAAGGTATGTTTTTGTTTCGATTTTTGATAATTTCTACGTTTTTGTAATCGTTGCTTTGTGTTCTCTTAAGCCCATGTCTTAATTTCTGAATTTGATGAAGATTATGAGTTGTGCCATTGATGATTTTATAAGCTTTGTGATGATAGTTGTTGAAATATGAAAGATATGTGATAGATTAATATGTTTTGTCTTTGAATTTTTGATGAATTTGATTATTTTGGGCTTAATTGTGAAAATGAGAAATTGAAGGACTAAAATGTGAAATAAATTAAATAAATGGGCTTATATGAAGTGTATTAACATTCGGTCTAGCATGGGTAAAATGAAATTTTGTGTATTTTGTGATTTTGTGAATTAATGACTTAATGTCAAAATGTGAAAATGTGAAAGCTAATTTGTAAAATGCCCTAAATATGTGTTCATGGATTGAATTGAATGATTTAGTAAATAAAAGAGTTAATTTTGAATGTGTATAGATCAAGAAACAAAGAAAACGGAATTAGATCGAGGGAAGTCGAAAGTAGTTGAATAGCCGTTCGTTTCCATTCTTTTCCGTACGAGGTAAGTCTATATACAAATAAATGTATTTAGATTGAATTAATATTGGATATATGTGAATGAATTATGATACATGGTTATTTGAGCTAAATATGTGAAATTCGTAAAATTCCGGTAATGCGACGACATCCGAAAAATACGTACGAACCTTAGGAAGTAGTTAGGATATGTATGTCATGACATAGGAATCCGATATGTGTTATCGTGTAAGACTATGTCTGGGACATTGGAATCGTATATGACTTCATGTAAGACCCTGTCTAGGACAGTGGCACCGGTATTTGATTACATGTAAGACTACGTCTAGGACGTTGTCATTGTACGAGCTTTCAGAGATATCCGAGTATCCTTATAGATTCTAAATGGTTCAGCGGGCACTACGAGAATTGAATGATTATGTGAAATATGTATCTGATGCAGGTACGTTTGAAATGTATTGTAACACCCCAAACCCGGCCTAGAAGTTAGGCCCGAATCTAGCATGTCACATTGAAGTGTTTCTCGAAAATCGTGTTTTTATTTGCATTCATTTCTTTTCAAAACGTGGTTTAAAAAAAACCATTCCCTTTTCAAAATGTTATTAATCACTTAGTAAAATAATTTTCAATTGCGGAAGCTTAATTAAAATAAATGATTTATGGAAACATGATATCTAAAAATTGGGTTGTGGAAACGTAGTGGTTGAAAGCAGTTATTGTTTTGGAAAAATCGTGTCCTACTTCTAGTAGATATTAAACATGCTTAAGTAAATATCCCAAATAAAAGTCAAAATAGCGAGGCCTTATTATAACCCAACTCAAAAATCAAGTGCTTAAATAAGTGAACAAAATAGAAAAACATGTGTGGCTGTGTGGTTGTCTCCGAGTACCTCGCAGCACCGATCCTCCTAATGCTGGGGATTACCTGCACAATTAAAAGCGGGGTGAGTTTACAAAAACTCAATGTGTAATCCCCTTACTAGAGTAACAGTCAGTATACAGAAACAGAACCCGAAACAGTCTAGGCCAAAGCCCTTTAACAGTAACAATACAGTCCAGTTCAGAGCATACATGGGTCAAAGCCCACTACAATATCATTTGGGTCACAGCCCATGTAACACCCCAAACTCGGCCTAGACGTTACGATCGGATCTGGCATGTCACATGAAAGGAATGTCTAAAAACTGTGCGTTCGTTAAAAAGTTCGTATTCTTTATATGTGTTGTGAAAAATCGAGTTTAAGTAATTTTGAATAAGAAATGGTTTATCAACATTTTAGGAAAATCCCGAATTAAACATTTAAAACAATAAGCAGTAACCAAATTAAAAGCTAAAATCAAATAAAATACCATAGGCCTTATTACATAACAGAATCCCAATATAATAAGTTCAAAATAAGGTAATGTAGTTTACAGAAGAAATAGTAACGCATGGCCACCTCGAGTCCGCCTCGGCTCCAAGTCCTCAAACTAGGGATTACCTGAAACATTTAAAAAGAGGGGGTGAGTTTACGAAAACTCCGTGTGTACACCCTCATCAGTAAGAACATGCATCAAAACAACCCGGGCCGAAGCCCATTACAATAACAGTGGCAATTAGGCCTTAGCCCAAAATAGCCTCGGTTGGGCCTTAACCCATATCATATGTCACATATCATATATAAATCTGGGCCTAAGCCCATCTCAGTAGTATAATCCTTATATGCAATGCATTAATGCCCATACCAACCGAACACTCTGTCTCCTGTCCAACCGTGCACTCCTGTGGGGATTTAATCAACCCACCCATCCGAACACTTCTTATGTAACACCGGTTGCGGCATTACCTTAATGGTGCAGCATAGCTGCTCGGTGGCTAAAAAGCCTTCGGTGGATCCACAATCGTCAAGCGACCATGCGATCCTATTTGCACTTCCCCTTTCAATATCATATCCCAAGCCCATGTAACATGTCATGACATAATAATTCGTGTATGTAGTATGACATGTATGCAAATCATATATCAAATATAACGTATGAAACGAATTACCATCATAATCAGAATAAAAATATACGACATAATCAAGCAACCAACCTCTAAGGGTATAACAGTAATTTTACCTACCAGGGGTATTTTCGTAATTTACCCACCAAGGGTATTTCGGTAATCTCGCACCTGCAATGGCCTTTCCATAGGCCCAAATGTCGCCCCGAGCGACTCGGTTACCATATTCGGTCGTACCGGACTATTGGGCTTAAAACCCAATTTTGGCCCATTCGAGCCCACACGCTCGTGTGGCCCACCTAACATAAATCTAGCCACGTATACGAAATTCACCTAGTCTAGTTCACTATATACTACACCATCATACATTTATTCAATTAGGCCCACGGGCCCATTGGGCCCACTTCGGCCCATCATGGCCCAAGCAGCCTCACCTACAAGAATACTACTGATGGCCTCAACTATCGCGTCGAAGCCCTACACGTGCACTCGCACGCTCGTGTGGCTACTATTAGCGTGACCGGCACTTCGGCATTTGCCGCTCTACAACTATAGTAGAGAGAGTTACACACCTGGTAGGAATCTGGGGTTAAACCGCGCTGCGACCACTCCTGTGCCCAAACGCCCTCCAAGGTATGTTAACTCTCCTCCTGGAATGCTCTTTATATAGCTAGCTCTTCACCTTCCTTCTTTGTATCTTTCTGATGTGGGATCCCTTCGTCAGTAGAGTTTAAATTCAACTGAAACTCTTGCCGTCCAATCCGCAAAATAAATACTCCATTGCTTGTCATGAGATTCGAACCCAGGCTCCCTTGTAACATAATCCATGCCGCTTGGCCACAAGCTCCTCTTGTGTCTTAAACCATGCACAGCTGAATTTGAATCTATATCCAAATTTTAAAGTCCATGTAAAAAGAAAACCAAAATGCAAGAGCCAAGACTTGAACCTTGGACCTCTTTCCTTCCTTGTGGCGTCACCCCCATGTCTCTTATGTACCGTCACTTTGCCACTACACCACACACTCCACTTGTGTTATTTTCCTCACATTTTATTCTTAAAGCCTACCTATCAACTCCCAAGGTTTTTTTCACCTAAAACCAAAATTTCCCTAAAGCCAAAGTTTGATCCCGAGACTTCAAAGAAGCCCTCTAACCTTCCAAAATCACTTACCTAATAGGTCCAGACTTGTATTTAAGCCGATCTCTTGTTCTCAAAAATTTTAAACGCTACTACGCTCAAGGGCCATTGGGCCTAATCCTACTAGGCCCAATTTCGGGATGTTACAAATCTACCTTCCTTAAAGAAATTTCGTCCTCGAAATTTCCAACTAACTAACAGTCACACATCCTAACCTTCCACACTATGCTCTTGCTGCGCACTCTGATCTTAATAACACTAATATACTTTTAACTAGAATTTAAAACTCCTGCACATACTCAAAAACACCCAGCCATTAAAACAGACAAATATTTCATACGCAACCAACTCTATATCCGAACATCACATCCAAACCAAACACAGAATAGATACCAGAAATACAGCAAATAACAAAGCAAAATATCAGGAAACTTACAGTGTGGATTGGTGTCGGAGACTCGAGTGCCATACTTCCAGAAAAGAGATATATTTTTCTCAACCATTTCCCAAACCATCCTTTGAAAACATTTTTGAACCCAAACCCACATCCGAGTTTTTGAACCTAGGCTCTGATACCACAATTGTAACACCCCAAACCCGGCCTAGACGTTACGACCGGATCTGGCATGTCACATGAAAGGAATGTCTAAAAACTGTGCGTTCGTTAAAAAGTTTGTATTCTTTATATTTGTTGTGAAAAATCGAGTTTAAGTAATTTTGAATAAGAAACGGTTTATTAACATTTTAGGAAAATCCCAAATTAAACATTTAAAATAATAAGCAGTAACCAAATTAAAAGCTAAAATCAAATAAAATACCATAGGCCTTATTACATAACAGAATCCCAATATAATAAGTTCAAAATAAGGTAATGTAGTTTACAGAAGAAATTGTAACGCATGGCCACCTCAAGTCCGCCTCGGCTCCAAGTCCTCAAACTAGGGATTACCTGAAATACTTAAAAAAAGGGGGTGAGTTTACGAAAACTCTGTGTGTACACCCTCATCAGTAAGAACATGCATCAAAACAATCCGGGCCGAAGCCCATTACAATAACGGTGGCAATTGGGCCTTAGCCCAAAATAGCCTCGGTTGGGCCTTAACCCATATCATATGTCACATATCATATATAAATCTGAGCCTAAGCCCATCTCAGTAATATAATCCTTATATGCAATGCATTAATGCCCATACCAACCGAACACCCCGTCTCCTGTCCAACCGTGCACTCCTGTGGGGATTTAATCCACCCACCCATCCGAACACTCCTTATGTAACACCGGTTGCGGCATTACCTTAATGGTGCAGCATAGCTGCTCGATGGCTAAAAAGCCTTTGTGGATCCACAGTCGTCAAGCGACCATGCGATCCTATTTGCACTTCCCCTTTCAATATCATATCCCAAGCCCATGCAACATGTCATGACATAATAATTCGTGTATGCAGTATGACATGTATGCAAATCATATATCAAATATAACGTATGAAACGAATTACCATCATAATCAGAATAATAGTATACGACATAATCAAGCAACCAACCTCTAAGGGTATAACAGTAATTTTACCTACCAGGGGTATTTTCGTAATTTACCCACCAAGGGTATTTCAGTAATCTCGCACCTATAATGGCTTTTCCATAGGCCCAAATGTCGCCCCGAGAGACTCGGTTACCATTTCGGTCATACAGGACTATTGGGCTTAAAACCCAATTTTGGCCCATTCAGGCCCACACGCTCGTGTGGCCCACCTAACATAAATCTAGCCACGTATACGAAATTCACCTAGTCTAGTTCACTATATACTACACCATCATACATTTATTCAATTAGGCCCATGGGCCTATTGGGCCCACTTCGGCCCATCGTGGCCCAAGCAGCCTCACCCACAAGAATACTACTGATGGCCTCAACTATCGCGTCGAAGCCCCATACGTGCGCTCGCACGCTCATGTGGCTACTATTGTCGTGACCGACACTTCGGCATTTGCCGCTTTACAACTAGAGTAGAGAGAGTTACACACCTGATAGGAATCTGGTGTTAACCCGCGCTGCGACCACTCCTGTGCCCAAACGCCCTCCAAGGTATGTTAACTCTCCTCCTGGAATGCTCTTTATATAGCTAGCTCTTCACTTTCCTTCTTTGTATCTTTCTGATGTGGGATCCCTTCGTCAGTAGAGTTTAAATCCAACTGAAACTCTTGCCGTCCAATCCGCAAAATAAATACTCCATTGCTTGTCATGAGATTCGAACCCAGGCTCCCTTGTAACATAATCCATGCCGCTAACCACTTGGCCACAAGCTCCTCTTGTGTCTTAAACCATGTGCAACTGAATTTGAATCTATAGCCAAATTCTAAAGTCCATGTAAAAAGAAAACCAAAATGCAAGAGCCAAGACTTGAACCTTGGACCTCCTTCCTTGCTTGTGGCGTCACCCCCATGTCTCTTATGTACCGTCACTTTGCCACTACACCACACACTCCACTTGTGTTATTTTCCCCACATTTTATTCTTAAAGCCTACCTACCAACTCCCAGGGTTTTTTTCACCTAAAACCAAAATTTCCCTAAAGCCAAAGTTTGATCCCGGGACTTCAAAGAAGCCCTCTAACCTTCCAAAATCACTTACCTAATAGGTCCAAACTTGTACTTAAGCCGATCTCTTATTCTCAAAAATTTTAAACGCTACTACGCTCAAGGCCCATTGGGCCTAATCCTACTAGGCCCAATTTCGGGATGTTACAGCCCATAACAGAATCAATTCCATATGTATAATGTGTGATGCATGCTAACCCATCCCATCCAACCCTGCACTCCCTGCGGGGAATAAATCACCCACGCCATCCTTACAGTTACAGTGTTAGCACCGGTTGCAGAACTAACCGAAATTGCAGCAAAGCTGCTAGTATATATATGCGGCTCTAAGCCTTCAGTAGCGGTATTATGATTGGCACAAAGCCATCAGTAATTGTGTTATGTTTGGCACACAGTCCTCAGCGACGGTAATATAATCGGCACACAGCCTTTGGTAAATATGATCGACACAGAGTCATCAGTATATATGTTAGGCACTTAGCCACGGGTAAATACGATTGGCACAAAGTCATACTTAAGATGACACATAGCCATGTTTAGGTTGGCACAGAGCCATAATCAGATTACGCGGCTTTAAGTCGTCCGTCGGTCCACAGTCATCGTGCGACCCGTGCGACCTCAATAGATCAATATTGGATCCACAGTTGTCATGCAACCCATACGACCCTATCAGATCAATACTGGATCCACAGTCGTTAGGCGATCTGTGCGACCTTATCAGAACTTCCTCCATATCAATGTCCCAACCCCATGTAATATGTCGTGTATGTCATGCTCAATCATTACACGTGTATGCAAAATGGCCATGCTCAGTAACAATCATTTAAACATGTAATAAAAGCATATCAGTCATACAACCATAGTCAAATTAGTCAACTCATAGTCTAAGTCAGTCATTTACCCCCAAGGGTAAAATAGTCATCTTACCCTATAAAGGTATTTTGGTAATCCTACCCTTCATTGGTATTTCGGTAATTCTACCCTATAGGGATATTTCGATAATTCTACCCTACAGGGGTATTTCGGTAATTTCACAAATCGAGGGTATTAAAGTAATTTCACAAGTCAGGGAATTTCAGTAATTTTGTAAGTCGGGGGTATTTCGGTAATTTGGCAAATTGTGGGTATTTTGGTAATTTTGCAACTCGAGGGTATTTCGATAATTTTGCAAATCGAGGGTATTTTGGTAATTTTGCAAACTAGGGGTATTTCGGTAATTTTGCAAACTGAGGGTATTTTGATAATTTTGTAAACCAAGGTATTCTAAACAGAGATAATGATGTGAATGGGCCTAGGGCCCACACGCTCGTGTGGCCCATTTAGCCCAAATCTAGCCACAGATATGAGATTCACATAGTCTAGTCCAATATTTACTACACAATCATACAACTTATCCGATTGGGTCCACGGGCCCATTGGCCCTACGTGGCCCCTTTCGGCCTATCGTGGCCCAACTAGCCTAAACCCACAAGAACACTCATGATGGCCTCAACTATCGCGTTGAAGCTCCCACACGTGCGCTCGCATGCTCTTGTGGCTACCATCGCCGTGTGACTCGCATTTCGGCATTTACCGCTCTACAGCTAGAGTAGTGCGAAATACACACCTGATAAGCATCTGGAGTTAATCCGAGCTCCGAACACTCCTATGCCCAAACATCAACCAAGGTATGCTTACTCTCCCCATAGATCGCTCTATTTAAAGCCAGCTTCTCGCCTACTCTCCTGCTAGCTTCTCGATGTGGGATCCCACCTTCAGCAGAGTTTAATTCCATCACAACCACCTATCGTCCCAACTTAGCAAAATAAATATTCCTTTTTACTTGCAATGGGATTCGAACCCTTGCCCTCTCCTGTGCTCCAGACGCTAAATGCCACCACAACACAAGCTCCTTTTGTGACTTGAAACATGCGCAACTAAATATAAGCCTATGGGCCAAAGCCTAAGTTCATTTAAAAGGAAATCAAAATGAATTGCAAGTGCCAAAACTTGAACCCAAGCTCTCCCTTACACCCTTAATGACGCCTTGCCACTAGACCACTCACTTCCCTGTGTCATTTTTTCCCCACAATTTATTCTTAAAGCCTACTTACTTACTGCCAGGGTTTCATTCACCTAAAACCAAAATTTTTCCTAAAGCCTAGGTGTGAACCCGGGACTTCATGGAAGCCCCCTAGCCTTCCAAAATCACTCACCTAATAGGTCCAACTTGCATTAGTGTCGTTCTCTTGTTCTCAAAAATTTTAAACGCTCCCATGCCTAAGGCCCAATAGGCCCAATTCTACTAGGCCCAAAAATTCGGGGCGTTACATGTATATAAAGTTTGAGTACGAAAAGTAAGTATATGTGAAAATTGTAAATTGAGATATATGTATAGGAACATTGAAATTAGAGGTGTTACATATATGCTAAAAAAGGGTTGATGAATTGAATGATGTATTTATATATGAGAAATTCCATATGTTATAGATGAACTTACCTATGATGTGAATAAATATATTAACTAGTGAATTTATGTTGTTTTTTAAGTTTATGCTTAGTAAATGAAATGGAAAGTAAGTAAAGGAAGTAATTCATAGTTTTATGAAAAAGTTAACGATGGTGTATAATGATTTATAAAATCCTATGATATTAGGAATGAAAAATATATATATGATGTTGATAGACTTACTCATTTATGAGTTGATGGTTATGTAGTCGATAAATCTTGAGGCATTGATATATGTTTATATTTAATCTATTAAGTTAATTGTTGAAACGGAAGGTTATATTTAAAGTTTATATGAGCTTACTAAGCATTCATTGCTTATGTAGTTATTTTCCTTTACTTTATAGATTATCGGAAGCTTGGTCGGGTTGGAAGCTTGCCAGAGATCTATCACACTATCCAGCGATTATATCGGTAGATTTTATATTTTGATCAAGGTTATATTGGCATGTATAGGTGAACTTGTGTTGATGAGTTGTTATGTTTGGCTTGTAAATATGGTAATATGGTTAGTGAGGTTTTGGCATTTGATGTCTTGATGATTGGTGTTTTTATTACCACATTGATGCATGGGTTAAATGGCCAAAGTGGTATGTGTTGGCATGGTTGAAATGTGGTCAATTAGGCTATATGTTGATATGGAATTTAGTTAAGGTTGTTTGGATGAAACATGATCATTTTGATGCAAAGGTAAGTATGAATGTTTAGGTGTGATTGAGGTGCCTAAATGACATATTGGATGAATGAACTTATAGTTTATTGAAATGGTCTTATTATGCATATTTTGGCATGTTTTGCTGCCTTGATCATAGGTTCATTTGGCATGTGGTACTTGTTCAAATTAGGTGAATGAAAAGTGTAACAGCCCAAATTAGGGTTTAGTCAAAATAGTGGTTTCGAGACCACAAATCTGAAGTAGAAATAATTATTTTATGATTTATTTATGGTTCATGATATGATTTCTTGATTGTGTGAAAGTTTTGTTGAGAAATTTTGTTGGTAAAGTGTCCAATTTGATTTTTAGGACTTTGAAAAAGTTGCAAAATGTGTGTTCTAGAAGCATTAAGTATGAAATAGTTATGGATTCTTAATTAGAGGTCCTTAAATAGCAATTTGACTAATTTCTATTTTTATGGACAAAAATGGACATGTTTAGGAAAAATTTCAAAGAAAGGCTTTAGGGGCATTTTGGTCATTTGGTTAATAAAATAATAAAAAGGAAAAATAAAGCCAAAATTGACTTATCTTTCTTCTACCTTGGCCGAATTTCGTAAGGGCTCCATAGCTAGGGTTTTTCCACTTTTCAAGCTTGATAGTAAGTGCATCCTAGCCCCGTTTTTAATGCTCTTTACATTTTTTAAGTCCTCGTAACCCGGTTTACCTATTTCTACCATTGTTTTGAAGTAGGGTTCATGTTTAAAAAATTCACCCATGTGTGACATGCATGTATTTTGATGTTTGATGGAAGATATTGATTGTTTAAGGTGTGATAAACAACTTTTACTAAGTGATTTTTAGTAAAAATGCCTAAAATGACTTGTTTGTAAAAGTTGTAAAATGTGTAATAAAAATGTGTTTTAATGGAAATTGTGGGCTGCTATAGTTATGAAAATGGTTCTGCTAGGCTTGTTTATTAAAGAAATTGAATAGATTTCATTTTACAAGCCTAGGGGCAAAAATGCAAATATGTCAACGTTTAGGGGAAAAATGTAATTTTGCCATAATCTGATTTTTGGACTGAATTGAATAATGTGAATAATAAATGGGTTAAATGAGACATTATAGATCAAGAAAAATGAGGTTCAGACCTAGAACAGAGAAAAAACGAGTAATTGACGATTAAGTCCTTTTGCCATTTTGATGTCGAGATAAATTCGTATGTAAATAATGCATTGTTATTTATGCTTTCAATTGATTTATTATTATGAATTGTGATTTACTCCTGAATGAAATCGACAAAGTTCGACAAACGAGAAATCTCAGTTGAACCTTAGGAATAGGTAGGATACAAATGTCATGACATTAGGGTTATCTAAGATTTTGTGTAAGACCATATCTGGGATATGACATCGATATGAAATTTTGTGTAAGACCATATGTAACACCCCTTACCCGTGTTCAACGCCGAAACCGGATACGAGGCATTACCAAACTTAACTTGCTTAAACAATCAACATTGGGCTATAAAATTTCAATTCAACTTAAAACTTCTCATTCATAATTATAACATCCTTATTATGGGCCTACGAGGCCCTAAACATACACACGAAAGATCTCAGAATTAAATTGGAAACTTTTGCTCTATTAGAAAATTTTTGCCTAAAATAGGGCCACACGCCCGTGTGAAATGGAACACGCCCGTGTGAGGAGGCCGTGTGGTCACACATGCCCATGTTTCTAGCCCATGTGGAATTTATTTTTCATTTCGAACCTATAGGGGTTTTCACACGGCCGGACTGTAACATCCTTAAATCGGGGCCTCTACATTTTGTATGTGTTTGCATGTGATGGTATGTCTAATGTGTTGGTTTGATATGTTTTGGGGTCTAGGCATGACCTCGGGTTAGTTCTGGGTCATGGCCAAAATTTTTGTTTTAGCCCTTAAGAAGTAGAAGCTAGGTGAGATAGGGGTTAAGAGAATTTATTGGGGAAGGATGAATCAAGAAATCATTTGGAAAGGTGGCAAGGAGGCGCCACTTAAGCACCATGGAGATAACGCCACTTGCAGGGAGGGAGTGCCTGGGTTCGAGCAGCAGGAGTTGCACTCCCTGCTATTTCCTTTTTACGCCACAAGCTAGGGGAGGAGTGTTCAGGTGGGACTCTTTTGAATGGATGTAGAGGAGGAATTTGTGGAGTTTGACCCGTTCAAACAATTTTGAAATGATGGAAGGGAGGAAATGTAGGAGTTTGAGTTAGTTCAAACTCATGGTAGGTGTTGGCCGAATTTTGGAACCTTGGGATAGGGATGATATCAGTTTGGGAGCCTTTTGTTGGTGGCCGAGTGTGGTGGGGTTTAAGGGAGAATTTCGGCTAGTAGGAGGGGGTTTTCTCTTTTCGTTTTTGTGTCAAAACCGAACCACCAATTGCCTTTTTCTTTCTTTCTTTTTGGCAGCTCTTGTAAGTGGTCGGATCTTTTGTGCATTTTTTTCTTGAAGAGCCGAATTGGTAGCCATTCTCTTCCTGGTGTTTTCGGTTCACTTTGGTTAGTCTATTGCCGAATCCATCTCTTGTGCACTCATTCTTCCTATTTCTGCTCAAAGCCGAAACCTACTCTCACATCTTCTTCTCCTTATTTCCTTTCTATTCCGTCCTCCTCTTCTCTCAAACCCATTGCCGAAACTATCACCTTCCACTTCTCTTCTTTTCATCATTTTTCCCGAATCAAACTATCATTTGAGCCGAATCTTGATTCCTTTTTCTTCTATCTTTTTCGTTATTCTAAAGGAAGCCGAAACCTTGATTGTTCTCTTTTGTGGCCGAATATTCTTAGTCTCATTCTCTTCTTTTTCTCGCGTGATCTAGTCTCAACTCAAGTGCCGAAACTTCTAAACATCATTTGGGGTGTGTCGATCTGTGGTGTTCAAGGGCCAAAACAGTTATCAAGGTAAGATGATGACAAACTCTTTTAGTTCTGGATTTATGCTATGGCCGAATGGCCTTGGATTCTTAATGATGTGTCAAACCGATTGTAGGGGGAGTTTAGCCAAACACAGTGAGCCTTCGGGATTTGGTGGTCAATCTAGGTAAGGGGTTAACATCTCAATATCCGTTTCTTAACCATTCAAAAGCCGAAGGCTAACCATCTATGTGTATTAAGGTTTAGCCGATTTCAAGAGAGATCATCACGTGGTTCGGGATTTGGTTGGTAACCAAATCGGCTTAAGGTGAGTACTATATTTGGGGCGACATCTTTTTGGGATTTCTAGTTAAGCCGAATAGGGCTTTTGATTACTAACTAAGCAGTGGCCGATTGTAGGAGCAGTGAGGGCATACGTTTCGGGATCTCGTAGTATCGCGTAGCTTTGGAATTTTTCGCTTAGATTTACGTTTAATCAAGTGTGTAAACTCTTACGCACTTTATTAGTATAACCTGCTTATTATGTTACTGCTTAAACCTTTGTATTCAGTGATAATGCCCTTTGGGCATGAGCTTGGAAACCAGGTAAGTCCCCTGCTATGTGATTTTGATATGCATCATCATGCTTTGTTAAATGCTATGCTATGCCCTATTGCATGATACATGATATTATGACACGTATGTGATGAACATGATGATGGGTTGATGAGAGGAGGGGGATGATTTATTTGGACTGTCACTAGTGGTTTTGACCACAAGATGGGTTGGCCCCATTAGTTGATTAGTGACTACGGTCACCAGTGGTTTTGACCACACTATTGATATGATTTGTGACTAAGTCCCAGTGGTTTTGACCACCAGTGGTTTTGACCACACGATTGATATTTGTGACTACGGTCACCAGTGGTTTTGACCACACATAGATATTGTGACTCGTCCCAGTGGTTTGGTACCACAGTGGGTTGGCCCCACATGATATTACGGGATTGTCATCAGTGGTTTTGACCACACGATGGGTTGGCCCCATCACTTGATATTTGTGACTTTGGTCACCAGTGGTTTTGACCACCAGTGGTTTTGACCACACGAGGTAGCTAAAGGAGATTGGATGGATAGGTTATGGGGTGCATGATTTGCATGTTTACTGATGATCTGTGTAAGTGCATGAACTATCGAGTTAGGGATTTATACACTGAGTCTTGGTGACTCACCCCTAAATTTGGAGCCGAGGAGGACTCGAGGTGGCCATGCATCTTAGTTTGGTTTTGACTTTAAAATGCTATTTCATTTTTATTAGCTTTCCCTAAATTTGGTTTTGGTTTTGTAATAAGGCAGCTAAGTTTATTTTGGGTTTTATTATTACCTACTTTTATTTTGTTTATATTTTACAAGTTGGATTTATAAATGTGATAAAATTAACTGGTAAAGAAGCAATGTTTTCCAAATTATATCTCTTCGGGTTTTCAAACGTTACCATCGGGTAATAAAGTTCACATAGTAATAAGGTAACTTGGATACCTTTATAACTGTAAATGTCAAACAACTTCGGAAGCAAGTGGTTTTCAACTCGAATATACACATTACACTCAGTTTTGAACAAGTATCGTTTTCTTATAAAATTTGTAACAGCAAGGTAGATTATCGAGCATGAGTTTCTTTTAACACGATTTCAATATCATCTTAAACAAGGATTTCCAATATTTTAAGAAGGGTTTTCCAGGAAAATTACTCGACAAACTTATGATTTCAAAATGTTTTCCCTACGTGACATACCAGATTCGGTCGTGGTGTGTTGACCGGGTTTAGGGTGTTACACGGACACACGCCTGTGTCAATGGCCCGTGTCCCTCACACGGCCTAGACACGCCTGTGTCCTCACCCGTGTGTGAAAAACCTAAGTATTCTGTTAATGACGTCAGCAACCTCTTAAGGGCACATGGCCTAGGCACACGCCGGTGTGTTGGCCCGTGTGACAAATCGAATTCTCGCAATTTGATACAGGGGACACAAGACCTATCAACACACCTGTAGGGGTTGACCGTGTGTTGCACACAGCCTAGACACACACTCGTATGTCTACCCGTATGGACAATTAGAAGGCTATTTTCCAAGCCAATTTCCACCCGAAAACATAAACACACATATGCCAACACAAGCAACACATAACATGGCAATAATACACTATGAAGTATCACTAATCATCATTCATACGCTTCACATTTTACTCTGATAATTGTATGAACTTTCACATCATAAAACTCATCGTCATTAAAAACATGAAACTTGACAAATATTGGCCAATGCCTAATGGCCATTCACAAAATGAATGAGTAACCTTACTAGCCAACACTTTGGCTTCCAAATATGACATAACATAAAATGACCAAGTTCCTATACATGCCATACCTAAAATAAAACAACTTTACTATACTAAAAGAATAATTGATAGTGTGATCCGAGCTCCGACGTTCTACAGTTCCCGAGCTAGCTTGGTGATACTACAAGGAAGAGGGAAAAGACAGGGGTAAGCATATAGCTTTGTAAGTTTGCATGAATTAAAATAGCGACATAAGTAGTCATAGTAAAATTCATTCATCTCATAAAACAATACAATACTAGATCTCAAGTACTTTGACATACTTACTCATACTTATTCTTACCCATCACATATCACATTACGGTTTTTCATAACTCGTATTTTACTCATGGTACCTGTATCACTTCAGCACATAATTTAGCACTTATGCTATCTTGAACATAAACTTAAATCATTATCATCCTTAACTCAAATGGAACTCTTTGTCATCCTTGTATAATTTAGCTCTTTATCATCTTTACATACTTAGCTCTTTATCATCTTTACATACTTAGCTCTTTTGCTCGTTGAACTACTCAAAATATCAGAGGATACTCAATCTCATCATACATGTATCACGATGCCAATGCCATATCCCAGATATGGTCTTACATGGGATCACCTCTTGATGCCGATGCCATATCACATATATGGTCTTACACGGGATCTCTTAACTCGATATCGATGCCATGTCTCAAACATGGTCTTATACGAGATCATACATGGATGTCGATGCCATGTCCCAAACATGGTCTTATACATAGATGTCGATGCCATGTCCCAGACATGGTTTTACATGGGACCTTCTTTATTCAATGTCGATGCCATGTCCCAGACATTATCTTATAGGGGATCTACATTCGGTGCCGATGCCATATCCCAGACATGGTCTTATACGAGACTTACAATCGGTGCCGATGCCATGTCCCAGACATGGTCTTATACGGGACCTTCCTTATATCATGTTATGACATAGGTATCCTCGTTATTCCAAATCTCCAACCGGGACTTCAACTTAACATATTCTCATCACTTTCTCATCGAAGCATCATTAGTTGATTTTCATGAAACGATACTTCTTATCACAATATCAAGCAATTCAAAGTATAAAAACATTATGAAACTTAAATTTTAGACAAACTTACCTCGATACTCAAAATAGATGTAAACATTCGATTTAGTCCACGACTTTGTTCTTGCCTTGATTTCGATTCGGGCTTCGTATTTCTTGATCTATAATAACAATTTCACTTGTTTAATACTCACATTGACTAAATTGACTCATGAATCATACTTTGGAAAAATTACGATTTTGCCCCTAAACTTTTACATAATTACACTTTTGCCCCTAGGCTCGTAAAACGATTTTTATTCAACTTTATTGTATTTTAAGCCTAGCTGAATTATTTTCTTAACTACAACAGCCCCCAATTTCCGCTATTTCACTCATGTATGACCATTTTTATAACTTTTACAATTTGGTCCTTTTATGCATTTTTCATGAAAATCACTTAGAAAAAGATGTTTATCATACATCAAACTTTCATATTCTTCCATAAAACATCAAAATACATGCATGTCATATATGGGTTAATTTTTGAACATAAACCCTAGCTCAAAATATAGCTAGAAATAGCTAAATCGAGCTACGAGGATCTCAAAAATACGAAGAACATTAAAAA
The DNA here is from genome assembly GCA_005393395.2 of Gossypium australe. Lineage (NCBI taxonomy): Eukaryota > Viridiplantae > Streptophyta > Magnoliopsida > Malvales > Malvaceae > Gossypium > Gossypium australe. The sequence goes on from CM016625.1 coordinate 54,791,846, forward strand.
TGGGGCTAGGATGCACTTACTATCAAGCTTGGAAGTTGAAGAAACCCTAGCTATGGTGCTCTTGTGATTTTCGGCCAAGCTTGAAGAAGATGGACACCATTTTTGACTTATTTTCCCTTTTTATTCATTAATTAACCAAATGACCAAATTGGCCTTAAGACCCCTTTCTTGAGATTTTTCCTTCCCATGCCTATTTTTGTCCATCTTAACATAGAATGGTCTAATTGCTAAGTAAGGACCTCTAGAAATTTTTATAATTCTATTTCATACTTAAATCTTCTAGAAACTCATATTTTCTAATATTTGCAATTTAGTCCTAATGGACAATTTAATCATTAATAAATAAAATTTCCTCATACAATTTTCAAACAATCATGCAAACGCGTCATAAGCCTCATAGAAATCATAAAACATATATTTCTATTTCGGATTTGTGGTCTCGCACCACTATTTCGACTAGGCCCTAAATCGGGCTATTACACCATATCTGGGATATGGCATCGATATGAAATTCCGTGTAAGACCATATCTGGGATATGACATCGATATGAGATTTTGTGTAAGACCATAGCTAAGATATTGGCATCGGTATGAGATTACATGTAAGACCATATCTGGGATATGACATTGGTCAGTACTGTATGTATGAGATTCACGAGTATCCTTTAGTATTCCAAACGGTTCAACGGGAAATTCAATGGGTATGTCAAAGAAGAGATAATGTAAGTGAGTATTACGAATTGGTACAGGTATGTACGTAAAGTTTATAAGCATTGACTTCATAAAATTGTGAGTTCATGATTTCCACGAGAATGATATTGTGAAAACATTGTGATTATAGGTCTATACTTATGATGTATGAAATACACAGTAAATTCGATTGACGATTTTGTGATTAGCTTTCGAGCTAGATTGAGTTATGATATAGCATGTTGTATTCATGCAAATTGTGATTTATCAGGTATGAAATAAAGGAAAGATTGGCAAAATTACCTATTTAAATAATTATGGAAGCATGGAAAGATAAGAGTTTAGGAAATTGAAAAATGAAAGAGTATATGCTTGAAATGTAAATGCTCATAATTAATGTGTATGTTTTATGTGAGGTTTGAAATGGTTTGTTGATTGTGATAAATGATATGTTATTCTTATGACTGAGCAAGACGTGCTTATTAAGCTTAATGTCATTTATGTGTATAAGTTATGTTATTAGTATGATTGAGTAAGTTATGCTCATGAACTTTAATGACATTCATGTTAATAAATGTCATGTTATTCATATGACAATGTATAATTAATGTTGTTTATTATTTGCATATGAACTTACTAAGCTATATAGCTTACTCCTCTTTCCTTTCCCATGTCTTATAGGGTTAATAAGCTAGCTCGGGTTGGAGTTCGTTGGAGATCCTATCAGACTATTAAGCTATCATTTTGGTTATAAGTGAATTCAAATATTTTAAGTCTATGTCATGTATAGGGGCTTAATCATTTTGTTGAATGTGTCATGTGATTGTAGCCCATGTGTTGGCTTGTGATTATCAAAGGTTTGTTTTGCTATTTGGCCATGTAAGTTGGCTCATATTGGCTAACATGGTTGTAAGCTTAAGTATATTCATACATATGTTAATATCTATGGTGATAAAATCATGGTATACTTGGTGAAAGTGGAATATTTGGAAATGTGATTTATGACGTAATTGTGTAATGTTGAAATTATGACCTATTGATAAGATAAGGAATTTGAGTATAATTTGGTAACTAGATAGAAATTGAATGAAGCCTAATAAATGTGGGATTTTTTTTGTTTGATTTAAGGCTTAATAAATGTAGTGAGTATGTTGGTAAACATATAAAGTTGATATGTTCCAACCATGAATGTGGATGCTTTGGTTGCCTAAGTATGTAATGTTATGTGCCTTTGAATTGATGTGAGTGTATGTGTGAATAAGGGTGACAAATGGCTTGGTAAATAGCCTTTTTATTGTCCACACGCGTAGACACACGGGCGTGTGTCTAGGCCATGTGTGACACACGATCTGCCCCACGAGCATGGTATCTGGTCGTGTATCCCCTGCACCCTAAATAATTGTAAAACAAAATGCTCAGTAATGAGCACATGGGCATAGACATGGGCGTGTGTCTCAGCCGTATGGACGGGACGACCTCGAACACACATGTGTGCCCTGGCCGTGTGAAGTCTGCACCTTTTTTATGAAAAATTATCGAAATTTAATCGATCACACGGGCATGTGACTTGGCCGTGTGACCTTCATTTAATGATGACGTCATAAATAGAATGCTCCCTAATTTGAACACGGCCTGAAGCATGGGCATGTCTTAGGGTCACACGGGTGTGTCCCGAACCCACACGGGCGTGTGACCCCTTTTACATGAAAATTTTTATAAGTGTTCCAAAAGTTTCCAAAGTTATCGGTTTAGTCCCGAACCACTTTTGATGCATGTTTTGGGCCTCGTAGGCTTGTTTTAGGGATAATATGAATGTTTTTGAAATGTTTTAAATTTGAGTGGAAATACATGTATCGATTTTGAATGTTTGCTTGTGAATAAGTCCGGTAATGCCTCGTACCCTATTCCAGCGTTGGATATGGGTAAGGGGTGTTACAAAAAGGGTTGGTTTTGCTCAATTTCTTGTCCACACGGCCTAAGACACGAGCATGGGCCTAAGACACGAGCGTGTGCCTCAGCCATGTGTGACACACAGTCAAGCTACATGGCCGTGTGTCCCTTATAGATTGTTAATGGTTTTTTTTCAAAGTTGCACGGCCTAGCACACGGCCTGCCAAACGGGCGTGTGAGGCCATTTCGAGAGTTACACAGCCTGGCACACGGGCGTGTAGCTTGGCTATATGACCCAAGTCAGTGAGTTACAAGGGTACGAACACGGGTAGGGACACGGTCGTGTGTCCCTATTTCGAATGTTACATAGCCTTAGACACAGACATGTGTCTCAACCGTGTGAGTCACACGGCCGTGTGACCCCTACAGTATAAATTTTTCTAACTTTTTCCTAAACTTTCTAAATGTTTTCGATTTAGTCCCGGGTTGTTTCTAATGTATTTTTAGGCCCTAGAGGGCTCGATTAAGGGACGTTATGAATGTATTTGAATGAAATTAGAATATGTATTGCATTGATGTATGAATTAAATGGTTTACTTTTCTGTTTGTTCGGTAATGCTCCATAAACCAATTCCGATTATGGATACGGGTTAGAGGTGTAACACAAAATTTCATTAAAACATTGCCATGTATATCCACTATCTTATTTAAATGGTTTATCTACCCACCAAGTCCTTTTATTTAAAGTTTCATAGCCAAATTGGCCCTTTTAGCTAATAGAACTCAAGTTTTACAACTTTTTCGATTTAGTTCTTTTTACTAAATTAACTATGTAAACATCAAAAATTCTTAACGAAATTTAACACAACCTTAATATAATCTCATAAACATTAAAATAATAATTTACTAATCAGATTTGTGGTCCCAAAACCACTGTTCCGATTTCACAAAAAATGGGCTATTACAAGTTATTTAAACGGACATAAATACCAAATACAGTGAAACATGTTAGCCTTAACAGAAGAACCCAAAACCATCATTGGAATTTCATATCATTATATAGCCATTATCAAATTGATGTCGACCATGTATGAGCATGGACCATCGTTCATTCGAGTAACAATCATTAATTCTGAAACTGTTCAATACAACACAATGCAATACGTATAATAAATCAATGACATTTGAATATGTCATGAGCATGATGTAATGCAAAAAGGTTCCTATCTAAACCATCCACTACACACCACAAGTTTCCTAGAACCCGTCCAAACTCCAAGGTATACGAACAAAGCTCGATGTGGTAGAAACCACCATATAACTTAAAATGCAGAAAATTTGTCGTATAACATATAATGCAATAAAATCACCAATTCCATCGGTACTCCAAGTGCAGTGCACTGACTATGTATAAATGTAGACTTAATATGCCACCAGAAATCCACGGAAGTCCCTCCGTCATCCACGTAATCCCACCCCATGCACATGCAATATGTCATTCTATCTCATACATAGCCATAAATCAATACTTCCACATTTAATTGGCATTTTCAACATATGCCCTCAATTATCAAATACTTTCAGTGAATGGAAATAATATTCCTACTTTCAATTTACCAATAAAATGGTATCATTCAACAAATCACAATTTCATGTTCATTTACAACTTTTCTTTGTGTTCATGTATAGCATTCTTTCGAACATATCATAACAAATCACTTCTACGAATATATCATGCATAAGCCTTATTTTCTTTCATAAACATACTATACACACAACCAATCATACATCAAATTAACCATGCGTTTATGGAAATGTCAATCATTCAATCATTAGTCAAACTAGCAACATTTTTACCATGCCAAAACAGTTAGGGCTCGAAACATACCTGACTCGGCCACTTACAAATTACTTACTTGGCTAAGTAAGCCAAGCCCGATTAGCAAGGTAAATCACCAATAAAATCATAATAATTATCATTACCAATCAAGTTATTGAGTTTATGACCCACACTTTGTTTTACGCTTTTTTGCAGCACACTAGCGAATCTTGTAGTTCCTCTAATATACTTTAAAACGGACCTAAATTAAATTAAATTTAAAGAAATCAGTATAAGACTCAATTAATATACCTCTTAAACAGCCCCTAAACACCCACCTGTGGGTTCGATCCAATTGTCACTGTCGAAACCATTTTAAAATCGAGTTTTTTTTTAAAAAAATGGGGATCGACTTTTTTTAAAAACGAAAATGGGAGTCGTCGCCAATCCCTTTTTACTTAGGTGTGATTGGATCACCTTTTAAAACATCTTATTTTAAAACATTTGATTTTGGTCCACGAAAAAGAAAATAGGTTCGGGAGTCGGTTACGTACGAGGAAGGGTTACCACCCTCGTAACGTCCAAAATTTGGTACCAAATCGATAAAATTATGTCCGAATGTTGAAAATAAAAAAAATTAAAATATGATCATTTTATTAGAAAATCAAGACTTACCTATTTCAAAGAAATAAAATGTTATATCCAGTAAGTTAGGAAATAACACCTTACGACTTTGAAACTCGGCTCGCTTTTAATTTGGAAAATTCCTATATCGAGACACAAAACATCATATCCAGTAAGTTAGGAAATAATGTTTTGAATTCTCAAGAATAGGTTTTTTTTATTTAAAATTTATAAATTTCTATTTTAAAAGAAAAGGGGTATTTAATATTTTAGATTCTACAAGAAAAATCGAGGCCCAGTAAGTTAGGGCATGATTTTTTCTTGAAGTTCCTCAAATATTTCATATTACTACTTTTGAAAAAACTTTGAATTAAATGTTTTGATTCAAAAAATGATGTGAGTAAGGTATTATAACACACATATCAATTTCAATTATACAAATTATATTAACAATAAAAAAATAACATTCATGAATAAATAAGGCATCATATTAAACAATAATAAACAATTAAAATAACATAATAAATAAATAGCAATTAATAAGACTTTCATAGATAATAAAAAAAAAGAAATAATATATTTAAACATTTAATAAAATGATTTTTTTAAAAAAATTAATATATAAAAAAATTTAAAAAATAATGAAATAAATATTATACTAATTATAAAATAATATATCATATAAATAATATTAAACTAAATAATAATATTATATATGAGATTAATAAAAAAATATGAATTTTATACTATTTTACTCAATTAATATATAAATAATAATAATATAAAATTTAAATATATAAAAATATATAAAATTTAAATAAAATAAATGGTTTTAATTATTCAGACGTAATTGAATTTTTGAAAAAAAATGCGGAAGGGCTTTCGATGCAATTAGACCATTAGTATAAAAAAAAATAGGCGAATCTTCTTTTTTATCGGGTCGAATGCGGGTCTGAAACATTATACGGCGTCATTTTAATGCTTATTAGTTTAAGCAAAAAACGACACCGTTTCTGAACCATTATATAAGTCATTCTTTAATAAAAAAATCATTTGAATGCCTTTAAAAAAATTTCTGAAAACTCTCTGAAACCATTCGGGCTCTCGATCGATCGTCGGACTCCTTATGTTGCACGCGCCTCACGCGCCTCCGTGGCCGATGGCCGGAGGCCTAACCCCTCCGATTCCCATTGTCTCCGAAAGGTAAAACTTTTTCCTTTTATAATTTTTCTTTAAAAAAAATGGTCATACATGCAATACATAGAAGAATAAATAAAAAAAATAAACAGAATGAAATTTAAAAATCACCTCTGTGAAATCGAGCTTTTATTTCTCTATGTTTTTGACACTGCTTTGAGCGTACTGACTTTGTGCAAATCAGTGTATTCGTATGTTTTTTGTGTTTTTTCAGTATCTAGCCTCTCTCTGTGTCTGTTTTCATGTCCATTTACAAATTTTACAAAGGGGTTTTATAACCTAAAAAACAAAAATAAAAAAGGAAAACAGATCTTTTTATATCTATTCTTTCCTTTTTTGCTACTATTTCTTCCTTTCTGCTTTGGGTACTTTCCTTTCTTTGCAGGTTAATGACGACGATTTCGCAGTAAGGACCAGAAGCGAGAATGGCAGCACTATCGAGGGGATTCTGGTGGTTGCGAAGGTGTGACGATCGGACTCCAGCTGCGACGATTAGGCTCCAGACATTGCGGTGTGACGATTGGGTTTCTGACCCTTGCGGCGTGACTGGAAACCTAGGGTTTCAAGGTTTCCAGTTTCTGAAACAAATTTTGGGCCATTAAGTTTTGGCTATAGACTGGGCTAAGGGTGTAATGGGTATGGGGTCTTTAAGTCTGGGTTTACTGGGTAGTTTTGTTTAGGGTATTGGATTTGGGCTTCAGGCCTGTTTATTGTAAATGGACTAGACATTATTTATTTATTATTTTTATTCTGGTTTATTTTAGTCCGGTCAAAATTGGGCTCTTACAACTGCCCCTCTTTGCTCATTGTCGTGTAACGAGATAGAGCAAAGATTATAAAAGGACCAATTTTGACCGGCTTTGGCCAAGAATACCTGATCTGCTATTTTCAATCTGATCCCTGCAAACTCAGGGATCACCAGACTGATGTCTTCGATTGGCTTCCTGCAACTTCAGGTATGTCAAATCTGCTATCTTCAATCTGATCCCTGTAAACTCAGGGATCACCAGACTGATGTCTTCGATCTGCTTCCTGCAACTTCAGGAATGTCAAATCTGCTATCTTCAATCTGATCCCTGCAAACATAAGGATCACCAGACTGATGTCTTCGATCTTCTTCCTGCAGCTTCAGGAATGTCAAATCTGCTATCTTCAATCTGATCCCTGTAAACTCAGGGATCACCACACTAATATCTTCGATCTGCTTCCTACAACTTCAAGAATGTCAAATCTGCTATCTTCAATCTGATCCCTGCAAACTCAGGGATCACCAGACTGATGTCTTCGATCTGCTTCCTGCAACTTCAGGAATGTCAAATATGTTATCTTCAATCAGATCTGTAACAACCCAAACCCGGCCCAAACTTTATGGCCGAATCTAGCTTGTTACAGTAGAAAACATTTTTGAGAAAGTCGTTTTTCTAAATCGGTTTAAGTTGTTGAAAACCTTTTTGTTTGATTGTTTTGTAAAGAACTTTACTTAGTGCTTATTTGAGAAATTTATTTAAGCCGAGTTATATTAAAACTTTGAAGGTGCCTGATAGCACGTTAAAAACAATTTTCGTTTTAACTTGGAAAACATGTGATTTAAATATTAATAACAAAGTTTAAAACAAAGTATCCAACGTATGAAAAGTAGCAAAAACAAAATATCAGGAGGCCTTATTACATCCAAATAGAATAAAAACCCAAAATAAAAATATCACAACTGAAATTAAAGTTCATTTAAATTAAATCCACTGCATGGCCACCTCGAGTCCATCTGGCTCCATATCTGCGATCTATGCATCACCTGAAAAAAATTAAGGAGAAGGTGAGTCACCAAGACTCAGTATGTAACCCTTCCCCCGATTTTAAACATTTTCATACACAACATATAACAATTAACGTGCATAATATTATGTGCCCCAACCTAGCCAGCCAATCGCCACAGTCTACCCCGTTGTGGTACCAAACCACTGGTGGTGCCAAACCACTGGTGACATATAGTCACAGATGTGATGCCAAATCACTGGAGGTGCCAAACCTCTGGTGTCCAAAGACACAAATCGTTTGATGGGGCCAACCCATCGCGTGATGCCAAATCACTGGCGTCAATCCCTTATATAATATGTGGGGCCAACCCACTGTGGTGCTAAGCCACTGGGACGAGACGCAATGAGGTACCAAACCTCTGAAGGTACCAAACCTCTGGTGACCATAGTCACAGCGTGTTACTAAAACACTGGTGCCCGTCGGCACAATAATACTGCCCCCTCCACTCATTAATCCTACATCAGTCATGTATACATATCATGTATCAATACATCATGCTTACCAAAAGCATCAATAACACATTCATATTAACAGGTACTTACCTGAATCACCACTCATACCGTTATGGTATTAATCCGATGCTACACAAATCAAAGTTAGCATACATAGCACTCAGCACATTTAAATAGTTATACGTGTGTATGTACACACCTGTCACCACTGAATAGTCTAATCCGAAAAGGAGGAGTCGGCCACCTTAGATCCACTAGCCCCTATATTCGGCCAAAATACCCGGGTTAGTACTATGGCCTATTCGGCCAAACCAAATACTAAAAAGGGTTCTCTTTTTGAACCCGAATCCTTACCTAACCACTTTGAATACTAGCTTCAGCATCCAAATCGCAAATCTGGTTCACAAACTACAATTGGTCAATATTAATAACCAAAGCCTTCGGCTTTTATATGAACACCAAATACATATGTAGATCCTTACCACCTTACCAAGCCGATTGAAGAATAAGAAAGAGGAGAACACCCTTGCTTTAATATTCGACCAAGATTTCTCAAAGTAGGGAGAAGGGAATTCGGCTATTGTCGGTTAAAATAATAAGCAAGGTTCGGCTTAAGTGAAAAAGAAGAACAAAAAGTAGGAGAAGATGCTGAAATTTTATTAATAACAGCAGAGGAAATTCGGCAGCAAGGTGGTGAATTATTCGGCCAATGGTGGAAGAAAGAAAAAGGAGAATTAGTAGGAGAAATCAAAGGTGATTTTTGGCCAAATAAAATAGAAGAAAGCTGGAAAATTTGAAGAATTCCCTAGGAAATTTTCGGCAGTAGCAGAGGGAAAGGAAAAGTAATCTGTTGCTGGAAATTTCTTAGCTCTATTTGCTGTACAGAAACAGCTCCCCAAAGAGTCCTAATGCTGCCAAATTCTCCTCTCTATGCTGATAAAACTTTATCTATTAATTATCACTCTTCCAATTAAATTAAAAATCATATCTATCCATTATCCCATTCCTTATCACTCCTTTAAATCAAATAGAAAAAAAATAATAATAATAAAAGAACCCATGTGCATATCAAACTCTTCCAGCCGAATGCTAAACAAAGAGCCATGTGCAGGCCAAACTCTTCACCCACGTTAGCAGCAAAATAAAAAGGAAAAAAAAAACTCATTTTGCTACCTCTTAGATTCGAACCAGGGACGTTTAACAGCAGCAGCCCCTCCAACGTCCCAGGCCAACTCTCTCATCCGACTTTCTTGCTATAGAACCTTATCTTTTAATTTTAAGCCTACCTCTCGGCCCTTCTGCCTTTAACTCAAAACCCAAAATAGAAACGTTCCCTTCGTTCCTCAAACCCGAGGCTTCTCTCCCTCAAGTGGCGCCCCAGGCCACTCTTACTCACTGGACTTTCATGCTACGAACCTTTCCCAATTATCTTTAAGGCCTTCATATTTTTGGCCCCCTTCATTCAACGCCCAAAAATAAAAACAAAATAAATTCTCCCCTTTCCAAGATTCGAACCCAAGACCTCCCTTGCAAGCCCTTAAGTCATCAAGCCAACACGCCAATTATAATCTTGTGTCAAGTTTCCTTAAATTTTATTTAAGCCCTATCGTTACCTAGCTCCTTCCTTGTACACACTTTAAAAATAAATTTTTAACACTGGGTCAGGCCTAGCTCGGGTTATTTTTAGACCCTTAAACATGTCAAATAAAATTATAAATTTTATTTCTTGAAGCCCCATTGGAATTTATTTAAATTACAAATAACCCCTAATTCAGGGTGTTACAGTTCTACCCCCTTAAATAAATTTCGTCCTCAAAATTACCTGGTTAAAACAGATGGGGGTATTGCTGCCGCATCACATCCTCGGGTTCCCACGTAGCTTCCTCTGTACCATGGTTTCACCATAGCACTTTCACTAAGGGCACTGACTTCCTACGTAGAACCTTCACATCACGATCTAAGATCTGAACCGGTTCTTCTTCGAAAGATAAATCCGGATTCACCTCGATCTCAGCCACTGGCACCACGTGCGAAGGATCTGACCGATACCGTCTCAACATCGATACATGAAAGACATCATGGATCCGATTCAGTTCTGCCGGTAACTCAAGCTGATAAGCTACCGGTCCCACTCGCTTTACAACTGTATAGGGCCCGATGAACCTTGGGCTTAGCTTCCCTTTCCGGCCAAATCTCAACACCTTTTTCCAAGGCGACACCTTCAGCAAAACCTTGTTTCCCACAGCATACTCCATTTCCTTGCGTTTCAGATCAGCATAGGATTTCTGCCTATCCGATGCTTCCTTAAGACGAGACCGAATCACCTTGACTTTATCCTCAGTCTCTGTCACCAACTCTGGACCCAAAATCTGTCGTTCACCTAATTCCGTCCAACATGTTGGAGTACGACATTTCCGCCCATACAATGCTTCGTATGGTGCCATCTGGATACTCGCCTGATAGCTGTTGTTGTAGGCGAACTTTGCTAATGGTAGAAATTCCTTCCAACTACCCCGGAAATCCAAGACGCATCCCCTTAACATATCCTCAAAGATCTGTATCACCCTTTCCGATTGTCCGTCAGACTGTGGATGGAAGGCGGTACTAAAATCCAACCGTGTACCCAAAGCTTGATGCAAAGCTTTCCAGAACCTTGACGTGAATCTGGGATCCCTATCCGAGATGATCGATACCAGCACACCATGCAATCTTACTATCTCCGATACATATAGCTTAGCCAGCTTCTGAAGAGGGTAATCCACCCTCACCGGTATGAAGTGAGCCGACTTAGTCAGATGGTCTACTATTACCCAAACTGCGTCCTTCTTGCTGGGTGTAAGGGGTAGCCCACTAACGAAATCCATAGTGATCCTCTCCCATTTCCATTGAGGGATCTTTATCGGTTGAAGTAGCCCTGATGGCAACTGGTGTTCAGCCTTAACCTGCTGACAGTCAGACATTTTCCTACGAACTCAGTTATCTCACGCTTCAACCCCGGCCACCAGAACTGTTTTCGTAGATCTCCATACATCTTGCTTCCTCCCGGATGCATAGCGTATGGGCTGCTATGTGCATCGTGGAGAATTTTCCGCCTCAATTCCACATCCTTCGGCATACAAGCTCGCCCTTGAAAGCATAACACTCCATCACTAGTCAGACTGTACCCTTCCAACCTACCATCCTGAACTTGTACCCTCTTAGCGATCAAGCCTTCATCCACTAACTGCTTTTCCTTAATATCCTCAACCCACGTTGGCTTAACCTGAAGCTCCGCCAAGAGACTCCCATCGTCATATAGACTCAACCGAGCAAACATTGCTTTTAAGTCCGTCACAACCTTCCGGTTCAATGCGTCAGCTACCACGTTAGCCTTACCCGGATGGTACTCGATTGAACAATCGTAGTCCTTTAATAGTTCAATCCACCGACGCTGTCTCAGGTTTAGATCCTTCTGAGTCAAGAGATACCTCAAACTCTTGTGATCTGTGTAAACTATCGACTTCTCCCCATACAGATAATGTCTCCAAATCTTCAAAGCGAAGACAACTGCTGCTAACTCCAAATCGTACGTCGGGTAGTTAACCTCATGCGATCTTAACTGACGGAATGCATAGGCTACTACCTTCCCATCCTGCATCAACACACATCCCAAACCAGTGTGAGATGCATCAGAATAGACTGTGAATAACTTCCCTGCCTCGGGTTGTACCAAAACCGGAGCTTCTGTCAAAATTTTCCTCAACCTATCAAAACTTTCTTGCTGCTTTTCTGACCATACAAATGGAACACCTTTCCTTAGTAACTTAGTCAATGGTGCTGCGATCAGAGAGAACCCTTCCACAAACCTACGATAATACCCCGCTAAACCCAGAAAGCTTTGAATTTCAGCCACTGACCCAGGCGGTTTCCAATCCAACACCGCTTCAATCTTGCGGGGATCCACTCTAATTCCTTCTGCCGATACTACATGACCTAAGAAAGCCACCTCCCTAAGCCAAAATTCGCACTTGCTGAATTTGGCATATAACTGCTTCTCCCTCAATACTTGTAGAACTATCCGTAGATGCTCATCATGCTCCTTCTCCGTCTTAGAATAAACTAATATGTCGTCTATGAACACCACGACAAATTGGTCTAAGTACTGCTGAAACACCCTATTCATCAAATCCATGAATGCCGCCGGTGCATTGGTTAACCCAAATGGCATCACTAGGAACTCGTAATGTCCATACCGAGTTCAGAAAGCCGTCTTGTGAACATCAGCCTCTTTCACCTTAAGCTGATGGTAACCCGATCTAAGGTCTATCTTCGAAAATACCGACGCACCCTTCAACTGGTCAAATAAGTCGTCGATCCGAGGCAACGGGTACTTGTTCTTGATCGTTAGCTTGTTAAGTTGGCGGTAGTCGATACACATCCGCATTGAACCGTCCTTCTTCTTGACAAACAACACAGGTGCTCCCCACGGAGATATGCTCGGTCGGATAAACCCTCTATCCAAGAGCTCCTAAATTTGAGCCTTCAGCTCCACCAATTCCTTTGGTGCCATTCGATACGGTGCTATAGACACCGGTGCCGTTCCGGGTAGCAAGTCTATACCGAATTCAACTTCTCGATCCGGAGGCAGACCCGGAAGTTCTTCTGGGAACACATCAGCGAATTCCCCTACCGTTCGGACCTTTTCTACTGCTGATTCCTTCGCCTCCAAAGCGCAAATTCGAACTAAATACGCTTCACAACCTTTCCTGACCATCTTCTCAGCCTTCAAGGCAGACACCACATTGGAAAGGTAATTCCTTCTATTACCAAACATAACCACTTCGTCCCCTTCAGCCCTCTTAAGAACCATGCGCTTTGCAGCGCAATCCAACCTCGCTTGGTACTTAACCAACCAATCCATACTGAGGATCAAATCAAACTCCCCAAATGGCAGCTCCATCAGATCAGCCACGAATACTACCCCTTGGAGTTCCAGGGGTACGTTTCTATATAGTTTGTCTACAACTACAGAGTGACCTAAAGGGCTAACTACAGTCATCTTCCTAGAAGCAGTTTCAGAGTCTATGTCCATAGTCTCTACCACACTACTAGCAATGTACGAGTGCGTCGAACCCACATCAATTAATGCAATATAAGGAAATCCAAAAATTAAGAACGTACCAGTTATGACATCCGGTGCGTCACCCTCCTCGCGACGCCTCGCCGCATAGACTAAGCCAGGCTGCCTAGCCTCTGTGTTGACTGAACCTCTGCCCTGAGTTCCACGACCTCGATTAGGACCGTTGCTTCCTCTGCCATTAACACGACCCCTATGAGGTCCCACATTTCTGTTTTGAGTACGGTTCTGCCCCTCTGGCTGATTCTGAGCTCGTTTCCGGGGACAATCCCTCACACGGTGATCCAAAGACCCACATTCAAAGCAACCCCTCTCACCAGTCCAACAACCTCCCCAATGGGCTTTTCCACAACGGCTACACTAAGCCGGTCTTTGATTAGCATCCATGGGCCTCGCTGTCTGACTTAGCCCACTCTGTCTAGCCTTTTTCTGAACATTACTACTAGACCCAGACGACCCAAAGTTTCTCTTCTGCCTACTCCTATCATAACCCTGCCTCACAGACTCCTTGATCCCTTCGGCTACCTTAGCCTTTTCCACCAGGGATGAGAACTCACGAACTTGCTGTGGGGCAATCAGTAGCCTCAAATTGTCTCTAAGTCCGTCCTCAAAGCGGACACAGCGCTCATGTTCAGTATTCACAATGCCTCTAGCATACCTACTAAGCCTTAGAAACTCCGCCTCATATTCCGCTACTGACTTAGTTCCTTGTACTAGTCCCAGAAAAGTTTTCCTTTGAGCATCAGTATAGCTAGTGCCTATATACTTTTTCTGAAAAGCGGTTTTGAAATATTCCCACGTGAGATCATCTGCCGTGGCTCCATCCCGAACCGTGAGCCACCACTGGTACGCTTCATCCTTCAGAAGCGACACTGCCCCTTTCAGCTTCTCCTCATTGGACAGGTCAAGGTCGTCCATGATCCGTTCAGTCGATTCCAGCCAATATTTTGCTGCACTGGGTGCTACTCCCGACACACCGAATACCTCAGCTCCGTTGGACCGAATTCGCTCAGGAACAGATTTCCGAGCTCCTAAATTTCCGCCAGCCCCAGCCACAATCTCCAGAACTCGCAATACCGCTTGCGATACTGCCTCACCACCGGTCTGATCCTGCTCCTCAGCTCTAAAAGTAGGAGGTGGTGGTGGCGGAGGTACATCATTTTCAGAACCCTGTCCCGACCCGACAGGTTCCGACACGGTCATCCTACCCCTACCGCGTCCACGGCGTCCACGTCCTCTAGAACTCATTCTATCTACTGCGCTTTTAATCTGATTAAGAGAAATTTTATGCATTAGCGTTTGTTCCACTTCATTACTCGCGAAGAAATTTTATGAAAGAATTTTAATTAGAGATTCTTTCGTGCAAACAAGATTTCAGTCTTCTATCTTAGTTCACACAAGGAAGTATATACATTCATTCCCTAATACTTTCCATACCTATTCGCTCTTCGGACATTTTTGCCCTGTTTCTATCCTAGGGGTATTTTCGTCATTTTCCTACAGGGGTATTTTCGTAATCAATTCCGAGAAATTTCCAAAACTTTAATAAAACTGGTCACTTTGAAATTCTTAAAATTGAAGAGTATTTCTGAAAATTTGTAAAATTTGAAGTTATGGCATCATTTCAGAAATCAGGGGTATTTTGGGAATTTTGTCAATCAGGGGTAATTTTGTAAATTTTGCACGTTGAAGATGTTTTTAACAATTGTAAAACTCTGAGGGTCCTTTTTGAGAGTTTTCTTTCTTAAAACGTTGCTGTTTGCAAAAAGTTCAAAAGTCAAGGTCATTTTGGTAATTTTACAATTTGGGGTGTTTTCGTAATTTTCCAAAACCACAGTATTTTATTGATGATTTTCAAAGCAGGGTTGAATATTTAAGAAGTAATTGAAATTTTTGGACAAAAACATTGAGTTGATATTTTATGAACCAAGGGCATTTTAGTAATTTTACCCCTAAGGGCATTTTCGTAATTTTCCACAAATCAAACTTTTCGGGGAAAACATTGTAAAAAGAGTTGTTCTTTTAGTTGGAAGAGTAAATTTTTTTTTAAAAAAAAAAAATTGAAACTCAGTTTTGTTGTTTCCTTCCTTTCGAAAACATGGCTAGGTCCCTTTCGGGTTTTAGTCATTATGTTTAGCCTATGACCGAGCCTTCTTGGTCAGGGTGAACCAAAGCTACGCACCAGGCAGGTTTCGAGTGGAGAGGAGGTGAGTCACGCGGACTGCTTAAATACCAAGCTCCCACCGAACCTTTCTAGACATGCGCACAGAGGTTGCCACACCACTGAGCCCTCTGAGTTAGGGTGAACCGAAGCTACGCACCAGGTAGGATACCTGCGAAGAGGAGGTGAGTCACTCGGACTGCTTAAGTACCAAGCTCTTTCGGTTCCAATCCTAGACATGCGTACAAAGGTTACCACACCCTAGCTCAATGGCTTAGCCATAGGTTGGTTTAGTTCTTTAAGTCTTATGTTCCGTTTGTGTTTGAGTAATCTAACCTTAGGGTCCAAGTCCTATAAGTCTATCTACGTTCCATGCTTCCTACCCTTCTACAGAATATAATTCACCAAGAGGTTTAGATGTACTTACCTAGGCGGATAGTTGCCGGAGACTCGGGCCATGCCGTTCAAAAACCCAAAATATTTCAAATCCCTTAATAAGGCCTACTAACCATAAAACCAAACCTTTTTGGGCCTTGGGCCCCCACAGCCGAGCTTTGAACTGGGCTCTGATACCAACTTTGTAACAACCCAAACCCGGCCCAAACTTTATGGCCGAATCTAGCTTGTTACAGTAGAAAACATTTTTGAGAAAGTCGTTTTTCTAAATCGGTTTAAGTTGTTGAAAACCTTTTTGTTTGATTGTTTTGTAAAAAACTTTACTTAGTGCTTATTTGAGAAATTTATTTAAGCCGAGTTATATTAAAACTTTGAAGGTGCCCGATAGCATGTTAAAAACAATTTTCGTTTTAACTTGGAAAACATGTGATTTAAATATTAATAACAAAGTTTAAAACAAAGTATCCAACGTATGAAAAGTAGCAAAAACAAAATATCAGGAGGCCTTATTACATCCAAATAGAATAAAAACCCAAAATAAAAATATCACAACTGAAATTAAAGTTCATTTAAATTAAATCCACTGCATGGCCACCTCGAGTCCATCCGGCTCCATATCCGCGATCTATGCATCACCTGAAAAAAATTAAGGAGAAGGTGAGTCACCAAGACTCAGTATGTAACCCTTCCCCCGATTTTAAACATTTTCATACACAACATATAACAATTAACATGCATAATATTATGTGCCCCAACCTAGCCAGCCAATCGCCACAGTCTACCCCGTTGTGGTACCAAACCACTGGTAGGGCCAAACCACTGGTGACATATTGTCACAGATGTGATGCCAAATAACTGGAGGTGCCAAACCTCTGGTGTCCAAAGACACAAATCGTTTGATGGGGCCAACCCATCGCGTGATGCCAAATCACTGGCGTCAATCCCTTATATAATATGTGGGGCCAACCCACTGTGGTGCTAAGCCACTGGGACGAGACGCAATGAGGTACCAAACCTCTGGAGGTACCAAACCTCTGGTGACCATAGTCACAGTGTGTTACCAAAACACTGGTGCCCGTCGGCACAATAATACTGCCCCCTCCACTCATTAATCCCACATCAGTCATGTATACATATCATGTATCAATACATCATGCTTACCAAAAGCATCATAACACATTCATATTAACAGGTACCTACCTGAATCACCACTCATACCGTTATGGTATTAATCCGATGCTACACAAATCAAAGTTAGCATACATAGCACTCAGCACATTTAAATAGTTATACGTGTGTATGTACACACCTGTCACCACTGAATAGTCTAATCCCAAAAGGAGAAGTCGGCCACCTTAGATCCACTAGCCCCTATATTCGGCCAAAATACCCGGGTTAGTACTATGGCCTATTCGGCCAAACCAAATACTAAAAAGGGTTCTCTTTTTGAACTCGAATCCTTACCTAACCACTTTGAATACTAGCTTCAGCACCCAAATCGCAAATCTGGTTCACAAACTACAATTGGTCAATATTAATAACCAAAGCCTTCGGCTTTTATATGAACACCAAATACATATGTAGATCCTTACCACCTTACCAAGCCGATTGAAGAATAAGAAAGAGGAGAACACCCTTGCTTTAATATTCGACCAAGATTTCTCAAAGTAGGGAGAAGGGAATTCGGCTATTGTCGGTTAAAATAATAAGCAAGGTTCGGCTTAAGTGAAAAAGAAGAACAAAAAGTAGGAGAAGATGCTGAAATTTTATTAATAACAGCAGAGGAAATTCGGCAGCAAGGTGGTGAATTATTCGGCCAATGGTGGAAGAAAGAAAAAGGAGAATTAGTAGGAGAAATCAAAGGTGATTTTTGGCCAAATAAAATAGAAGAAAGCTGGAAAATTTGAAGGATTCCCTAGGAAATTTTCGGCAGTAGCAGAGGGAAAGGAAAAGTAATCTGTTGCTGGAAATTTCTTAGCTCTATTTGCTGTACAGAAACAGCTCCCCAAAGAGTCCTAATGCTGCCAATTCTCCTCTCTATGCTGATAAAACTTTATCTATTAATTATCACTCTTCCAATTAAATTAAAAATCATATCTATCCATTATCCCATTCCTTATCACTCCTTTAAATCAAATAGAAAAAAAAATAATAATAATAAAAGAACCCATGTGCATATCAAACTCTTCCAGCCGAATGCTAAACAAAGAGCCATGTGCAGGCCAAACTCTTCACCCACGTTAGCAGCAAAATAAAAAGGAAAAAAAAACTCATTTTGCTACCTCTTAGATTCGAACCAGGGACGTTTAACAGTAGCAGCCCCTCCAACGTCCCAGGCCAACTCTCTCATCCGAATTTCTTGCTATAGAACCTTATCTTTTAATTTTAAGCCTACCTCTCGGCCCTTCTGCCTTTAACTCAAAACCCAAAATAGAAACGTTCCCTTCGTTCCTCGAACCCGAGACTTCTCTCCCTCAAGTGGCGCCCCAGGCCACTCTTACTCACTGGACTTTCATGCTACGAACCTTCCCCAATTATCTTTAAGGCCTTCATATTTTTGGCCCCCTTCATTCAACGCCCAAAAATAAAAACAAAATAAATTCTCCCATTTCCAAGATTCGAACCCAAGACCTCCCTTGCAAGCCCTTAAGTCATCAAGCCAACACGCCAATTACAATCTTGTGTCAAGTTTCCTTAAATTTTATTTAAGCCCTATCGTTACCTAGCTCCTTCCTTGTACACACTTTAAAAATAAATTTTTAACACTGGGTCAGGCCTAGCTCGGGTTATTTTTAGACCCTTAAACATGTCAAATAAAATTATAAATTTTATTTCTTGAAGCCCCATTGGAATTTATTTAAATTACAAATAACCCCTAATTCAGGGTGTTACAAGATCCCTACAAACTCAGGGATCACCAGACTGATATCTTCGATCTGCTTCCTGCAACTTCAGGAATGTCAAATCTGCTATTTTCAATCTGATCCCTGCAAACTCAGGGATCACCAGAATGATATCTTCGATCTGCTTCCTGCAACTTCAGGAAGTTAAGATCTGAAAATTCGCCGATATGGCTACACCGTCTACTACGGGACATTTCCTGCAGCCTCGGTTCCATATGTTTATGTCATATAAATAAGATGCTATGATCAGAATGAATCAAATGCTTCTAGCTACATGTGCAACATGTCATGAAAGTGATTCCTTTTAAAGGATTAGAATGCAATGATTGTAATAAATCAAATGCTCCTAATGAGACTTGCTATGATGCAAAAGTGTTATGAGTATGATCCCTACTTTTAGGCGTTATCACTCATTTATTCTTCATTCTTGTTTATCAATCATGTTCTGCTTTATTAGCTTACCCCAATGCAATTTCAAAGTCAACTCCACTTGGATCTTGAAAACCCAAAGCTTCTACCATCCTACTACAATGAGAATTGAACTTTTTCAACCTGACTTATTTACAATTTCTAGGGTATAGGGTTTATTTCACATTCAACTCGTTTCACCACAATTCAAGGTTTCTTAGTTCATCGCACCACCCCCAAGTGTTATGATCTGATGACATCACATCCACTTATCAATTGGACAAAGAATTTAGAGAAATAGTCTCTATCCCGACTCTTCTTTCTCGAATATTTCTATGGAAATTTTAAACAATTGTCCTGTTTTGGCTGCTTGTCTTATCTAGAAATTTCCAAAGTAATATGTCAAACTTCTTTTTGTAAAATTATTAGTTCGTCAATCATTATTTCAATGCAACACATTTATGAATAATGGATGACAAATAAATTGATCTTAAAAGAAGGATTAAAATTTGAATAAATTTGTAAAAAGAATACAAAGAAAAGTTAACTGAAGCATATCTTTGAGAAAAGAATCCAAAGATAATAAAAATGAATAGGACAAAAATCAGATGCCCTAGATATCACTGATTGAGCTTCCATATACAAACTTTATGAAGACTGCTTTGAGTTCAACATGTGTTTAAAAGACCCAAAATATTTTGTTGATGCCCGAATATGCGACATTCTTCCTTTCATTGCCGTTTTAAGTGTAGCGAGATAACTGCGTGTCCATTCAAAATTTAAGTCGCCTTTTTCGGGTTTTCAACTCAAAACCCCTTTGGTCTCAAGGCGCCCTTTGCGGGTTTTCACTTGGGCTTCTTCTCCTTTTCAAGCAAAATACTTTTTGACTGAGTCAAAGTTCACAGGATTGGGTAAACTTTTCCCATCCATTTCTGTTAAGATCAGTGCTCCTCCAGAGAAAGCTTTCTTCAGTACATATGGTCCTTCCCAATTCGTCATCCATTTTCCTCTGAAATCTTTTTGTATTGGAAGGATCTTTTTTAGTACAAGGTCCCCCTCGTGAAACTCTCTTGGGAGAACTTTCTTATTATAGGCTCGCATCATTCGTTTTTGGTACATCTGACCGTGACGAATAGCCTTTAGCCTTTCTTCTTCAATCAAGTTAAACTGATCATACAGAGCCTGAATCCATTCAGCTTCTTCTAGCTTTATTTCTGACAACACACGAAGAGAAGGAATTTCCACTTCAATGGGTAGAACAACCTCCATCCCATAAACCAACGAATATGGCATTGCTCCAGTAGAGGTTCTGACGGACGTCCGATAAGCATAGAGTACAAACGACAGTTTCTCATGCCAATCCTTGTAAGTCTCAGTCATCTTCCCCACTATCTTCTTAATGTTTTCGTTAGCAGCTTCCACTGCCCCATTCATTTTCGGTTGGTATGGAGACGAATTGTGGTGTTTAATCCCTAATTAGCTACAAATTTATGCTATCGAATTATTGTTCAAGTTCAACGTGTTGTCTGATATGATCCTCTCAGGCATTCCATATCGTCATATAATATCCTTCTTCAAGAATCGACTAACTGCTGACTTAGTGGCACTGGCATATGAAGTAGTCTCTACCCATTTTGTGAAGTAGTCAATTACCACGAAGATGAATCGATGCCCATTTGAAGCTTTTGGTGAGATTGGCCCAATAACATCTATGCCCTACATGGAAAAAGGCCATGGGGAAGTCATAACATGCAAAGGTGACGGAGGCACATGAATTTTGTCTCCATAAATCTGGCATTTATGACATCTCTTGGCGTAGTTGATACAATCTCCTTCCATGGTAGACCAATAATATCCAAATCTCATTATCTGCATGGCCATTGTGAATCCATTAGCTTGTGTTCCACAAACGCCCTCATGAACTTCTTCAAGGATTTGTTTAGCTTCAACAGCATCAACACATCTCAATAGCACTTGATCTTTTCTCTTTTTGTATAAGATATCTCCATCCAAAACATAATCAGAAGCCATTCTTCTTAAAGTCCTTTTCTCATTCTCAGTGGCATTCTCCGGGTATTCATGATTTTTCACGTATCGCAATACATTCTGATACCAAGGATGGTCATCTCTTTCCTCTTCCTCTATGTCATAACAATGGGCTGGAACTTCAACGATACTCATCTGAATAGGCCTCATATCTTCTGGTCTGTTTACTTTGATCATAGAAGCCAAGGTGCCAGAGCATCTACCATCTGATTTTCATCGCGTGGAAGGTAATTGAAAGTAATGTCATCAAATTCCTCAATCAATCCCAAAACTATTTTTCGGTAATCAATTAGTTTGGGATTTTTTGTCTCCCACTCTCCTTTAAACTGGTAAATTACCAAGGCAGAATCTCCGTATACTTCTAGCACTCTGATCTTATGTTCTAAGGCTGCTCGAAGTCCCATGATGCATGCTTCATATTCCGCCATGTTATTTGTGCAGTCAAAATCCAATCTGCACGTGAATGGATAATAATCACCACCAAAGGATACCAAGACTGCCCCAATTTCATTTCCCACCGCATTTGATGCTCCATCAAAATTCAGTTTCCACCGACAATCATCAGTATTTGCTACATACATCAGTTCCTCATTTGGGAAATCAAAGTTCAAGGACTCATAATCCTCCAAAGCTCTACTAGCCAAGAATTCTGCTACCGCACTCCCTTTTATAGCCTTTTGGTTTACATAGACTATATCTAATTCAGATAACAAAATCTGCCACCTAGCCATTCTTCTATTCAAAGTAGTGGACTCCATCATGTACTTTAACGGATCAAGCTTGGAAATCAACCAAGTTGTATGATATAGCATATACTGTCTCAATCTCCGAGTTGTCCAAATCAAAGCGCAACACAATTTCTCGATTGATGAATACCTCATTTCACAATCAGTGAACTTTTTGCTAAGATAGTATATCGCCTTTTCTTTTCTTCCTGTCTCATCGTGTTGTCCTAGCACACATCCCATAGAGTTATTGAATACTGACAAATATAATATTAATGGTTTATTTGGATTAGGTGGAGATAATACTGGTGCATTTGACAGAAACATTTTGACTTTGTCAAAAGCCCTCTGACATTCATCGTCCCATACACCTGGATTGTGTTTCTTGAGAAGACGAAATATGGGATCACATTTCTTAGTTAATTGTGAAATAAATCGAGCAATGTAATTCAGCCTTCCAAGAAAACCTCGGACTTCTTTCTGAGTGCGCGGTGGAGGCAATCCTTGTATCGCTTTAACCTTGCTCGAGTCAACATCAATTCTTTTCTCACTGACCACAAAACCCAGTAACTTGCCTGACCGAGCTCCTAAAGTACACTTTGCCGGATTGAGTTCCAATTGAAATTTCCTCAATCTCGAAAATAACTTATTCAAGACTTCAATGAGTTCTTTTTCTGTTTGGGACTTGGCAATCATATCATCAACATATACTTCAATCTCTTTGTGCATCATGTCGTGGAACAATGTTATCATGGCTCTTTGATATGTTGCCCCAGCATTCTTTAGTCCGAATGGCATCACTTTATAGCAGAAGGTACCCCACAGTGTTATGAAGGTAGTTTTTTCCATATCTTCAGGGTGCATCTTAATCTGATTATATCCTGGAAATCCATCCATGAAGGAGAACAATGAAAATCCTGCAGTATTATCCACCAACGTATCAATGTGCGGCAAAGGAAAATTGTCCTTTGGGCTAGCCTTATTTAGATCCTTGTAATCTACACACATCCGAACTATTTCGTCCTTCTTGGGGACAGGAACGATGTTGGCGACCCATTCTGAGTACTTGACCACTTGTAAAAAACCAGCATCAAACTGTTTCTGGACTTCTTCTTTTATTTTCATTACTATATCAGGCCTCATCCTCTGTAACTTTTGTTGAACTGGTTTGCACTCTTCTCTAATGGGAAGGCGGTGTACCACAATATCAGTGCTTAGTCCGGGCATATCTTTCTACGACCATGCAAAGAAATCTTTGAACTCCCGTAGTAACTCAACAAGATCTTGTTTCATTTCCTTAGCTATGCACGACCCAATTTTCACAACCTTCCCTTCTTCTAGGGTTATGTTCTCAACCTCTTCCTCATGGGGCAAGATCTGTTTCTCCTCCTGCTTTACCATTTTTAACAAATCTGGAGATAAGTCATAATCTCAGTCATCTTCAAAATCCCGAGATTCCTTTAAACACATGTCTTACTCAAAATGGACCTCTGGATCCGTATTATCGTTGCTTATGTCATTGATATCTAGGGACCTGTAATGGGTATGAAAGAATGTACAAAGAACAAATGAATTTGAGGACAACTATTCACATGATATGAATGAAGAATTTGGAATGGAATTTAAAAAGTCAAAAGAATGAAAGAATATTTACTCAGATTAATTATCAAAATGTATTTTATTGAAATAACAACTTCTAAACATGAACCTATTTCACAAAAGAAATCTGATTGTTCCTAGGCTAAAAAACAACAAGAGTGTTCTGAACATTACTCTGTATAATTTCTAAAAACTACAGGAAGTTCCTCTGCAGTCCAATTGTCCAAAACACTTCCAAGTTCATAAGGGCGAATGCCCATCAGGTTTCTTTGTTCCATTCCTTCCTCATGTATGGCATTGATGTGAGGACTTTCCAATAACCCTCTCTCAGGGTGAATTATCCCTCCTGATACAAAGGTCTGGGATATGTGAGGGAATATCATCGGTTCCCACTAGACATCTTCTCCGTTCAAGCGTGCCCTTCTTCTCTCCTGCTTCTTTTCTATTTTTTTTCTGCTCTGTTTAGTATCTGGCTTAAAACCTAAGCCAAAACGATCTTTCTTCTCCTTCAGCATTGGTACTTGAATCTCCCCTTGGAGATGTCTGCCCAATCCTTTTCCTGGTAAGGCTCCTCTCCCCACCATCATATGTAAGCCCATCCTTGTGGTCTTGGATATCCTGGGCACTGGGACTTCACTTCCTTCTGAGATGAATGTTGCGCTGACAGACTCTAAAGACCGGAAAGAACATTCAATGGCCTCCTCATTTGTCTCTACATATGGCACATCATTGATAACGGTTGCTATAATTCTTCCTCCGCATGTATAGTGACTAGTTGACCATCCGTCACCAGCTTCAACTTTTGATGAAGGGATGAGGGCATTGCTCCCGCTGAATGAATCCAAGGCCTTCCTAGTAAGCAGTTATATAAAGGTTTTATATCCATCACCGAAAAGTCCACCTCATACGTATTTGGCCCAATTTGTAATGGTATGTCGATTCTCCCCATCACTCTTCTTTCAGTGCCGTCAAATGCTTTTACTATGTTCTGACACGCCTTAATGTGAGAACTATCTATTGGCAACCTCTTCAGTGTCGACAATGGTAGGACATTCAAGGCTGATCTATTGTTAATCAACACGCTTGGTAAAGTATATCCCTTGCAACGAGTAGTTATGTGCAGAGCCTTGGTTGATCCCATACCCCCAGGTGGAATCTCATCATCACTGAAGGAAATAAAGTAATCAGCACTTATGTTACTAACTAATCGATCAAGCTTGTTGACAGATATGCCCTTAATAAGATAAGTCTCATTCAGCACCTTCATTAAAGCCTCACGATGAACATCCAAACTTAAAAGTAAGGCTAGCACTGAAATACGAGCCGGTTGTTTGTGCAACTGCTCTACCACACTATATTCACTATGCCTTAGGAATTTTAGAAATTCCTTAACCTTTTCCTCCTTTACAGGTACATTGATAAGGGTGTCAAGTTCTTTCTTTGGCTCAACGGGCACATCCTTTGACTTTGCTAGTTCCGTTCTGACGTTTACCGAGTCGTAACGCCTCCCATTTCGCGTACAGAATCCCTCTCTTTGGACCTCATTGGAAGTGCTAGCTGCAATTACTACTTTCGGTGTCATTATGTTACAATTGTAATTCCATGGTACGACTTTGTTATCCTTGTAAGGAAAGGACACAGGTTTCTGAATTATCACTTTAGGCGGTATTTGTGCTCCGCCTTCTGTATTCCTCGGTCGAGAAATAATGACCCTTGGATAATTTACTTTTTGATTTGTCAACTCTCCTTCGATTGCGTGTATATTTCCTCCCTCTGAACCTTCTTCATAAAACTCCAGTTCCTTATTGTCCATAAGGCTCTGTACCAATGCCCTAAACTCAACACAATCTTGGATCTCATATCTATCAACTTTGTGGAACTCACACTAGTTACTTGGTTCTTTATTTCTTTCTTCGGAACTTGATTTTATTAGTCCTCTTCTTGCCATCTCCCTCCAAATTATTCTCAACGGGGTCTTCACCTTCGAGATATCCCCCTTGGTCTTTCTTATAAGATCCTCCCCAATCGCGTTTACCCTCTTGTCTCCATGATTGGGTAATAGGTTCGTCGTACTTGGCATGTCCTCAAGCTTGACAACTCACAATTTAAGAAGCCTCTCAACTACCCTTTTGAAGGCAGTACTGTTTTCTATAGAATGTCCTATTGCTCCTGCATGGTAATCACACTGGGCATTTGAGTCATACCATTTAGGATATGGAGGTTGCATTAGCTGTAAATAGTATGGGGATACTATGCGTTCCTCTAGTAAAGTATTATACAGCTCCTTCTATGTCATAGGGATTGGCGTAAATTGGATTTTGTCAGCATTTTGTCTGGGACCTGATTCTTGTCTTGTCGACCCTTGTTGCCCGGCAGTAACTACTTTCGGCTAATTAATAGTAACTACTTTTGAGTACCCTTTGTTGTACGTACTTGCGTTGTTTACCTCACTATCATTTTTCCTAGGAGCAGGTCTCCTAATGGTTTCTTCCGCTTCAATCTTGCCACCCCTTATGGCATTTTCTATCATTTCACCCACCATGACTATATCTGCGAAACTTTTAGTGGTGCTTCCTATCATATGGGTGATAAAAGGCGACTTTAAAGTGTTGATAAACAACATGGTGGTTTCCTTTTCCAGGAGAGGTGGTTGAACTTGCATGGCAATTTCCCTCTATCTCATTTGACTTCTTTTCCATGTTTTGCAACATGATTCGGTCAGGCGTCATGTCTGTGACATGATTGTACTGCCTCATGAAGGCTTGAGCCAAGTCTCTCCAAGAGCTAATGTTAGCGCGGCTGAGTTGATTGTACCACCTAGACGCTGTCCCCACTAAACCATCTTGAAAACAATGAATCAACAGTTGATCATTGTTCACGTAACCAGTCATACGCCTACAGAACATAGTGATATAGGCCTCAGGGCAGCTGGTCCCATTGTACTTCTCAAATTCCGGCATCTTAAATTTATGAGGAAGCACCAGATCTGGGGCCAAACTTAAATCCTTCGCATCAATACTAGAGTGATGGTCGGCATTTTCCAGAACCTTGAATTTTTCTTCCAACCATCTACAGCGATCTTCCAATTGTCTTGAAGATTCAGTTCTAATCCCCTCTCTCTACTATGTCTAAGTCAGGGACAACAAGATTGGCTGGGTTATCTCCTAGATTAGATCCAGAACCGACGTGTAAATTCATGGGCGCTCCAGTGTCAACTTGCCCTTGTTGAGGCCTAATTGTAACAGTTGGCCTTCTGGGATATTCTTCATGTTGTGTTTGCACATGTGTTGGAGTGAATCCCCTAGGGAAATCCTCATTGTCTTCAGCATTAACTATGGGACATTTTCCCTTATCTATTATCCCACTCATCATCTGGGCCATTTGGGCCATCATATTCTTTTGGGCTTCCAACATCTGGTCCCTCATCTCTTGCTAAAGCTTTGTCATCTGTTCCTGCATATGGTCTTGCATATCTCTTTGGAATTGCTCCATTCTTTGGTCTATTTTCCTTGACTTAGCTTGTGTACCGTAAGGATGTTCTGTTTCCATATTTTCTTTGTCTCTCTCTCCTATAATTTAAACTAATTAGATTCTCTCTATAAACTTGAATGCATATGATATTATGTAATGCAAATGCATGAATGCAAAAGAGACATCGATTCTGAATCAACTTCATTTTAGAAAACTTTATTAGAAAACAAAATCCTTTACATAAAATGGACTAGAAATAAGCTTTCGCCCTAAGTCCTAAAGTCTTAGTTTTCCCTAATAACAAAACTAGCTCTTGATTACGATTTGACTACAGCTCATACTTCATGCTCAATACATCGGCCTACATTGCCAAAATCTGTAGGTGATCAGCTACCTCACAAATCTGAACTATGGCTTCTTCCATGAGATAATCCCGGTTTCCAACTTGATCGTGCGAATGATAGAGCTCTTCCTTCAAATGTCCTCTCGTTTCAAGAAGCTCAATTTGGAGTTCGTGACTCTACAATGTCGATTCTAACTCTTCAATCCTGCCCTTCATCTCCTCGATCTTGTTCAGGCTTGACTTTAGCTCAACTACAGAGTTACGGCTTCGATGATGATGAAGAGACCGTCCTAATTCAGCGACTCTAGCTTGTAATTCTTCCTTTTTCATTTAAACTTTCTGCCAAGTTCTTCTTTAAGGCCTCGCTTCGCGCTTGCATCTCTAGAAACTTTCTCTCCCAATAGTCAGTTTTGGCTTTTCCTCTTGGACCTCTTGTCGCCACTGTTCAGAAGTCTTCCCCAATCCAGCATTCTTCATCGATAGTCGTATCTTCTTATATTCGATCTTCAGGCTATCTCGATCTTCCTCAATCTTTCTCTTTTCCTTTCTTACTTTCTCGGCTTCCGATTTCTGAGCATCCACATCTTGCTTCAAATACATCTACTCTTCTTCGAGCTTTTCTATCCTCTTTCCGAGTTCTGAACTCTGCCTTTCAAAATCCTGTTTTATCATCTCCAATTCTGATGGGACTACTCGCAAATAATCTTCCATCGATCGAACACCTTCTCGACTTAGCATAGGGAGATTGTCATTGATTCTTCTACTCAACCATCCACTATATTCCGAGGTCTTCATCAGGCTTACATCCACTCTCTTCATGAGACGAGTCTGGTTCCAAGCATTGGAGATCTCCTTAGCCCTTTTCTTATAGCTCTCTCCTTTATACGAGAACTCACTCTGAGCCAACCCATGTGTAGCCGGTACGAACTGCCTTGATCTGAATTGTCTTAGTACAAGTAATGGTGCATATCCAATAGCTCCCCAAATTCCAAGTAAAGGGACCCAATCAAAATTCCCACACCGGTACAGTACCTCATCAGGAATCATCCAAGGAGCTCTCCACTCAACGTCCTCGTCTTGGAGATTGCATAAAAGCGCTGTCTAATTTTCCTCTGATATATCATCTCTACTCGGGGTAGCCGCTATCTCCTTCAAGGGGGAATAATTCTCTGAGAAGACCCAATAGGAAACCTTATCCACTTTCCAAAAATGACTGTGGAACCAAGTCAATAATAGCTGCGCACATCCTATAAATCTACCCTCGCCAACTCTCCTACATGCATTCAGTGATCGGAATGTCTCAGCCAAGATTACGGGAACTGGTGTGACTTTTTTATCAAGCCGATAAAAATATCTAAGATAGCTTCATCCACATATCCCAATGCTCTAGGGAAAATTACTAACTCGTATATTCTTAAAGCAAAAACATCTATCTTCTTTTTCATATCAGGATGTACTAAAATCAAATCTTTCAAAACTTTCCAAGGGATGCACTTACACTCACCTTTTTGCTTGATTCTAGCTGTGACCCACTGTTCGCTCATCCCCGTAATGCACATTAACTTTTTCAAAAAGGTCAGAACACAAGCAGTCCTTGAATAAATCTTATCAACTTGAATATTAGGACATCGCAACAAAGTTGTATATTCCTCTATCGTAGGCACCAAATCAACCCTTCCAAAAGTAAAGCAACTATACGCAGGATTCTAATATTGAGTAATAGCTCAAAATAAATGTCCATCTACCTGAATATCTAGCAAGTACGGCAAGTCCCCATAACTGCTGTAAAACAACTGCTTGGTCACGTCGCTCCACTGATCCCATATCTCTTTTAACTCCTGAAGATTGTTCTGTGTCACACTAATGCGAGTGTAGTCCACCAATTCTGATGTGTGCCCCTCAGTTAGACTATCCCCTTTCTCTAATTGTGTTTGCTCTGACCACTTACGGACTACTGCATTGTCCTCCACTTTATCAAGGAATTCGTTCTCCATAACCAGCTTTCTAACTTAAAAATTGACTGTGAATCGATACCTCTTAAAATATGAAATGACATGCACAAAAAATAAACACAACAAATTAGTACCGCAGAATAAGATATAATGCAAGTAAACTATACTAACATTTATCTGGGTAATTACTAAAGTTTGGTATAGCCCTATCTAGGGTAAGTTCTTAGGTTTTCTATATGTGGTTTTAGCTCTAAAGTTGAGGTACCCAAAACAGCAGATTCCTCGATCCTCACCCATTATATGCTCATATGGACCAAGTTCAGTTTAGGGGAATACATTTCCCCATGGCTACACGGAGGTGAAAACCTCACGAAGACATAGGTACGGATGTATCCTGAAAGCGATTCACTATCCTGCACGGAGGTGAAAACCTCACGAAGGAGTAGCTTCTCACTCCCACTTAAGGGTGTGACCACAACGGTCATGCAATGTAATGCATATATATTTTATAAGATAGAACCACATGCGAAAAAAAAAAGATCTTACTTTTCAAACCAGATTTTAAAATTCAGACATAAGGACATGAAATTATCGATTTTACGGCTTGACTCTCTTATGTTCCCCAATGGAGTCGCCAAGCTGTCGAAACCATTTTAAAATCGAGTTTTTTTAAAAAATGGGGATCAATTTTTTTTAAAAACGAAAATGGGAGTCGCCACCAATCCCTTTTTACTTAGGTGTGATTGGATCACCTTGTAAAACATTTTATTTTAAAGCATTTGATTTTGGTCCACGAAAAATAAAACAGGTTCGGGAGTCGGTTACGTACGAGGAAGGGTTAGTACCCCCGTAACGTCCAAAATTTGGTACCAAATCGATAAAATTATGTTCGAATGTTGAAAATAATTTTTTTTTAAAATATGATCATTTTATTAGAAAATCAAGACTTACCTATTTCAAAGAAATAAAATGTTATATCCAGTAAGTTAGGAAATAACACCTCACGACTTTGAAACTCGGCTCGCTTTTAATTTGGAAAATTCCTATATCGAGACACAAAACATCATATCCAGTAAGTTAGAAAATAATGTTTTGAATTCTCAAGAATAATTTTTTTTTATTTAAAATTTATAAATTTCTATTTTAAAAGAGAAGGGGTATTTAATATTTTAGATTCTACAAGAAGAATCGAGGCCCAGTAATTTAGGGCATGATTTTTCTTGAAGTTCCTCAAATATTTCATATTACTGCTTTTGAAAAAACTTTGAATTAAATGTTTTGATTCAAAAAATGATGTGAGTAAGGTATCATAACACACATATCAATTTCAATTATACAAATTATATTAACAATAAAAAAATAACATTCATGAATAAATAAGGCATCATATTAAACAATAATAAATAATTAAAATAACATAATAAATAAATAGCAATTAATAAGACTTTCATGAGATAATAAAATAAAAAAAGAAATATTATATTTAAACATTTCATAAAATGATTTTTTTAAAAAAATTAATATATAAAAAAATTTAAAAAAATAATGAAATAAATATTATACTAATTATAAAATAATATATCATATAAATAATATTACCCAAAATAATTTTTTTTTACTTGGGTGACTATCTATGTAGTTTATCCTAAATTAAAATATGCTCCAAGTCGCTATGTTGTTTCTACATTTAAGATTTAATCTTTTACTTTTATTTCAAGCAATTTGGTCCCTCTATTTTTTAAAAAAAAATTCATATTTCAGGTCTAATTTTTAACATTTAAAATTTTATGTTAAAGTTAGGTTTGTTATAACGTCGAGTTTTTTGTTACATGGTTACGAAACAAATAATTTTTTTTATACTGAAAAGCCATGCCAAAGAATTTAACAAAAGAATATTATCAGTGTATGATATTATTTAATAGTATTTGATTAAATATTTTTTTGGTTAAATTCGAATTTCTATAATATTATTTCAATTATATAGTACAAATAAATGGATTTAGATATATAAATTACTTTAAAATTTTAAATTTAAATAATTCAAAAATGGAGGTGTAATTGAAAAAAGAAAAGAAAAGAAAAAGAAGAAAACCAAACCCATGAATTGTTGATGACATGGAGGATGATCTCCCAAAGTACCATGACGAACCGGGTGAAAGCATCCCATCCTAGTAGTATGGTACACATTTTAAGGCTAAATCAAAGAGTGAATATTGGTCAAATTTCAAGTTTGTTCTTTATTTAAATAAAAATTACTTTATAAATTAAAAAACATAAAAAAATAAAAATTACATTTATTTTTATAGTTATAGTTATTATTGATGTTAACATCATATTAATTTATTTATTATTATTGATTATTAAAATAAAATACTAAAAATATTTTAAGTAAATTTGTTTTCAAGTCATTTAAAATTAAAATCAAATAGTAAAATTTAATAGAAACAATCAAGCATAAGTGAGATATCAAAATTTAATATAAATTTAAAGTAAAACTTTTTAGTTCAAATTCAGAAATACAAAGGCAAGTATTAATAAAATTAAAACATAGTGGTAATTTTTTAAATAAATAAATAATAAATTGATTAACAAGTCATATTCCATATAAATTTATTACTTTTATGCATTGAATTTTATTTAATAGGCCATCCTTGACGTCTCCATCCATAAAAGTGCAGGGTCGGGTAGTGTAATATTGACTTTTGGATAGTTTGCGTTTGGGCATAAATCATTGTTCGGGTCACTCAGTACGTCAGCATAGCCGCTGAATCCTGCGCTATAAATACCCATCTTCTCACCCACACCATGCAACACGGCACCAGGTATCAGGTTTTGAACACCCATTTGCTTTGCTTTTCTTTGAAAGAGGAAATAATTATATGGATCCAACAATGACAAGATTAGCAGAAGAAGAGCACCCCAACAAGGCCTTTGGATGGGCAGCTAGAGACAGTTCCGGTGTCTTGTCTCCCTTCAAATTTTCCAGAAGGTTTTTTATCATTGAATAGGTTCCCATGTTTAATCTTCTTCAAAAGGGTCTGTGACTGACGCGGGGTTTACACTTGCAGGGCAACAGGAGAAAAGGATGTGGTTTTCAAGGTGCTTTATTGTGGGATATGCCATTCCGACCTTCATATGGCCAAGAATGAATGGGGCATGTCTGTCTACCCTCTCGTCCCTGGGTATGTTTCTCATTCATACGTTTGATGCTGCATATTTAATGACAGAAACTTGACATATGCAACTATATATGAATCAGAGTTAATTGGTCAACCTAAACAATATATATTGGATGCAGGCATGAGATTGTTGGTGAAGTGACGGAGGTGGGAAGTAAGGTCCAAAAGTTCAACGTTGGAGACCGAGTTGGAGTTGGGTGCGTGGTAGGATCATGCCAATCCTGCGATAGCTGCAAAAACAATCTTGAGAACTACTGCCCCAAATCTATACTTACCTATGGGGCCGAGTACCACGATGGAAGTATTACATACGGAGGCTACTCCGACACTATGGTTGCTGATGAACATTTTATCGTCCGCATCCCTGACAACCTGCCTCTTGACGTCGCTGCTCCTATGCTTTGTGCTGGGATTACAGTGTATAGTCCATTGAGATATTATGGACTCGATAAGCCTGGTTTGCATGTTGGTGTGGTTGGACTGGGTGGATTGGGTAATGTTGCAGTGAAATTCGCCAAGGCAATGGGGGCCAAAGTTACTGTGATCAGCACATCTCCTAGTAAGAAGAAGGAAGCTTTGGAAAATCTTGATGCTGATTCCTTTTTGGTCAGCCGAGACCAAGATCAGGTTCAGGTTTCAATGATTTATTTTTTATTAATAATGAGGGGATTCTTTCTTGTGAGTGTATATGTTTATATATAAATTTCTAAATCCTTTACTCGATCGGTGTATAGGGTGCTAGTGGCACATTGGATGGAATCATCGACACAGTGTCCGCTCAACACCCTCTGTTCCCATTGCTTGGGCTGCTGAAGTCTCACGGGAAGCTTGTTCTCGTTGGCGCTCCAGAGAAACCACTTGAGTTGCCTGTGTTTCCTTTGCTACAAGGTAACAATCTGTTGCTAATATGTTTTCATAAGAGTGGTATGGGATCTCTAGTTCTCCATGGATTTCTTATATTCGAGTCACGATTAAATGAGTGCAGGGAGGAAAGTCATAGGAGGAAGCATGACTGGAGGGATGAAGGAGACTCAAGAGATGATTGATTTCACAGCTAAACACAGCGTAAAACCTGATATTGAAGTTATAGCTATGGAGTATGTGAATACTGCCATGGAACGCCTTCTCAAAGCTGATGTTAAATCCCGATTTGTCATCGACATTGGAAATACATTGAAGGCCACCACCTCTTAAACTATTTTATCACACTGTTATACACAATACAAATTGGCAATAGCAGTCCAATTGTTCTTATGTTGCGCTTATAGTTTTAGTTTTCACCTTCTTTGCGTGATATTCCAAAGCCAGACAGCTCTTATGTAATGGGTTACCATCAAAATAAATAAATCATTTGTAACTTTTTTTTTCTTTGGAGATATAGTATTTCTTTTCCTTATTATTTCCTTTTAATTTTGAATTTCAACCTTCTAATTTACAAAAATTGAGAAGATAGTCATGATTTGGTTATTGTATTAGTCCTAAGTAACATTATTAAACTTTGTTGTTAAATTGTTTACCTCAAAATCAACAATCCAATCATTTATATGCAACAAATTATCAAAAATCAATTGTTCAAAATTCATGCTTTGAACAACATCTAAACTAATCTCTCAAATGTTATAAAGGGATGAAATTCATTATTGACCTTTTAATTCTCCGCGTCTCATTTGTATTTTTCACTTTTTAAGATTATTGTTTACAGTATTATTTTTTGGTAGTAAATTAAAGTATTATTTAATTAATGGTTACAAAATTATTATTTAATTATTTATTATTGATCTTCAATTAGTTAGAAAAGAACCAATATCTTTGGAGAGAGAGTTATTTATGTTTTATAGCATTAAGATATGGCTATGTGGAAATTTTGGTGCTTTAATTTTAGCAATAGCATGCTTAATTGTGAAAAAGGACTAAATTGCAAAAGATACGAAAGTTCTATTTTATAAGGTAGGAGTACCTAATAGCTATAGAATTAAATTGGAGGATTTTAAAATGCAATTGGGCCATTTTGGAGTGTAATGGCCGGCCATAGAGTGCATAGGGAACAAAAGCATTAATTTTAGTCAAATTAGGTGATAGTTGGTGACTAATTGACTAAAATATGATAAAATAATATGACTAAAGGAAGCTATCATCTTTCACTATTCATCTCCCCCTTTACTACAGAAAATTTCAGCAAGTTTAAGGATTTGAAAGCTTGAAAATTTCAGCTACATCTCATCCTTGCAAGTAAGTCCTTTTGATAATTATTTTTGATGATTTTTGTACTTTTGGAGTCCCTAAAGCTAAAACTAGCTAATGAGGGGACTAATTTATGATGCATTATGATCATAGAATAATCTAAATGAGTGAATCTTATTATTATAGATCAAGAAGAGCATGGAATTAACCTTGACCGAGGAAAAGGCAAGGTCACGGATTAAACCATTAGTTGACGCATTTTGCACCGAGGTAAGTTTATGTGTAAACGATGCATTTTTATATACATAGTTGTTGCTAACTAGTGTATATCACAATTGAGTACATGTATGATTCAAGTGGATTTAATATGGTAGTTGTTGAACAAATCTAGTATGAATGATTGAACGGATATGTAAGTGTGTGTTATATGAATACTTAATGGTGGGCTAAGTGCGATACCACCATAATACTTAACTACGATGGGCTATGTGCGATACCATTGTCTATCTATCATTGGTGGGCTATGTGTGATACCACTGTAACTAACCTCTGGGTGGGTTATGTGTGATACCACCCCAAATAAATTTGATGGTGGGCTAAGTGCAAAACCACCGAGAAATTGACCCTGAGTAGTTGATAAATAGATTGTGATGTGTTGATTTAAGTAATATTGTGGTGCTAAGCGCAGGGAGTTATGCTAATGAATGTATACATTGATCTTATGACATGGTTGGAAGGTGGAAATTGGAGGAATGAGTAAGCATGATTATGAATGTGGATCGTTTCTTGTTTAGTATGTATTGCTATATAATTGTTTAGCATATACTAAAATGTTATATTGTTTACATGTAAACTTACTAAGCTTAAAGCTTACTCCCCTTTCCTTCCCTTGTTTTATAGAGTTTAAGAGCCGAGCCGGCATACGCGATAACCAGAAGACCGCCCACACTATCTGCTCACCTTGGTATATTTAGACTCAGTGATTTTGTATATGGCCTGTATAGGGGCTAAGACTAGTTAGATTATTTTGTTATTTTGGCCAAAAGTGTATTGGCCCCTTATTAAGATAACTATTTTGTATATTGCCATGTTTGATGGCTCACCTTATCATTTATGAAAATATAAAGTTATTCATGGAAGTTCATATTGAAATTATGAGTTGTTTATCAGTATGTTGAATGGGTTCATGTGGTGTGAGCTAGAGGGGTGCAAAGAGCTTGGCAAATAGCCTTGTTCTTGTCCACATGGGTAGGCACACGGGTGTGTGTCTAAGCCGTGTGTGACACACGGTCAGTCCATAGACGTGGCCCAGGCCGTGTGAAGTCTGCACCTTGAATTTGGAATTTGAATCGCCACACGGTTGATGCACACGGGCGTGCCCAGGCCGTGTGGATTAATCAGAGGTGACCACGGGCCAGCCATATGGGCGTGTGTCTAGGCCATGTGATTCAAGCTAGTGTCGACCATGGGCATCGAACACGGGCGTGTGAGGTGATACACGGGCGTGTCATCTTCCCCACGGGCGTATGGCCCCTATTTAGGTAAAATTTTCGTAAGTGCGTAAAAGTTTCCAAATTATCTCCGAAACCTTTTGGAAGCATGTTTAGCGCCTCGTAGGTCCATTATAAGGATGATAGACATATGAATGGAGAATATTTAATTTGAAATGAGTTTAATAGCATTGTGCGAGTTTAGTACGGTAACACCTCGTACCCGGTTTCGGCGTAAGATACGGGTAAGGGGTGTTACATTTAGTGGTATCAAAGCTATGGTTTTGTTGGTTCTCAAACTACCGTAGCGTGTGTAGGAGTCTAGTTGTACATGCCATAAGCGTATAATGATAGTGTGGTGGCTTCTGATGATTCTAAACTTTGTTTTTATGTAGTATATGGATCCCGATCAATCCGCTGCTAATGACGCAGCTAGTAATACATCGGCTCCCGCGCAAGGAATCGCACCTGTGCAGAGTGGACCCGAGACGAGGGGTCAAGGAGAAGAGGCTCGGGAAGCCTTTTTCCAAATGATGAGTAACTGGTACACTGAGTATGTACGAGCAAATCCTAATGCTCAACCTCCTCCACCCCCTCCTATACCTCAGCTAGTTCCTGTGGTTCCCCAATGTATAGAATTGGTGAGGACAACTAAGCCTCCGGTAGACAAAATTCAAAAACAATAGGCTGAGGACTTTCGAGCTAAGATAGATGATGACCCTGAGAGAGCAGAGTTTTGGCTTGAGAACTCGATGAGAGTATTTGATGAACTCTCCTATACGCCTGATGAGAGCTTAAAGTGTGTCGTGTCCTTGCTGAGGGACTCGGCATACCATTGGTGGAAAACATTGACATCAGTGGTTTTGAATGAGAGAGTGACGTGGGATTTCTTTCTGGAAGAGTTCCGAAAGAAATATATAAGTCAGAGGTTTGTGGACCAGAAACAGAAAGAGTTCCTTGAGCTAAACTAAGGAAAAATGACTGTGGCAGTATATGAGCGCGAGTTTGTTAGGCTCAGCAAGTATGCGCAAGAATGCGTGTCTATAGAAGCCATTTTATGCAAGAGGTTTGAAGAAGGGTTGAATGAAGATGTCAGACTTTTAGTCGGGATTTTAGAGCTAAAAGAATTTGTGGTATTGGTGGATAGGGCTAGTAAGGTCGAAGAATTGAGTAAGGAAAAGAGGAAAGCCGTAAGTGAGGCCCAGGATGCAAGAAAAAGGTCGATGAGCAAATCCTACCAAGCTCAATCGAAGAAGTCCAAGGAAGAGAACCCTTGGACGACTACATTAGTTGGGTATTCACAGAGAGAGCGAGACAACACATACTCGGGTTCATGAGTTCAGGCCACCTCAATGGCAAGTGTGTGCAATTCAAAGTCCAAACCAGATTGCCTAAGTTGTGGCAGATATCACACCGGGAGTGTTAGGGAAACAACCGGAATTGTTATAAGTGTGGTTCCCCCGACCATTTCATCCGAAACTGCTCTGAAAGGGATGACAAGGAGAAGAAATAGGAAATAAGATCAAGCAATGTATCTTCTAGGGGTAGGCCACAAAAGAACCCGAGAAATAGGGCTAGTAGTAGAGGTGCATCACGAGACTCTACTGTGAGGCTAGAGGGTCGGGCACCTGCAAGGACTTATGCCATTCGAGCTCGCGAAGAGGCATCATCGCCAGATGTAATAACGGGTACTTTCTCTCTTCATAACACCTTTGTTATCGCTTTGATTGATCCGGGGTCTACCCATTCTTATATTTGTATGAGATTGGCATCTAGTTTGAGTATGATTGTTGAGTCTACATAATTTGTAGTAAAGGTGTCAAACCCGTTAGGTAGACATGTGTCAGTTGACAAGGTGTGTATAAATTGTCCTTTGCCAATTAAGAGTCATTGTTTTCCGGCAAACCTTATGTTGTTGCCGTTTGATGAATTTGATTTGATCCTTGGTATGGATTGGTTGACTACCCATAGTGTTTTAGTGAACTGTGGTAGTAAATTTATTGAATTGAAATGTGAAAATAGAGACGTTATTTGTGTTGAATCAGGTGGGTCAGATAGTTTACCTATGATGATCTCTTATATGGTGGCTGAGAAATATTTGAGAAAAGGGTACAAGTCTTATCTCGCTTTCATGTTAAATACTCAAGAGTCTGAAGTAAAGATTGAAACAGTGCCGGTTGTATGTGAGTATTCAGATGTATTCTCGGAAGAGTTACCCAGATTACCTCCAGTTAGAGAGGTTGAGTTTGGAATTGAGTTGGTTCCGAGAATGGCACCTATTTCAATTGCTCCATACAGGATGGCCCTATTAGAGTTGACTGGAGGTTCAATTGCAAGAGTTGACGGATAAGGGTTTTGCGAGACCGAGCTACTCACCGTGGGGCACTCCAGTACTATTTGTGAAGAAGAAAGATGGGTCGATGAGATTGTGTATAGACTACAAACAACTCAACAAGGTGACAGTAAAAAATAAGTATCCTTTACCGAGGATAGATGATCTATTTGATCAACTGAAAGGAGCTACGGTGTTCTCCAAGAATGGCCTGAGGTCTGGCTATTACTAGTTGAGGGTTAAGGAGCAAGATGTGCCGAAAACTGCATTTCAGATGAGGTACGACCATTACGAGTTTCTGGTCATGCCGTTCGGTTTAACGAACGCTCCTGCAATTTTTATGGATTTAATGAGTCGTGTCTTCCGACCTTATTTGGGCAAGTTTGTGGTTGTCTTCATTGAAGACATATTGATTTATTCTCGGGATGAGAGTGAACATGCGGAGCATTTGAGAATTATTTTGCAGACTCTAAGAGACAAGCAGATGTATGCTAAATTTAGCAAGAGTGAGTTTTGGCTCTGAGAAGTCAGATTCCTAGGACACATCGTGTCGGGTGATGGTATTAAAGTTGACTCGAATAAGATCTCGGCTATTGTGGATTGGAAAGCGCCAAGAAATGTATTGGAAATTAGGAGCTTTTTGGGTTTGGCAGGAGACTACAGACGATTTGTAAAGGGGTTTTCCATGATTGCTACCCCGATGATGAAACTGTTACACAAAGATGTTAAGTTTGAATGGACTGAAAAATGTCAACAGAGTTTTGAGAGATTGAAGACATTGTTGACTGAGGCGCCGGTTTTAGTACAACCTGAGTCAGGGAAAGAGTTTGTAGTCTACAGTGATGCGTCATTAAATGGTCTCAATTGTGTGTTAATGCAAGAGGGTAAGGTGGTAGCTTAATCCTCGAGACAGCTAAAGCCGTACAGAAGAATTATCTGACTCATAATCTGGAGTTGGCTGCGATTGTTTTCGCATTAAAGATTTGGCGACATTATTTATATGGCGAGAAGTGCCGAATCTTTACGGATCATAAGAGTTTGAAGTACTTGATGGATCAAAAGGATTTGAATTTATGACAACGGCGATGGCTTGAATTATTGAAAGACTATGAACTAGTAATCGATTACCATCCGGGGAAAGCGAATGTAGTTGCGGATGCCCTGAATAGGAAATCCCTGTATGCTTTGAGAGATACGAGCACGAGTTTGGTATTGTCTGATGATGGTACTATATTGGCCGAAATGAGAGCTAGGCCATTATTTGTCCAACAAATATGTGAGGCTCAAAGGAAGATAGTGAGATACAAGCTAAGAGAGCTAAGTGTGAATCGGGAAGTGATTCAGGATTTCGGGTGAGTTCGGATGGTTGTTTAATGTTCCATGACAGGATTTGTATTCCTAAGGATGGTGAGTTGATTCGGAAGATATTGAATGAAGCACAAAGTAGTTATTTATCAGTACATCCGGGTAGTACGAAAATGTACAATGGTTTGAAGAAATTTTATTGGTGGCCGGGTATGAAAAGAGACATCTCAGAGTTTGTAACAAGATGTTTGATTTGTCAACAAGTGAAAGCTGAACATCAAGTGCCTTCGGGATTGCTCCAGCCAGTGATGGTTCCCGAATGGAAGTGGGGCCGGATCACCATGGATTTTGTGACAGGATTGCCCATGACTTCGAAAAAGGAAGATGCTGTGTGGGTTGTCGTTGATAGATTAACGAAGTCGGCTCACTTTATACCGGTGCGTGTTGATTATTAGCTGGATAAGTTAGCCGAGTTGTATGTTACAAAAGTGGTAAGATTACATGGAGTGCCTGTATCCATTATCTCGGATAGAGATCCGAGATTTACTTCGAGGTTTTGGAAGAAGTTGTAGGAGGCCTTAGGTACAAGGTTAAATTTTAGTACTGCATTCTATTCGCAAACTGATGGTCAGTCCGAGAGAGTAATTCAAGTTCTAGAGGATATGCTCTGATGCTGTGTGCTAGAGTTCGAAGGTAGTTGGGAAAGATACCTACCCTTGGTCGAATTTGCTTACAACAACAGTTATCAATCAAGTATACGGATGGCACCGTATGAGGTCTTGTATGGTCGTAAATGTCAGACTCCTTTGTATTGGACCGAGCTTAATGAGAAACAAATTCACGGGGTCGACCTGGTTAAAGAGACCGAGGAAAAAGTGAAAGTGATTCAGGATAGTCTGAAAGCTACTTCAGACCGACAAAAGTCGTATGCGGATTTAAAAAGAAAGGAAATTGAGTTTAGAGTGGGTGACAGGGTATTTCTGAAAGTGTCCCCGTGGAAGAAAATATTGAGATTTGGTCGAAAAGGGAAATTGAGCCCGCGGTTCATAGGGCCGTATAAGATTACAGAAAGGATTGAGCCAGTGGCATATCGGTTGACTTTACCGGTAGAGTTAGAGAAAATTCACAATGTGTTTCATGTATCGATGTTAAGGCCTTATCGCTCCAGTCCTTCGCATGTGATTCCTTCAACAAAAATTGAGATACGACCGGATATGACATATGATGAGGAGTCGATTAAAATCTTGGCTCAAAAGGTGAAACAGTTGAGGAATAAAGACTTAGCCTTAGTAAAAGTGTTATGGAAAAAGCACGGTGTTGAAGAAGCTACATGGGAACCAGAAGAAGCCATGAGAGAACAATATCCAAACCTTTTTATGGGTAAGATTTTCGAGGGCGAAAATCTCTAAAAGGGGGAGAGTTATAACAGCTCGATTTTGGGGCTAGTCGAAATAGTGGTTTCAAAACCACTAAACCGAGGATAAGGAAAATTATTTGATGTTATTTTATGTGTTACAGCATTAAGATATGGCTATGTGGAAATTTTGGTGCTTTAATTTTAGCAATAGCATGCGTAATTGTGAAAAAGGACTAAATTGCATATGATGCGAAAGTTCTATTTTTTAGGGTAGGAGTACCTAATAGCTACGGAATGTAAATTGGAGGATTTTAAAATGTAATTGGGCCATTTTGGAGTGTAATGGCCGACCATAGGGTGGATAGGGAACAAAAGCATTAATTTTAGTCAAATTAGGTGATAGTTGGTGACTAATTGACTAAGATATGATAAAATAATATGACTAAAGGAAGCTATCATCTTTCACTATTCATCTTCCCCTTTACTACCGAAAATTTCAGCAAGTTTAAGGATTTGAAAGCTTGAAAATTACAGCTACATCTCATCCTTGCAAGTAAGTCCTTTTGATAATTATTTTTGATGATTTTTGTACTTTTGGAGTCCCTAAAGCTTAAACTAGCTAATGAGGGGACTAATTTGTTAAATGGTTGAAATTTTAAGGACTTTCCATGAAAGTTTTATGTTGTTAGCTGAGTTTTTATGGAAGAAAATGAATGTTAGGAAGATGAGAAACAACTGCTGTGGAAGGTGTTAGCATGAAAACACCTAGATAGGACTTGAATGCAAAGATTGAAAATGTGTAATAAGTGCATGAAATAGTTAGATTTGTGGGTTGTTATAAGAAGGATAAATGTTCAGCTAGGCATGTTTAATGAGATAATATGTTGAAAAATTATTTACGAGCTTAGGGGCAAAATTGTAATTTTGCCAAAGTACAAGGGCAAAATAGTCACTTTTGCCAAAGTAAAAATTTTGATGCATTATGATCATAGAATGATCTAAATGAGTGAATCTTATTGTTATAGATCAAGAAGAGCACGGAACTAACCTTGACCGGGGAAAAGGCAAGGTCACGGATTAAACCGTTAGTTGACGCGTTTTGCACCGAGGTAAGTTTATGTGTAAATGATGCATTTTTATATGCATAGTTATTGCTAACTAGTGTATATCACAATTGAGTACATGTATTATTCAAGTGGATTTAATATGGTAGTTGTTGAACAAATCTATTATGAGTGATGGAACGGATATGTAAGTGTCTGTTATACCAATACTTGATGGTGGGTTAAGTGCGATACCACCATAATACTTAACTACGATGGGCTATGTGCGATACCATTGTCTATCTATCATTGGTGGGCTATGTGCGATACCACCATAACTAACCTCTGGGTGGGCTATGTGCGATACCACCCCAAATAAATTTGATGGTGGGCTAAGTGCAAAACCACCGAGAAATTGACCCTGAATAGTTGATAAATAGATAGTGATGTGTTGATTTACGTAATATTGTGGTGCTAAGTGCAGGGAGTTATGCTAATGAATATATACATTGATCTTATGACATGGTTGGAAGGTGGAAATGGGAGGAATGAGTAAGCATGATTATGAATGTGGATGGCTTCTTGTTTAGTATGTATTGCTATATAATTGTTTAGCATATACTAAAATGTTTTATTATTTACATGCAAACTTACAAAGCTTAAAGCTTACTCCCCTTTCCTTCCCTTGTTTTATAGAGTTTAAGAGCCGAGCCGGCATACGCCGATAACCAGAAGACCGCCCACACTATCTGCTCACCTTGGTATATTTAGACTCAGTGATTTTGTATATGGCATGTATAGGGGCTAGACTAGTTAGATTATTTTGTTATTTTGGCCAAAAGTGTATTGGCCCCTTATTAAGATAACTATTTTGTATATTGCCATGGTTGATGGCTCACCTTATCATTTATGAAAATATAAAGTTATTCACAGAAGTTCATATTGAAATTATGAGTTGTTTAGCAGTATGTTGAATGGGTTCATGTGGTGTGAGCTAAAGGGGTGCAAAGGCCGTGTGTGACACACGGTTAGTCCATGGACGTGTGCCCAGGCCGTGTGAAGTCTGCACCTTGAATTTGGAATTTGAATAGCCACACGGGTGTGCCCAGGCCGTGTGGATTAATCAGAGGTGACCACGGGCCAGCCATATGGGCGTGTGTTCAGGCCTTGTGTTTCAAGTCAGTGTCGACAACAGGTGTCGAACACGGGCGTGTGAAGTGATACACGGGCGTGTCATCTTCCCCACGGGCGTGTGGCCCTTGTTTAAGTAAAATTTTCTTATGTGCGTAAAAGTTTCCAAATTATCTCTGAAACCTTTTAGAAGCATGTTTAGGGCCTCATAGGTCCATTATAAGGATGA
The DNA here is from genome assembly GCA_005393395.2 of Gossypium australe. Classification (NCBI taxonomy): domain Eukaryota; kingdom Viridiplantae; phylum Streptophyta; class Magnoliopsida; order Malvales; family Malvaceae; genus Gossypium; species Gossypium australe. Next base: position 54,835,700 of record CM016625.1, read on the forward strand.
TAGACATATGAAGGGAGAAGTTTTAATTTGAAATGAGTTTAATAGCCCAAAGTTGTATGATTGTTCGAGTTAAGTACGGTAACGCCTCGTACCCGGTTCCGACGTAAGATATGGGTAAGGGGTGTTACAAGTTAACTCTTTATGTGAGACAAGTGCTTAAGTGATGAATGGACTTGTCAAAGTGGACATATGTGCCATTTTTCCATTAGAGGGGGTAATTTAGTCATTTTACGAGTATTATAATTAGAATTTATAAATTTGAAATACTAGATGAAGGTATTAATAAAAGCCATTAGATCATGTTTAGAAACAAGTGGGAGATAATATACATGGGTTATGTTGACTTTTGACCAGTTTTTACTTTTTTCAAATAAAAGAAAAAAATCAAAATTTTACTTATTCTTTCTCGATTTGCATTGTCCACCGTAGATAGGAAGAGAGAAATTTCTTCTACCTCTATTTTTGTCTCTTTCATCTTTTCTACTCACCATCAACCTTAATTTCCTCTTCAAACCTTACTTGAAAATCCTCTACTAGTATTAGTAGATAATCTAAACATTTCCTTAGCCTAATCGAAAATTAGCAAACAATTTGAAAGACTAATATGTCGTCTACCAAGTCCAATTGGGGAGATACTTTATCTTGACCATTGTAGTGGATGACTCCCAGAAGATAAAGGCATAGATGTTACTGACTGGACTGGAAATACTTCGGGTAGGACCCAAGTAAAATTGATCTTAGATTTGTTTATGAATTTATTCACTTGTGGTGTTCATAGTGTGATATATAACACCCCTAACCCGTATCCGTCGCTGGATTAGGGTTACGCCGATCAAATACACAACTTAGAACAGTCATTTATTTCAATTTGTGCACAATGTTATAATAACTCCTTTATAAGAATTTCCAAACTCAAATAGAAACCATTATCTTAATTCATCTAAAACAAATTTTCATATTTGAACCACTTAACCCACTAAAATCAATTTCATTACATTCGAATGCCTAAATTAAAAACAACCATATTTCAATTCATATACCAAGCACGTATATTACAACATTCATTCGTATTTGTATCTATTTTATTAGCTAATTATCCACATATCATTTATAAGTTTTCGCACATGCACTTATTAAGCCAAGACTAGCCATATCATATAGCTTAATAAACATCCATATATAAGACATTAGCAACTTCACCAAATAGTCAAATATAATTCTTGTACATTACACATTCATGCGCATTTTACCATATTATCATGGACCATTTTTTATTACAATAACAAGTTAAAGCATACCTAATTCACATGTGAAATATCATGTCTAGACATCATATATTCAATCATCCAATGAGCCATTAATTTGGTCATCAAAATAGCCTCAAAATTCGTACCAATTCTATCACTCAATATTAAGCTAATTGTACTATTTCATAACCAAATACAAACATCAATATGTCATTTTATCACTATCCATATAACCAACAAAACATACCTAACATAGTCATTATTTACTAATAAGTAACCATATCAAAGTAGCCATTTTACTATTATAATTCGCCATTAACACTTTATGCTCATAACAAAAATCAAACATTAAACTAACTTGACCTTTAAATACCAAACCACAAACAAACATGTCATATGTATATGTATTTAATTTATTTATCATTAGACGAATATGAAAGCCCATCATTTACCAATTCCAAGCCAATATACAAGACAAATTATACATCAAATTATAGGTCAATAATGAGCCACTCCAAATAGCCAAATTCACAATATATAGCAAAGTCATCACATAGTTTATAAAAAACATATACCACAAATCAAAAAGACATCCATCAACTACATAATTACTCGAGCCGAATCACATGTTCATCAAACATACTTCCCAAAATGAGCAAATTAATAAGGCTGATCATTCACAAATATTAACATCATTATCAAGCCATTTTCGCATGGCTATTTACATATAATTCAAAACAAACCATATTAAAACTAGCCTATACATGCCATATGTCAAAAGTGCAAGTTTTCAAAGTACCAAAATAGCTATCGATAGTGTGATGATGCTCCTTGACGATCCCAGAGCTCGAGCTAGCTTTGTATAACTATAAAACAAAAAAAAGAATGCACAAAGTAAGCTTTGAAAGCTTGGTAAGCCATAAACAAATAAATCATCACAAGAACATTAATAATTCAATTCGAATAGGCCACATTTAACTAATCTCTTACACATATACAATCACTTTTCTCATATAATCCATAATACCACAATAAGTAACTTCACTTACCTCATTTTTCAATGAACATATAAACCTCATACGTACCTGAATTATTTAGCTAAAATTCACATTCGGACTCGTTTCTAGAGGTGTGCAAAATTCGGGTAAAACGGAAAAAATTTGATTAACCGACCGAATTCGGTTAATAGATTGGTTAACCGAATTTTTTTGGTCGGGGGTCGGTTAATTATTTTGTGATTTTTCAGTTAACGGTTAATTCGGTTCGAAACCGGTCAATTAACCGAATTTTTCGGTTTAACCAAAAAAATTAATAAATAAAATTATAATATATAAATAGGCCCACTATTCACCTAAACCCAATCCAAACACAAATATCCAACCCAATCCAATTACCCAATCCAACCCAATCATAAAAATTACAAATAATTTAATAAATAAAAATAAAATTCTAAAATTCTAAAACTAAAATTATGTAATCTTTTTAATTACGTAGTGATTCATTTCAGGTAATTCAGGTAATTCAGTTTATTTTTAACCAAAAATAAAAAAACATATAATTTTTGGTTAATTCGGTTAACCGACCGAATTAACCGAAAAAATTTCGGTTCAGTTAATTTTTTTGAAAAAATTCAGTTCGATTAACGGTTTAAAATTTTGAAAGGTCGGTTAATTCAGTTAATGTTATTTCGGGTCGGTTAACCGACTGAACACCCCTACTCATTTCACATTGCCCGTTGAACCATTCGGAATCGTTAAAAACACTCGGAAACACATATATCACTTATAATGCCATATCTCAAATATGGTCTTACATGTTATCATGTAACACCCCTCACCCGTAACCGTCGCCGGAATAGGGTTAAAAGGCATTACCGGACATATCGAAACTTTTACAATCATTTCACAAATTTAACATACACCATCATCATATCATATCAAATCATTAACAAACAGTCCCTTTAAAAGGTCTACGAGATCTTAAACATGTAACGGCCCAATTTTTGGGCCTAGAAGAATTGGGCCTTGGGCATGGGAACGTTTAAAATTTTTGAGAACAAGAGAATGAGATATTTACATGTTAGATCTGTTGGGTGAGTGATTTTGGAAGGATATGGGGCTTCTATTAAGTCTTGGGTCCAAGCCATGACATATGGAAAATTTTTATTTTTAGCATTAGGGGAACCCTGACTCCTGGTATTAAGCCTTTTAAGTAATTGTGATTAATAAGAGACACAAAGAGAGCCTGTGGTGGAATGGTTGTGGCGTCACAGGTGTGGCAAGGAGAACAGTGGTTCAAGTCTCACTGTATATAAATAGGATTATTTATTTTACTCGTGTGTGGACAAGAGTTTGTGTTGGATTTGAACTCTGTGTTGAAGAGTTTGAATTGGTCAAATGAAGGATTTATGGAGTGGATTATGGAGTGATAATTGGAGAAAATCAAGGAAATTCAAAGTTGGTGTGTTGTAGCCGAATGAGACTCTATGGGAGCTTTGGGTTCGGTTTGGGAATCATTTGGGGACCCCATTTGAGGTAGGGAAAATGTCGAATGCTCAGTATTCAATTTCAGTAGTCTTTGTTTCGGGATTGTGGTGCTTTTCTTTGTTTTACACATTTTTCCCCTTGGCCGAATAGGCATTTTTCTTTTGCATTCTATTTGTTTTCTCAACTCTCCCTTTTGTGGCAAGTCGAAGATTGCTCTTCTCTATTGGCCGATTCTTCCTATCAGTTGGCTTGTCTTTCAAGCAACATTATTTCCATTCTCTTCTCTCCTTCTCCTCTCATAATCCTAGCCGAATTCACTTTCCTTTCCTCCCTCTTCATTTACCTTTCTTCCTCTTCTCGTTCCATTTGTTTTTCTTCATAGTGGCCGAATATTACCTTTCTCCTTTTTCATCCCTTATTCTTTCTTTGGGTTTCAGGTTGGATGATTGTTTCCTGGCAATCGAGCAAGTATTCCATTCACCTATTTATCTCTATTGTTCCGATTGTGGGTATTAGAGCACCATCTCGTGCTTCAGTTTAAGGGTGCATTTTTGGTGAGCCAATTTCTGCCGCTACTCACTCTTTTCCTACTTTTGGTAAGTCATTCAATTGGTCCAGGTAATCAAATCTAAGGTGTTGCGGTTGCAATAAGTTTACATGGATTTAAGATATGTGACTAAACAATCCGGCTGTAACGCAGATTTTCAGTAAGGAGATTGTAGTTAACCTTCATCAGCGTTATTATGGGGCTAGCACCTTTATCAATTAAGGCAAGTTTTATTACTAATCTAGATTAAAAGTGTTATAACAAATAAGATTATGGATCTTGGGGTAAAGAGGACTGATGGTGGTTTATGTTCGAATCTAGGGTTGGAGTGCTTGCGGACTGACTGCACATTTTCGTAAATAGGTGTGTAATTTACCCTGTACTTGATAGTCAGCTGATAAGCCGAAGGTGTGTAACAGCACCCTGTATTCGATAGTTGGCGAGAAAGCTGATAGAGTGTGTGTAACCATACTCTTTCTGATCATGGATCGACAAAATGCTGAAAAGCTGAAATACCGACGAATGATGCCACGAATATGGTGTACCGAGCCTACGAATATGGGCGTAAGATGGTTGAGGCCACCATGAGCGTTTTCATAGGCTTAGGTCATTTTGGGCCGCGTTGGGACCGAAATGGGCTGTGTGGGCCCAATAGGCATGTGGGATCCACATGAATTAAATGTGCATATTGTGGTAAATGTTAGACCGAGCCGTGTAGTCCACACGGCTAGGGTCGTTTTTCGACAATGGGCCGTGTGGGCCACTGGGCTAGTGGGCCCCACACGGATAAAATGTCTGTTATATGGTTTCTATTGTTTTGAACTATGCTGTTCGTATAGCCAAGGCTATTTCTAGGCTAATTGGGCCACACGAGCGTGTGGGCCCACTTAGGCTGAGTAATGGGCCTTAGGCCCATTTACACCGCTGTAATTGTGTAGGTTACTTAAGTCGCTCGAGGCGACGATGGACCTTCTGTTGGGTTGTTAGGACCCCGATTTGGGAAATTACCGTAATACCCCCAGTTTGTAAAATTACCTAAATACCCCTCATGGGTAAAATGTCTGTTTTGACTCGATAGGATATATAGATGACAATGTATGCCATGAGATGATTTGTATATGTATATTTATTCTGTCTGCATGGATGATAAAATTTAATAGGATGCCACTGGTGTATGTTGCATAACATGGGGTTGGATTATGTGATTGGAGGAAGTATTCTGTTCTGGCAGCACTGCTGCATATCTCTGATAGCTATTAGCCTATCGTTCTGGCAGCTCTGCTACAAATTCTATTTAGTGCCGCATCGGTACTATTACGTAACACCCCAAACCCGACCCAAACACTATGACCGGATCTGGCATGTCACTAAGGAGATTTTAAAGGATGTCGCAATTTTGGGAAATATTTTTCTTGAGTTTAACCTTTTATTCGAGAAAACTAAATAGGTGAATAATTTGTAAAAGATACACATTTTCTATTAATGCCTTAGTGAATTAGAAACCGAATTTGATACATGACTTAGCTTAATTAAAACGTAAAATCTGAATGTCTAACAATAATAAAAGCCCAAAATCCAGAAATATAATATAAAGCTAGTGGCCCATGGCCTTATTACAATGAAATTTATAACCCACTAACTAAAAATGTTAAAAGTAAATAAATTAAGTAAAGTCTTCTGCTGAATCAAAATAATCTCTCGTATGGCCACCTTGCGCTCCTCTCCAGCCCGGTCTGATGCACTAGGTGCTACCTGAAAGATGTTAAATAATAGGGTGAGTCATGAGACTCAGTGTGCAACTCTCGTGCACCATCAGATTGGACCTTAGCCCCACAGAACAGATGACAAAATATAACATATCAGGAATTATGCAAGGCCCAACCCAATCCTAGGTTTCCATCCACTACACAGCACCATTGGGGATTTCTACAATCAACCCACACCGCTACACACCATCGATGGCAGTCATGCTGCAGTTAGCTGCTCATCGTCAGATCATGGCAATAGCCACTATAATAGATCATGGAAAAAAGCCACTACAACAGATCATGGCAAAAGCCACTACAACAGATCATGGCAAAAGCCACTACAACAGAACACTTCCCCTTTCATCAATCACCCAACCCCGTGCATACATAGAAATCGGCATACAAATAAAACATATCATCTCAACAGAAACATTCACTTATGAATGACAGAAATCACTAACCTGGTGATTCGCCTTTACCCTCCTCAGGTTTTCAACCGTTATGCCGGGATCTCGGCATTTAACAGAATATAAACAGATTTATATACACATACGAACAGACAGTCTAAATGGTGTGAGAAGTTACACACCTGATAACACGTAGTACTACTCTCTATGTCGATACCCTCACTAATCAGATCTACTGCCCTTTGTCTACAACTTTGCTCAAAAGCCGGAAGAACGCGAAGATAAGGCCTCTCCTATATTCGGCCAAGGGTTAGTGTTTTACCCGAATTATAGTGTTTTACCCGAATTATACGTTTAAATTAACAGATCTCCTTGCCTTGAAATCCCGAAAGTAATACGATCTGAGTGCTATTGAATTCTGGCTTAAAAATCTAAACGATTGAATCCTTTTCAAATCCCGGAATGTCGCAAATGAAAGAAAACACGAGATCAATCCACCATGTGGCCATTCGACTATGGTTTCTAAAAGTCGAAATAGATTGAAAGAATAACATATTTGACACTTACCTCTTCAGAAGATTTCGGCTACCCCTTGCAGGAAAATTCGGCAAACACCAGAGAAGAGATCTAGGAATTTCGGCTTTTAAGAAAATCCCGAAAAAGTATGAACAAGAGAAGGCTGATGCGTTTTCGGGTTTTAGAAAAAGCTGAGTGAAGAGTTTCAGTTTCTGACAGAAAAAGAGAAGAAGAAAAGAAAACAAGAAAGAGACTTGGAGATTTCGGCTAGGAAGAAAGATTTCGGCTAGGAAGAAAAAGAATGGAGAGGATTTCGGCTTTTGAAGAAAACAAAAGAAAAGAAATTGCAGAGGAAGACTGAGAATTTCGGCACAAAGAATAAAGAAAAGAGTAGGGTTCAACTGCCAGAATTGATGAGATCTCACCCCTATTTATAGAGAATTTCGGCACTTACTTAAAAACCTGAAAGCGCCCTTCCTGATATCTAATAGTTAAGCCAATAGTAGGGGAAATTTCGACACCCCTTTGCCATATCAGAAACCAATTTCTCCTCCCCTTCAGAGTCAAAATTTCGGCCACCACCTAGCCTTGCAGATAAATCCTATCTTTTCTCCTTATCCTCATCTGACTACTCATCCACAGTGTCATGGATAACTCCACCTCTTCCTTCCTTTATCAACACATTATCCACCTTATTATCATATTAAGTAAATTCCTAAATTTAAGCACCATTGCCAAACTCCATTACTGCTCTTATAAATGCCGAAAATATTTAAAATAAAAGGTACCAGGCGACTCGAACCTTGGACCTTCAATTGACGCCAACTCCTTTCCCTCTTAGTGGCACCATTTTGCCACTGGGCCACAAGCCCATTTGTGTTTTAAAACACAACTAATATCTGTTATGCCCTAACTTAGCAAGCTTTCGACTAAAGTGTTCAAACAAGAATTTTAACTACAGCCTCGGCCCAAACCTGAGCCCAATTTGGACCCCTAATCCTCAAATTAACTCATTACACATATTCACCCATTAAACGCATAGGCCCAAAAATTCAGGATGTTACATATTATGTGGTGTGTAGGGATGGGTGGGTTGATACTATATCCCCACATGGTGTGTACGGTTGGACGGAGCTAGTGTGTAGAGGCTAGATGGATAGGGTTATTGCATGCTTGATTATTCTGTATAGGGCTAAGGTCCACAATGCATTTGTTCTGTAATGGGCTTAGGCCCAGTTGAATACTACTTTTGAGATGGGCCCAGGCCCAAACTGTTTTGATTGATCGCTGTTTTTATTTGGGGTGCACACTGAGTTTTTGCAAACTCACCCAATTGTTTAACTATGCAAGCAATCCCCATACATAGACGGTTCGGAGTTGCGAGGGACTTGGAGCTGGCCACTCATTTAAACTTGCTTTGGATTTTATTTACCTTATTTATTATTTTTGGGTTGTAATAAGGCCTTTCTATTTTTTGGGTTTAAATTTGGAATCTTATTTGTAGGTTTATAATTGCTAGAAGTAGAACACCAAAACAACAACTATTTTTCAAAATATCACGTTTCCGCAACTAAAAGAGATTTTTAACGAAGTTAATAACGTTATTAAAAGTGACTAATGTTTCAATGGACCACGTTTTGAAATTGAACAAACAGAAACTGAGGCTTTAGTTTTTAAATATTAAGGAGGGTTTTCAATGAAAACATGGTTTTCGAAAAACACTTCAATATGACACACCGGATTTGGGCCTAACTCTTGGACTGGGTTTGGGGTGTTACATTTAGTGATAGTAGAGCCAAGTTCAAAATTTGGGCTGTGAAATGGGCTTTTAGACTCTGGGGATTCCAAAAACAAGATTTCAAACAATTTTGAAGCATTTATGATGGAAGGATTTTTGTTGTGTGGCACACCGAGTCTCCGGCACCGGACCAAGTAAGTTTTTCTTGTTGTTGAAATCTATTTTAAATTGATATACTATGGACAGTTACTGGGCTCACTTTAGATGGTAGACTATATTGAGACTCTTAGCTAGAGTAAAACTGAAACCCGTAGGAGACTAAAACTATAGTGAGCCTACTACTGCGTAAACAACTCATACCTGCTACTTTCATAAAACATCTACTTAATTATTTGAATTATAAGCTAAATTGCATAAAAATTATAATACAGTCTTTACGCGACGTGATAATGAGCACTAGAAGGGGTACAAGAGGCCGCAGCAGAGGCCGTGGAAGTGCTAGGGCTAGGTCTTCGGCGTCAGGCCACATGCCCAATGTCGAGGCAAGAGATGCACCGGTTTCACTGGTGGCTGAGACAAGGTCGTTCGACCGAGCTGCTGGGGGTGACGCACTGTCTCATGTGATGCTTCGTATTTTGGAAAGATTTGCTGGGTCTGTTGGGCCTAATACCGTTATTGGGAGCCGTGGGTCGGTCACGGAATGATTCCGATCAAATGGAGCAGAGGTCTTTAGGGGAGTTTTTGGGGTGGCCCCAAGTGTGGCAGAGTACTGGTTGGAGGCCACCGAAAGAATTATGGACAACCTCGACTGCACGCCGAAACAAAAGTTGAAGGGTGTCGTGTCCTTACTGAGGGATGAAGCCTACCAGTGGTGGCTTATGGTAAAAGAGGGTACTCTGGGAATTCTTCAAGTCCACATTTCAGGGAAAGTATGTGGGCGCTAGCTATGTCGACGCTCGTAGGAAAGAATTTTTGAATCTGGTTCAAGGTGACAAGTCTGTGGCTGAGTACGAGGCAGAATTTTTGCGACTTAGCCAGTATGCTCAAGGAATTGTGGCAACGGAGTACAAAGGTTGTATTCAGTTTAAGGACGGCCCTCAGAGACAATCTTCGAGTGTTGATAGCTCCACAGAAGGTGCGGGACTTTACTGTGTTAGTAGAGAAAGCTAAGATTGCTGAGGAGGTGAAGCGCGTAGAGCGCCTGAATCATGAGAAAGACAAAGGGAAAAACAGAAGGGATGTAAAGGCCACCGGTTTCGAGCCGAGGCCTAGGAAAAGGGCCAGAGTTGATGGGCTAGTCAGAGCTGGGCCTCCTATTGCTACTGATAGGTTGCAACCTTGTGCTGAGTGTGGGAGGAGTTGTAACACCCCTAACCCCTATCCGTCGCCGAACTAGGGTTACGAGATATTACCAAATTAAATCCAACCCAGAATAGACATCAATATACATATACCATGCTTTTGTGGTACCATTGCAACAAATAGAAGTTCAAGTCCCAATAAGAATGCTAAGGCCGAATCTTATAAATTCATACATCTTCTTTTAGAGTATGATCAAAATTACTTAAAAGAACAAATCACAAATCATGCATATATGTTAAATCAAATATGTGAAGCAAAGTACTTCTTATCACTAAACACCTTTCATTAAAAGTAAATTACTATTCATTTGGTCAATCTCCAATACCATAACCGAAATACACATACTAAAATGAATCTATGTCATACCATATTTCCCAACTATTTGCCGAAAATATTCAACACATATAATTTGCCACATTACTACAACTATCAAGATCACATTCTCAATGTGAAACATATATTATAATATACAAGCCCAACTCATAATACATACATTTGCTTATTCATTGTTTTCATTTCAAAAATCAACTATACATTCAACCATCTACTATTTATAATATTACTAACCAAAAACGACAAGATCGTTAGCAACTTTTTCTTGCTTATTCGGCTTTGTTCAAATACATGTGGATGTTCGAACCTTTCATATATCCATTTTATCAATTCATTCCATAATTTCATTAGCCTTAGAAGTATACAAGTCAAACATGTTTCATTGATGGCATGCATATATAATACATACAACCCTTAACAAAAATCATAGTCCCATAGCTATACTATAACCACATGCCGCATATACCCATGACCATTCAATGTTCATAGAAACATTTAGATCATAACGCAAAACAAATTTGAATAACATCCATCATAAAATATATAACTCATCATAAGCTTTAACCCTAACCGAATTCGTGCAAGATCAAATGACTTAACTTTAGCCATTTTCGCATGGCCTTTATATACATGCCAACCCAAAAGAGATCACAACATACTCAAACTTATACATGCCATAATTTCTAAGGTTCAAGCTAAAAATAATACCAAACGTAGGTGATAATGTGCTTGACTTTGATAGGGATCCCGAGTGCGAGCTTCAACTCCAAAGGTCACTACCATGAACAAACAACAATACAAACGATAAGCTATTTAAAGCTTAGTAAGTTATAAGCAAAGAGTAATATCATATATTCAAGCATTCATAATAACTTCTAATCAACTCTACTACATAATTGATCATATTGATATATATATACACATAATCGATCACCATTAACCACCATTTATTTACTTAGTCCCCAATTAAAAATCGAATGTCCATATTCAACTTTCTACACCGTAATGACTTACCCAATTTACATTAAAATGAATGAGCTATTAATTAAAACGTACATACCTGTCACACAAGTTTACCTCCATTAAGGGTTTCCGTTCTTTACAAAACTCCAATGTCTCGTACACATAGTACCAATCCCGTAACGTATCGCACACTTAGTGCTGTTATGAATTATTTTCCGCACACTCAGTGCCATTTAACCGATTTCGCACACATAGTGCTCGGTAAACAAAATCCGCACATGAAGTGCCATTCGACCGATATCGCACACATAGTGCTCGGTGAATAATTTCGCACACTTAATGCCCTCTCTTTTTTTTTTATCTTCCTCCTCATTCACATATCAAATATATTTACTTCTAATTTGCATACACATATATCATACTTTCATGCATACATATATACCAATTAAACTTTTCTCCCAAGTCCAACTCTCCCAATCAGCTATGCCCCATATATGCACCTAATTAATCATTTAATTACCATCATACTTTACCTCAATATCCACCTTAATTTATATCCGATTCACATCCATTCATTTAACTCTAAAACTTTAGTTGTATATATGATTAAATCCACATTCGACCTTTACTTAATTAAATCCTATACCATGCTACATTCGGCAATTGTATGTACACTCGTCACTACTTACCCATATATACAATTATATATTTCAATAAATCAAGAATTACATAAACCACCACATGCACATAATAATGTCTCAATTGGCATATTCTACTAGATAGCCATGTTGCATTCGGTAATTTAGGGTTAATATGTATTAAATTCACTAGAAAATGCATAATTCAATTTAATGCATACCATATGAAACCAATCACTTATAAACTTACCTCGGAATTCGATAACTTTGAATTTCCCAATTATTCGTTTACTTTAGCTTTTCCCCGATCTAACTCCTTTTCTTTTTGTTCTCGATCTAAGAAATATCAAATAAAGTTTATTCACATTCATTTCTATTTAATTTAACTCAAAGCTCAAAATTATAAAATTTGCCACTTTACCCTTAGAGCTTTCAACTCTTACTATTTAGTCCCCAAAGCATAACACTCAAAATACACGAAATTTAAACTAAATTCTTAAGGACCGAATTTTCTCCTTCTTTTATTTTATCTATACAACCCGTAAATTTGTATTTTTAACCAACAATCATTTACCATGTTTACAAAATAGTCCTTAAGGTCCCAAACACCAAATATCAAAAATTCCACAACACCAAGCCAAAGCCGAATGTTTATAATTAACATATCATTTCATTTCTTTCATTTTTCTAGCTACCTAGTTCATTCATGAACTTTTCTTTTCATGAATTCCTCATTGAAATAACCTCCATCAAAAATTGCAAAGAAAACTTGATAATCTTACATTCATATAACATGTTTTAGCTTAAACCACACAAACACAAAATTCATGTCCATGGTAACATTCGAAAGATACTTCTATAGCAAAAATTCGATCATGGGTTAACTAACTTACAAGATTTCTACTTCAAAATTATTAAAATTATCAAGAAGTAAACTTAATCACTCACCTAATTAGGCCATGCAATTGCTGAAAATGGTGAAAGTCCTTCCTCTTCCTCTTCCTCAAGGTTTCGGCAATAACAAGAAATAAAAGATGAACACTTTCCCCCCACTAATGTTTTGTTTTATTATAATAATCATCTCATACCATTATTATTATTATTTCCATTTTATAATATAAAACAATTGTTTAGTATTATTTTATTGCCCTTGCCGTCCACTACACCCTCATGATGGCTAATTTACCACTTCAATACCTATTCAAAAGAATACCATTCAATTTGGTCGCCAATTTCATAACAACAATTATTTTTTTCCACTTATTCGATCTAGTCCTTTCACATAAATTATTCACATTAACTAAAAATTAAAATTACGAAACACTAGCATATGCTCAAGCATGTATATTAAACACGAAAATAATAATAATAATAATAATAATAATAATAATAAGATTCTAAAAAAATTATTCCTATTCGTTCAGATTCGTAGTCCCGAAACCACCGTTCCGATTAGGGTCAAATTCAGACTGTTACAGGAGTCATCTTGGGGAATGCTGGAAAAGCATAAGAGCCCGTTTGAGTTGCAGATCGATGGAGCACCGTATCAGGGATTGTCCACGAAGACTAGTTCAGTCGCAAGCTACTAGAGTGGGTAATGGACAGCCACCAAGGGGTGGTCAGCAACTGCCTAGAGGCCGTGGTCAGGCCGGGGATGGAAACAGTCTGGGTCGTAGAGCTCCAGGTAGAGATGCTGGTCATGCGGAGGTGAGGCAAACAGCTTTGGTTTATGCAACACGTCACCGAGAAGACGGAGACGCTCCAGATGTGAATACTGGTACGTACTTTACCCATAGGGTACTATTTACCTAATTTGCAATTAGGACTAGAGTGCGCAGCAAAAGCGTAGTGGTGTAATTTGTGTTGTGCGGCTATTAGATAGTTGGAAATTTTGAGGACAAAATTTTTTTGAGGGGGTAGAGTTGTAACGCCCTAAATTTTGGGCCTAGAAAAATTGGGCCTTGGGCATGGGAACGTTTAAAATTTTTTAGACCAAGAGAACGACACAATTGCATGTTAGACCTGTTGGTGAGTGATTTTGGAAGGATATGGGGCTTCTATAAAGTCCTGGGTCCAAGCCATGTCCTATGGAAATTTTTTATTTTTAGCATTAGGGGAACCCTGACTCCTGGTATTAAGCCTTTTAAGTAATTATGATTAAAAAGAGACACAAAGAGAGCCTATGGTGGAATGGTTGTGGCGTTACAGGTGTGGCAAGGTGAATAGTGGTTCAAGTCTCACTGCATACAAATGGGATTATTTATTTTACTCGTGTGTGGGCAAGAGTTTGTGTTAGATCTGAACTCTATGTTGGAGAGTTTGAATTGGTCAAGTGAGGTATTTAAGGAGTGGATTATGGAGTGATAATTGGAGAAAATCAAGGAAATTCAAAGTTGGAGTGTTGTAGCCGAATGAGGACTCTATGGGAGCTTTGGATTCAGTTTTAGAATCATTTGGGGACGCCATTTGAGGTAGGATTGTGGGATTATGGTGCTTTTCTTTGTTTTACACATTTTTCCCCTTGGCCGAATAGGAATTTTTCTTTTGGGTTCTATTTGTTTTCTCAACTCTCCCTTTTGTGGCAAGTCGAATCTTGCTCTTCTCTTTTGGCCGATTCTTCCTATCAGTTGGCTTCTCTTTCAAGCAACTTTATTTCCATTCTCTTCTCTTCTTCTCCTCTCATAATCCTAGCCGAATTCACTTTCCTTTCCTCCCTCTTCATTTACCTTTCTTCCTCTTCTCGTCCCATTTGTTTTTCTTCATAGTGACCAAATATTACCTTACTCCTTTTTCATCCTTTATTCTTTCTTTGGGTTTTGGGTTGGATGATTGTTTTCTGGTAATCGGCCAAGTATTCCATTACACCTGTTTATCACTGTTGTTCTGATTGTGGGGATTAGAACACCATCTCGTGCTTCGGTTTGAGGGTGCATTTTTGGTGAGCCGATTTCTGCCACTACTCACTCTTTTCCTACTTTTGGTAAGTCATTCAATTGGTCCAGGTAATCAAATCTAATATGTTGGGGTTGCAATAAGTTTACATGGATTTAAGCTATGTGACTAAACAATCCAACTGTTACGCAGATTTTCGACAAGGAGATTGTAGTTAACCTTCATCAGCGTTATTAGAGGGCTAGCACATTTATCAATTAAGGCAAGTTTTATTACTAATCTAGATTAAAAGTGTTATAACAAATAAGATTATGGATCTTGTGGTAAAGAGGACTGATGGTGGTTTATGTTCGAATCTAGGGTTGGAGAGCTTGCGGAATGACTGCACATTTCGTAAATAGGTGTGTAATTTACCCTGTACCTAATATTCGGCTGATAAGCCGAAGGTTTGTAAGAACACCCTCTATTCGATAGTTGGCGAGAAGACCGATAGAGTGTGTGTAACCATACTCCTTCTGATTGTGGATCGACAAAATGTTGAAAAGCAGAAATACCGGCGAATGATGCCACAAGAGCATGTGATCGCACGTGTGGTGTACCAAGCCCACGAATATGGGCGTAAGATGGTTGAGGCCACCATGAGCGTTCTCATGGGCTTAGATTGTTTTTGGCCACGTTGGGGCCGAAATGGGCCGTGTGGGCCCAATAAGCCTATGGGCCCCACACAGATTAAATGTGCATTGTGGTAAATGTTAGATCGAGCCATGTAGTCCACATGGCTAGGTTCGTTTTTGTGCAATTGGCCGTATGGGCCACTGGGCTGGCAGGTCCCACACGGATAAAATGTATGTTATATGGTCTCTATGGTTTGAACTGTGATGTCCGTATAGCCAAGGATATTTCTGGGCTAATTGGGCCACACGAGCGTGTGGGCCCAGTTGGGTCGAGTAATGGGCCGTAGGCCCATTTACACCATTGTGATTGTGTAGGTTACTTAAGTCGCTCGAGGCGACGATGGACCTTCTGTTAGGTAGACCCCGATTTGGGAAATTACCGTAATACCCTCAGTTTGCAAAATTACCTAAATACCCCTCATGGGTAAAATGTCTATTTTGACTCGATAGGATATATGGATGGCTATGTATGCCTTGAGATTATTTGTATATGTATATTTCTGCATGCATGATAAAATTTAATAGCATGCCACTGGTGTATGTTGCATAACATGGGGTTGGATTATGTGATTGGAGGAAGTATTCTGTTCTGGCAGCACTGCTGTATATCTCTGATGGCTATTAGCCTACCATTCTGGCAGCTCTGCTGCAAATTCTGTTTAGTGCCGTATCAGTACTATTATGTGGTGTGTAGAGATGGGTAGGTTGATACTATATCCCCACATGGTGTGTACGGTTGGACAGAGCTGATGTGTAGAGGCTAGACGGATAGGGTTATTGCATGCTTGATTATTCTGTATAGGGCTAAGGCCCACAATGCATCTGTTCTGTAATGGGCTTAGGCCCAGTTGGATACTGCTTCTGAGATGGGCCCAGGCCCAAATTGTTCTGATTGATCGCTATTTTTATTTGGGGTGCACACTGAGTTTTTGCAAACTCACCCAATTGTTTAACTGTGCAGGCAATCCCCATACATAGACGGTTCGGAGCTACGAGGGACTTGGAGCTGGCCACACATTTAAACTTACTTTGGATTTTATTTACCTTATTTATTATTTTTGGGTTGTAATAAGGCCTTTCTAATTTCGGGGTTTAAATTTGGAATCTTATTTTTAGGTTTATAATTGCTAGAAGTAGAACACCAAAACAACAACTGTTTTTCAAAACATCACGTTTCCACAACTAAAAGAGATTTTTAACGAAGTTAATAACGTTTTTAAAAGTGATTAATGCTTCAATGAACCACGTTTTGAAACTGAACAGACAAAAACTGAGGTTTTTTAAATATTAAAGAAGGTTTTCAATGAAAACATGATTTTCAAAAAACACTTCAATGTGACACGCCGGACTTAGGCCAAACTCCTGGGCCAAGTTTGGGGTGTTACAAAACATGTATTGGAAAAGGGTCGGGACTAAACCAAGCACATACAAAATTTTTCTGAAAACTTAACATTTTCAAAGTTACAGAGGTCACACGCCTGTGTGGGTAGGCCGTGTGCCTCACATGACATCAGACACACCCGTGTGTCCCAGCCTTGGCAAAACAAGGCATACATACTGACTTGTCCACACTCCCGTGTGCTTGACCCGTGGGCAATACTAACTTACTTCACACGGCCTGTCACACGCCCATGTGTCTGGCTCGTGTGCGAGACTGACTTGATTCAAATTACAATCTTAAGGGACATGGTCGAGACACACGCCCGTGTGCTCAATCGTGTGGGCAAATATAGGTCATTTGCTTGGTCAATTTACCACCCAAATTTTGGGTCAAACCTACAAGCATCAAACCTATAAAATTTCATACCTCAAAGGCATCCAAATCATACCAAAACATGCATAATTTAACTCTCAACATCATCATTCATTTTTTTAATGCAAATCTAACTCAAACATATCAATTCAAAGTATCAATTATACATCAAGAAAATATAACTATTATTCATCTAACCAATTCAATTCATAGCAATTTCTCATCATTGGCATATCCAAAATCAACCATGAACTCACCTATATATGTACCATTTCATTTAGCTACTTATGAGCACATTAAGACTTACCAACTTATGCATCAATAAGCATGAACAAAACTCATTCATAAACACATCCATTAACTAGCAATATCACATGGCCATTCTTACACATCACAAAACATATTCTAAGTTCTCTAGACTATACATGCCATACTTTAATATTTACATTCTCAAAAGGTACCAAAATATAGTTTGATAGTGTGGTGATGATCCTCGACGATCTCTGAACTTCCCGTAGCTTTAATGATCTATAAAACAATGGACAAACATACACACAAAGTAAGTTATCATAGCTTAGTAAGTCATAAGCAAATAATGTACAAATAAACATTTACATTAAGTCAACTAGCCAAATCAAAACAAACTTAACCAAATGTACATCTATTATGTTTACAACCTCAAATATTATCACATTTACATTAACATTATAGCATCAATAGCCAAGTGCACATATACTAAATAGCACATATAAATTTCCTTTTATCATAACTAATTCATATATTCACCTCGATCACAAATAATTACCTTACTTTCATATTTATATAACATAGCACATACTTGAATCTTTTTGTTTGTTTTCACATTTGATTTTAGCTCGATAATGCCCGTTGAACCATTCGGAATTAAGGTTACTAGGATAGTCGAAAATCTCGTACAATGCCAATGTCCCAAACATGGTCTTACATGTAATCACATATGAATGCCACTGTCCTAGACAGGGTCTTACACGAATCAAATACGATGACAATATCCTAGACATGGCCTTACACGTAAACACAAGTCGATGCCAACGTCCCAGACGTGGTCTTACTCGAAAACACATATCGAAATCCTATGTCATGACATATGTATCCTAATTATTCCTAAGGTTCATACGGGATTTTCAGATGTCGAAGCTCAATCCTTTTAGGCTCGTGAACATTGCTCCCAAGTTCAATTCATTTCAGCATATTATATACACAAGTAATAATTCAATTCGACATTATTAAAATGAATACAATAGAATTTATTGATACTTATTTACTTATGAACTTACCTCGGATAACGACGGATGAAATCGACTACTCGTCTACTTTAGACTTCCCCCGATCTAAGTCTATTTTCTTTCATTCTTGATCTAAATAAATTCAAATTTAATTATTTAATAACACATTTCATTCAATTGAACCCACAAATACATAATTTGGGCATTTTGCACTTAAGCCCCTAAAATTTACATTTTTGACATTTTAGTCCCTATTTCATAAAACAGAAAATATGCAAAATTTCAATATTCCATGCTTAGGCCGAATCTTCCTCATGATCATACAAGTCCATACATTTCATTTATTTCACATTTTACTACTTCAAAATAACATTTTCATAATTTAGCCCAAATTACTCAAATTCATCAAAAATCCAAAGACAAAATATTACAATCTATCACGTCTTTTATTTTCCATCATCAGACAACTAAAATCACGAGCTATCATCAATGGGAAAACACAAAATCATCGTCAAATTCAAAAATTAAAACATGGGCTTTGTAGTACTCGAAGCAACGATCACAAAAACGTAGAAATTATCAAAAACTGAACAAAACTCTTACCTTAATTTTTCTTGAACAAGGCCGAACCTTTAAAGCTCTTTTTATTTCTTTTTTTTTTCTTACAAATTTCGGCTAAGATGAACACAAATACATGACATTTTAATGTTTTGTTTTATTTTATTACATTAATTAACACATTTACTAAATTAGCCTTAATGAATAAATTAAAAACTCATAATAACCATGCCTTTAACCATCCATACATTTTCTTATGGTCCATTTGCCACTTAAGGACCCCACATTAAAAAAACAAGACAATTTAACACTTTAACAATTAATATGCCACTTTTACATTTTACGCGATTAAGTCCTTTTATCAAATTAATCACACAAACGGATAAATTAAATCACAGAAATTTCACACATATCAATTCACATAATATAAGCATAGAAAATAACATTAAAATATTTTTTTGACTCGGATTTGTGGTCCCGAAACCACTATTCTGACTAGGGTCTAAACTGAATTGTTGCAAATCTTCCCCTTTAAGGATTTTCGTCCCCAAAAATCTTACCGGTGAAAAGGTTTGGGTAACGTTCTCTCATAGCATCTTCGAGCTCCCACGTCACTTCTTCAACCCTGTGTCAATGCCATAAGACTTTTACTAAATAAATTTTCTTATTTCTCAACTCTGTCACTTCACGATCTAAAATTTGAATCGGTTCTTCCTCTTATGTCATATCCGATTGTATCTCAATCTCAGACGGAGAAATTACATGTGATGGATCCGATCGATATCGTCGAAGCATTGAAATATGGAATACGTTATGGATCTTTTCCAACTCAGTTGGTAATAACAGTCTGTAAGCAACCGGCCCGATACGCTCAATAATATCATACGGTCTAATGAATCTCGGACTCAATTTTCCTTTACGACCAAATCAGAGTATTTTCTTCCACGGCGAGACTTTTAAGAACACTTTGTCCCAGATGTGAAACTCAATATCTTTTCTTTTCAAATCTACATATGACTTCTGACGATCTGATGCGACTTTCAAACAATCGCGAATTACTTTCACTTTCTGTTCAGTCTCTTTGGTTAAATCGACCCCGTGTCACTTATTCTCACTGAGCTCAGTCCAATACAAAGGTGTTCGACATTTGCGACCGTGCAAAGGCTCGTAAGGTGCCATTTTGATACTCAATTGAAAGCTATTATTATACGCAAATTCAATCAGTGGCAAGTATCGTTCCCATGTACCTTCAAACTCAAGAATGCAACATCTCAACATATCCTCGAGTATCTGAATAATTCATTCAGACTGACCATCTGTTTGCGGATCGAAAGCAGTGCTAAAATATAGTTTCGTACCTAGTGCATCTTGCAATTTCTTCCAAAACCGCGATGTGAACCTCGGATCTTTATCCGAAACAATAAAAATAGGTACTCCGTGCAATCTTACAATCTGAGAAATATACAACTCAACAAGTTTAACAAGTGAGTAATCTATGCGAACTGGAACAAAATGAGCCGATTTAGTCAATCTATCCACAATAACACAGATTTAATCTTACTTACTCAGTGACAAAGGAAAACCCGGTACAAATCCATCGTGACTCTGTCCCATTTCCACTTGGGTATCATAATTGGCTGAAGTAACCTAGAAGGTATCTGATGCTCAGCTTTCACTTGCTGCTAGATCAAACATCTCGAAACAAAAAAAGAGATATCGCGTTTCATACCAGGCCACCAGTAAAGTTGTATCAAATCATTATACATTTTTGTACTACCTGGGTGAATAGATAGCCGATTACTATGAGCTTCATTCAAAATCATCTGAATCAATTCTGAATTTCTCGGAGCACACATTTGGTCTTTGAACCTCAAACAACCTTCTGTATCAACTTTGAACTCTGAATCAATATTCGCGTCACATTGAGCCCGTTTTGCTGTCAACTCATTATCAACTATTTGACCCTCACAAATCTACTGAATAAATAATGGTTTCACTTTCAACTCAGCTATAATCGAACCACCATCGCATAGGGCCAACTGAGTATTCATCGTGCGTAAGGCAAACAATGATTGCTGACTCAAAGCATCTGCAACAACATTAGCCTTTCCCGGATGGTAATCAATCACAAGCTTATAATCCTTTAGCAATTCTAACCATCGACACTATCTCAAATTCAAATCTTTCTGAGTCACCAAATATTTTAAGCTCTTATGATCGAAATAAACATGACATTTTTCACCAAACAAATAGCGGCGCAATATTTTTAATGCAAACACTATAGCTGCCAATTCCATATCATGTGTCGGGTAGTTCTTTTCGTGTGGTTTTAGCTATCTCGAGGCATAAGCTATGATGTTGCCTTCCTATATCAAAACACAACCTAAACCATTCAAAGATGCATCACTAAAAATAACAAATTGTTTACCCGATTCTGGCTAAACTAATACTGGAGCTTCGGTCAACAAAGCTTTCAACTGATCGAAACTTTTCTGGCACTTTTCTAACCACTCGAACTTAAAATCTTTCTAAAGTAGTCGCGTCATAGGGGTTGCAATCATAGAGAAACCTTTTACAAACCGTCTATAGTAACCAGCTAATCCCAAAAAATTTCGGACTTCAGATACATTTCTAAGAGGCTTCCAATCTAGTATAGCCGAAACCTTGTTCGGACCAAGCCGAATACCCGATGCTGGTACTATATGTCCCAAAAAACTGACTTCTCGTAACCAAAACTCACATTTACTAAACTTCGCATGCAACTGCTTATCACACAAAGTTTGTAGCACTAATCTCAAATGTTCAGCATGCTCAGATTCGTCACGAGAACAAATCAATATGTCGTTTATGAATACAACCACAAATCGATCCAAATACTGTCTGAAGATCTGATTCATTAAATCCATAAAAACAGCGGGTGCATTAGTAAGTTTGAAAGACATAACCAGAAACTAATAATGTCTGTACCTCTTTCAGAAAGCAGTTTTTGGCACATCGAAGTCTTTAACTCGCAACTGATAGTAACCTGATCTTAGATCTATTTTAGAGAACACAGTAGCCCCTTTCAACTGATCAAACAAAGCATCAATCTGTGGCAAAGGATATTTGTTCTTTATAGTCACCTTATTGAGTTTTCAGTAGTCAATGCACATTCTCATAGTTCCGTCTTTCTTTTTCACAAACAAAATCGATGCACACCAAGGAGAAAAACTCGGTCGTGCGAAGCCTCTATCTATTAATTCTTGCAACTGAGCTTTTAATTCTTTTAATTCAGTAGGTGCCACTCTGTACGGAGCTATCGAGATCGGAATCGTCCCCAGCATTAACTCAAAACCAAAGTCTACCTCTCGGATTGGTGGCAAACCCTGTAATTCTTTAGGAAACATATCCGGATATTCACACACAACTGGTACTGATTCAATCTTCTTTCCTGATACTTTAGAATCGAGCACATAAGCAAAATAAGCTTCACAACCCTTTCTCACATATTTTTGAGCTAACATCGAAGATATTACTGCCAGTAAGCCATTCAAATCATTAGACTCAATCCGAATAATCTCATCATTCTGACATCGCAAATCGACAGTCTTTCGTTTGCAATTCACAATAGCATCGTGCAAAGTTAACCAATCCATACCCAGAATTATGTCAAACTAATAGAATGGCAACAACATCAAATCAGCCGAAAAACATGAATCTCGAATCATCAACAGACAATTCTTGCATACGTTATCAACTAAGACACACCTGCCTAAGGGGTTCGATACTCTAATCACAAACTCAGTAGACTCTACAGGCAAAGTCTTACGAATACTAAAGTTTCACATACATAAGAATGAGTCGAACCAGGATCAATCAATGCAACAACACTAGTATCATAGAGAGTGAAAGTACCAGTAGTCACATATGGAGACGAAGCTTCTTCATAGGCTCGAATAGCATAAGCTCTGGCATCGTGCAAAGTTAACCAATCCATACCCAGAATTATGTCAAACTCATCGAATGGCAACAACATCAAATCAGTCAAAAAACATGAATCTCGAATCATCAACAGACAATTCTTGTATACGTTATCAACTAAGACACACCGGCTTAAGGGGTTCGATACTCTAATCACAAACTCAGTAGACTCTATAGGAAAATTATTATTGAATACTAGAGTTTCACATGCATAAGAATGAGTCGAACCAGGATCAATCAATGCAACAACACTAGTATCATAGAGAGTGAAAGTACCAGTAATCACATCTAGAGACGAAGCTTCTTCGCGGGCGCGAATAGCATAAGCTCTGGCAGGTGCACGAGCCTCTGATCTAACAACTATTTTTTTAGTTCCTCTTTGACTACCGCTTACATTACCCGTATTTCTAGGTGGTCTTCCACGAGATGTCATATTACTCGGTCTAACATTTTGTACTGTGTTTTGCTCAGCTAACTCAGGGCATGTACGAATGAAATGATCTAATGATTCGTATTTAAAACAGGCTCGATCATTCAATCTACAACTGTCAGAATGTCGTTTACTACAATATTTGCATCCTGGTTGATTTGATCTGACGTTACCAACACTAGCTACTGAGGTAGCTCTCGAACTTACAACTGGTCTATCTCACCCCCGTCTAGAATAACCCGCAGTAGCCTTTGAATAGCTAGAGTCATCTCGAAATTTCGTAAGTGCATCTCTAGCTTCAAAGTCAGCTTTTCTTTTCTCTTTTCTGAGCTCTTCAGCTTTGTACGCTCGTTCAACAAGTACAATGAACTCTTTTATTTCAAGAATCCCGACTAATAGCTTGATGCTTCATTCAATCTATCTTCAAATCTTTTACACATTATTGCTTCAGTCGATACATTTTCCCGGGCATATCTACTAAGTCTCACAAATTCCCGCTCATATTCTGTTACAGTCATACGGCCTTGTTTCAACTCGAGGAATTCTTTGCACTTTTGGTCAATGAATCTCTGACTGATGTATTTCTTAAGAAATTCAGTCTGAAAGAACTCCCAGGTAATCCGTTCTCTCAGAACTACAAATATCAATGTATTCCACCAATGATACACAGAATCTCGAAGCAAGGATACAACATATTTAATGCACTCATCAAGTGTACAGGATAGCTAATCAAACACACGAATTGTATTATCATGCCAAAATTCAGCTCGCTCAGCATCATCATCAACAGTGGCTCTGAATTCTTCGGCCCCGTGTTTCCTGATTTTATCAACCGGTGGCTCATTCATTTGTACTGGATCAACAACTTGTGGGGAGATGGATTTGGAACAGCCGGATTCATCCGGATATATTGAGTAAACCATTCATTCATCATTTGATAAATGGCTTGCTTAGCCTCACTCTCATGGCTACTCAAAATCGGCCTAGAATCAGTCGGCGCTGCCCCCTAAGCAGGAGCGGGCGCATTACTTTCTACATCATCTGCTACGGCTTGATCGGGATCCATTTACTATATGAAAACATATTTCAATTGTCAGAAATCATCACACTATCCCAGTTTATAAATATGGCAAGTATAGCTAGACTCAGACACGCTACGTTAGTCCTAAAATCGACTAAACCATAGCTCTGATATCAATAAAATGTAACACCCCTAACCTGTAACCATCGTCGGAATAGGGTTAAGAGGCGTTATCGAATATACAAAAACTTTTACGGTCATTTCAAAAATTTAACATACACCATCATCATATCATATCAAATCATTAACAAAGAGTCCCTTTAAAAGGTCTATGAGATCTTAAAAATGTATTGGAAAAGGGTCGGGACTAAACCAAGCACATACAAAATTTTTCCGAAAACTTAACATTTTCAAAGTTACAGAGGTCACACACCCGTGTGGGTAGACCGTATGCCTCACACGGCATCAGACACAACCGTGTGTCCAAACTGTGGCAAAACAGGGCATACATACTGACTTGTCCACACGCCCGTGTGCTTGACCTGTGGGCAACACTAACTTACTTCACACGGCCTATCATACGTCCGTGTGTCTGGCCCGTGTGCAAGACTGACTTGATTCGAATTACAATCTTAAGGGACACGGTCGAGACACACGCCCGTGTGCTCAACTGTGTGGGCAAATATAGGCCATTTGCTTGGCCAATTTACCACCCAAATTTTGGGTCAAACCTACAAGCATCAAACCAATAAAATTTCATACCTCAAAGGCATCCAAATCATACCAAAACATGCATAATTTAACTCTCAGCATCATCATTCATTTTTTTTTAATGCAAATCTAACTCAAACATATCAATTCAAAGTATCAATTATACATCAAGCAAATATAACTATTATTTCATCTAACCAATTCAATTCATAGCAATTTCTCATCATTGGCATATCCAAAATCAACCATGAACTCACCTATATATGTACCATTTCATTTAGCTACTTATGAACACATTAATACTTACCAACTTATGCATCAATAAGCATGAACAAAACTCATTCATAAACACATCCATTAACTAGCCATATCACATGGCCATTCTTACACATCACAAAACATATTCTAAGTACTCTAGACTATACATGCCATACTTTAATATTTACATTCTCAAAAGGTACCAAAATATAGTTCGATATTGTGGTGATGATCCTCAACGATCCCCAAACTTCCCGTAGCTTTAATGATCTATAAGGCAATGAACAAACATACACACAAAGTAAGCTATCATAGCTTAGTAAGTCATAAGCAAATAATGTACAAATAAACATTTACATTAAGTCAACTAGCCAAATCAAAACAAACTTAACCAAATGTACATCTATTATGTTTACAACCTCAAATATTATCACATTTACATTAACATTATAACATCAATAGCCAAGTGCACATATACTAAATAGCACATATAAATTTCCCTTTTATCATAACTAATTCATATATTCATCTCAATCACAAATACTTACCTTACTTTCATATTCATATAACATAGCACGTACTTGAATCTTTTAGTTCGTTTTCACATTCAATTTTAGTTCGATAATGCCCGTTGAACCATTCGAAATTAATAAAGATACTCGGATAGTCGAAAATCTCGTACAATGTCAACGTCCCAGGTGTGGTCTTACATGAAATCACATATCGATGCCACTGTCCTAGACAGGGTCTTACACTAACCAAATACGATGACAATGTCCCAGACATGGTCTTACACATAAACACAAGTCGATGCCAACATCCCAGACGTGGTCTTACTCGAATACACATATCGGAATCCTATGACATGACATATGTATCCTAACTATTCCTAAGGTTCTTACGAGATTTTCAGATGTCGAAACTCAATCCTTTCAGGCTCGTGAACATTGCTGCCATGCTCAATTCATTTTAGCATATTATATACACAAGTAATAATTCAATTTGACATTATTAAAATGAATAGAATAGAATTTATTGATACTTATTTACTTATGAACTTACATTGGATAACGACGGATGAAATCGACTACTCATCTACTTTAGACTTCCCCTGATCTAAGTCTGTTTTCTTTCGTTCTTGATCTAAATAAATTCAAATTTAATTATTTAATAACACATTTCATTCAATTCAACCCACAAATACATAATTTGAGCATGTTGCACTTAAGCCCCTAAAATTTACATTTTTGACATTTTAGTCCCTATTTCATAAAACAGAAAATATGCAAAATTTCAATATTCCATGCTTAGGCTGAATCTTCCTCATGCTCATACAAGTCCATACATTTCATTTATTTCACATTTTAGTCCTTCGAAATAACATTTTCACAATTTAGCCCAAATTATTCAAATTCATCAAAAATCTAAAGACAAATCATTACAATCTATCACATGTCTTTTATTATCCATCATCAAACAACTAAAATCACAAGCTATCATCAATGGGAAAACACAAAATCATCATCAAATTCAAAAATTAAGACATGGGCTTTGTAGCATTGGAAGTAATGATCACAAAAACGTAGAAATTATCAAAAACAAAACAAAACTCTTACCTTAATTTTGCTTGAACAAGACCGAACCCTTAAAGCTCTTTTTCTTTCTTTCTTTTTTTTCTTATAAATTTTGGCTAAGATGAACACAAATACATGACATTTTATTTTTTTGTTTTATTTTATTACATTAATTAACACATTTACTAAATTAGCCTTAATGAATAAATTTAAAACTAATAATAACCATGCCTTTAACTGTCCATACATTTTCTCATGGTCCATTTTCCACCTAAGGATCCCACATTAAAAGAACAAGACAATTTAACACTTTAACAATTAATATGCCACTTTTACATTTTACGCGATTAAGTCCTTTTATCAAATTAAGCACACAAACGGATAAATTAAAGCACAGAAATTTCACACATATCAATTCACATACTATAAGCACAGAAAAAAACAATAAAATATTTTTTGACTCAGATTTGTGGTCCCGAGACCACTATTCCGACTAGGGTCTAAACCAGACTGTTACATATCACATATCACATATCGATGCCTCTGTCCCAGACAAGGTCTTACACGAATCATATACTATGCCAATGTCCCAAACATGGTCTTACACGAAATCACACCTCAGAAGTCCTAATGTCATGACATCAGTACCCTATACTATTCCTAAGGCTCATACGGGGCTCTCAACTTCGTAATTCAATCAATTCATGCTCGAAACAAGCCCTCCAATGCTCAATTTAGTTCGGCAATATATATATATATAACTATATACAATTCAATTCGAAAATATATATTTTTAAATTTAAAAACATTTATTTGCATATGAACTTACCTAGTACGGAAATAAACTGATCGGAATGACTATTCAACAACTTTCGACTTCCCCCGATCCAAATCTGATTTCTTCCTTTCTTGATCTAAATCAATTCAAATTTAACTTATTTAAAGACATATTCATTCAATTTCATCCAAAAACACATAAATGGGCATTTTGCACTTTAGCCCCTAACATTTCACATTTTCACAATTTAGTCCCCATTTCAAAACAACTAAAAATACACAAAATTTCAACATGCTCATGTTAGGCCGATTTTTTCCTAGGTTCTTGGCAGCCCATTAATTTCATTTATTTCACATTTTGACCCCTCAATTTACAAATTTCACAATTTAGTCCTTAATAAGCATTTTTATCAAAAATCACTTAATAAACTATGATAATCTACCAATAATTATTTATTTTTCATCATCAAACAACAAAAACATCAAGCTATCAACAATGGAAAATCACAAATTCATCATCAAAAACCGAGCAAAGAACATACCTAAATCAAGCTCCCAAGTGAGCCGAACCTTAAATCTTTCAAATGATTTCTTTTTCTTTGGGTTTCGGCCAAAACAAGATGAACATGCATGATGTTTGATGTTTTATTTTATTTATTACAAATTAATATTCAATTTACAATTTTATCCATCATTTATTCATTATAAAATCACTTATTTGAAGTCCATAACCGTCCATGCCAGCCAAATTACAACATAAAGATCTCATAATTAATTAATCAAAACAATTAAGCACTTTAACATATAACATGCTACTTTTACATTTCACACGATTAAGTCCTTTTATTAAATTAAGCACACAAACGGTAAAATTAAATCACGAAATTTTCACACATATCAAATAACATGCTATAAATACCAAAAATAATATTAAAATAATTTTACGACCTCAGATTTGTGGCTTCAAAACCACTGTTTTGATTTAGCTAAAACCGGGTTGTTACAACTTTCCCCCGGTAGGGATTTTCTTCCCCTAAAATCTTACCAGTGAATATGTCTGGATATTGCTCTCTCATAGCATCCTCGAGCTCCCACGTAGCTTCTTCGACCCCGTGTTGATGCCATAAGACTTTCACTAATGAAATTTTTTTATTTCTCAATTCTTTAACCTCACGAGCTAAAATTCTGATCGGTTCTTTGTTGTACGTCATATTGGATTAAATCTCAATCTCAGAGGGGGAAATCACATTCGAGGGATCTGATCTGTATCATCGAAGCATCGATACGTGAAATACATTATCAATATTTTCTAACTCAGGTGGCAACGACAATTTATAAGCAACCGACCAAATGCGCTCGATAATTTCATACGGCCCGATGAATCTCGGACTTAACTTGCCTTTTCTGCCAAATCTAAGTATTTTCTTTCACGGTGACACTTTCAAAAACACTCTATCCCCAATCTGAAACTCAATATCTTTTTGTTTCAAGTCTGCGTACGATTTCTGACGATTTGACGCTGCTTTCAGACTATCACGAATCATTTTCACTTTCTGTTCAGTCTCTTTAATCAAATCAACCCCGTGAATCTTATTCTCACTGACCTCAGTCCAGTACAAAGGTGTTCGGCATTTGCGACCATACAAAGCTTCGAAAGGTGCCATTTTTATACTCGATTAAAAGCTATTATTATAAGCAAATTCAATCAATGGCAAGTATTGTTCCCACGTACCTTCAAACTCAAGAATGCAACATCTCAACATATCCTCGAGTACCTGAATTGTAACACCCCTTACCCGTATTCGACACCGGAACAGGGTACGTGGCATTACTAAACTTACACGCAATCAATCCTACAATTTAGAAACTTGACCTTTCTTTCCCAATTTAAAACTCTTACTAACACCTCTTAAACAAGCCTACGAGGCTTAATTCCTATTCTAGGAATGGTTCGGGATCAAATCGAGCTCTTTTGAAGCTCTCTGGAAGACCTTAGAAAATCTTTTCTAAATAGTCCACACGCTCGTGTGGAATTATTTCTTAATTCAAACCTACAGGGGTTTTCACATGGCTGGACACACGCCCGTGTCCTTGGCTCGTGTCCCTCACACGGCCTCGACACGCCCGTGTGCTCCACCCGTGGTCGACACTGACTTGCACCACACGGCCTATCACTCGCCCGTGTGTCTGGCCCGTGGTCGACACTAACTTGTATCACTAACATGCAGGGGACACACGGTCTAGCCACACACCCATGGGACTGACTGTGTGTCACACACGGCCTAGACACATGCCCGTGTGCCTACCCGTATGGACTAGAACAAGGCTATTTGCCAAGCTCTTTTTATCACCCTAACTCATACAACATAAACCACATTCAACCACTAACCAAGCAACCCAACCATGCATCATACAAATTCATGAATATCCATATCTTTTCATATATTAATAATAATGAGCCATCAACTATGGCTATATACAAAAGAGTTCATCTTGAAAAGAGCCAACACACCTGGACAAAACAACATGACATTTCACTAAGTCTAGCCCCTATACATGTCGTACTCAAAATGCTAGGTTTAACTATACCTCGATATGTTGATAGTGTGGGTGATCTTCTGGTTATCTTCGTATCCCGAGCTGGCTCTTTGACACTATAAAACAAGAGAAAAGAAGGGGAGTAAGCTTTGAGCTTAGTAAGTCTACATGCAAACAATAAGTATCATAACATATGCTAATCAATCAATAACATCACATACTAAACAAGAACAATTCACATTTCCATAATCATACTTACTCATCTCCTCTCTTACCACATTCCAACCATATATCAAATACATTGCTCACATTTATTTGCACTTATGCCCTGCATTTATCACCACAAAGCCACATGAAATATTTACTTAAACAAGTTTCTCAATGACCCCTCAGGATGACACAAGTATCCAACGGTTTCGCACGCAGCCCACCATTAATCAATAATAGGGTGGTATCGCACACAACCCACCAACAATGATAAATACAGTGGTTTCACACATAGCCCACCAACAATGATAATTATGATGGTTTCGCACATAGCCCACTAACAATGATAATTATGGTGATTTCGCACATAGTTCACCAAATGATAATATAAATGATGGTATCGCACATATCCCATCGTGAATAAATAATAAGGTGGTATTGCACACAGCCCACCAAATGATAATTACAACTATTTGTCTGTACTTATATTTCTATTCCGAGGTTCACACGAGAATTACTCATTATCTATCATTTTCAATAAATCTCATCAATAAGTATTTATATTCATACAATGCATCAATATGCAACATCATAAAAATTTAGGATGTATCGTTTACACGTAAACTTACCTCGATGCAAAATGTGTTAATTGACGGTTTAATCTATAACCTTACCTTTTCCTCGGTCAAGGTTGTTTCCGCACTCTTCTTAATCTATAATAACAAAATTCACTCATTCAATCACTACATAATTCATGACACTTCAAAATTTCTACTTAGATAAAAATGAACATTTTGCCCTTATACTTCGGCAAAATTATGATTTTGCCCCTAGGCTTGTAAATCATTTTTCATCACATTTTCTCATTAAACAAGCCTATCTGAACATTTATTTCTCTTACAACAATTTACAAAAATCATCATTTCATACATTTATTACACAATTACAACCTTTACAAATAAGTCCCATTTAGGTGTTTTCATGGTAACACATTTCACAAAAGTTACTCCTTAACTCTCTAACATTCATTTTCTTCCATAAAAACTCAGCAAACAACATAAACACTCTCATGGAAAGTCCCTAACTTTTCAACCATTTTTCAAAATAGTCCACTCATTAGCTAGCTTAAGCTTTGGAGGTTCCAAAAGTACAAAAATTATCAAGAAAGACCTCTAAAGTCACTTACTTGTAAGGAAATAACTTGGCTGAAAGTTTGAGCTCCAAAAACTCTATTTTCTCTTCAAATTTTCAGTGGAAGAAGGAAGGTGAATAGTGAAAGATGATATCTCTTTCATTTATCTTATTTTATTCATTTTTAGTCACCTAATTTCACCAAAATTTTGACCAAAATTAATGCCTTTTTCCCCCTTGGCCGGCCATCACTTTTAGGGTGGTGTATTTGCACTTCAAAGACCTCTAATTTAATATTCCATAGCTATTAGACACTCCTAGCTTGTAAAATGAAACTTTTGCACTTTATGCAATTTAGTCCTTTTTCGCAATTAATCATGAAATCGCTAAAATTAAGGCACTAAAATTTTCATGCATCCTTATAATCATGCTATAACACATAAAATAATATTAAAAATGATTTTCTTCAACATCAGATTAGTGGTCCCGAAACCACTGTTTCGACTAGCCCCAAAATCGGCTGTTACATGAATAATCCGCTCGGGTTGACCATCTGTCTATGGGTGAAAAGCTATAATGAAGTGTAGCTTTGTACCTAATGCATCTTACAGTTTCTTCCAAAACCGTGATGTGAACCTGGGATCTCTATCTGAAACAATAGAAATAGGTACTCCGTGCAATCTCACAACCTGAGAGATGTACAACTCAGCAAGTTTGTCAAGCGAATAATACGTACGTATCGGAATGAAATGAGCTGATTTAGTTAGCCTATCAACAACCACCCATATTATACTCGGAGACAAGGGCAAACCTGATACAAAATCCATCGTGATTTTGTCCTATTTCCACTCAGGAATCATAATCAGCTGTAGTAACCCAGACCGTACCTGATGCTAAACTTTGACTAGCTGACAGATTAAACATTTCGAAACAAATTCAGAGATATCAAGCTTCATACTAGACCACCAGTAAAGCTGTTTCAGATCATTAAACATTTTCGTACTTCCCGGATGAACATATAACCGACTACTATGAGCTTCTTTCAAAATCATCCAAATCAACTCTGAATTTATCGAAACACATATTCGATCTCTGAATCTCAAACAATCATTAACATCAACTTGAAACTCCGAATCAGGGTTCGAATCACATTGAGCTCGTTTTGTTAATAAATCATTATCAACTTTCTGAGCTTCACAAATCTGCTGTAAGAATAACGGTTTCGCGTTCATCTCAGCTACAATCGAGCCGTGATCAGGTATAGCCAGCTGAGTGTTCATCGCATGCACAGCAAATGAAGATTTTCGGCATAAAGCAAATGAAGATTTTTGTCAACGGAGTTGCAATCATTGAGAAACC
Source organism: Gossypium australe (assembly GCA_005393395.2). NCBI lineage: Eukaryota > Viridiplantae > Streptophyta > Magnoliopsida > Malvales > Malvaceae > Gossypium > Gossypium australe. The sequence goes on from CM016625.1 coordinate 54,868,793, forward strand.
TTTTACGAATCGTCTGTAATAACCGACGAGTCCCAGAAAACTTCGGACTTTTGATACATTTCTTGGAGGCTTCCAATCCAATATTGCCAAAATGTTACACGGATCTACTCGAATACACATGCTGACACAATATGCCCCAAAAAACCGACTTAGCGTAACCCGAATTCACAATTACAGAACTTTGCAAATAGTTGCTTATCTTGTAAAGTCTGTAACACTACTCTCAAATGTTTTCCATGCTCGGATTCATCACGGGAATAAATCAATATGTCATCAATAAACACAACAACAAATCGATCCAAATATGGTTAGAAGATCCGATTCATTAGGCCTATAAAAATAGCAGGTGCATTCGTTAATCCGAAATGCATAACTAAAAACTCATAATGTCCGTACCTCATTCAAAAAGTAGTTTTCAGTACATCAAAGTCTTTAACTCACAACTGATAGTAGCCTGATCTCAAATCTATCTTTGAAAACACTGTAGCATCTTTCAACTGATCAAACAAATCATCTACTCGTGGCAGAGCGTATTAATTCTTGATAGTCACTTTATTGAGATGTCGATAATCGATGCACATTCTCATAGTTCCGTCTTTCTTTTTCATAAAAAGCACCGGTGCACCCTAGGGAGAATAACTTGGTCGCGCAAAACCTCTATCTGTCAACACTTGCAACTTAGATTTTAGCTCTTTTAATTCGGTCGGCGCCATTCAATACAGAGCTATCGATATCGGAGTTGTTCTCGGCACTAACTCAATACCAAACTCTACCTCTCGAATCGGCGGCAAAACCGGTAACTCTTCAGGAAACACATCCGGATATTCACACACAACTAGTACTAATTCAATCTTCTTTTCAGTCACTTTAGAGTTGAGCACATAAGCAAAGTAAACTTCACAACCCTTTCTTATATATTTTCGAGCTAACACCGAAGAAATCATTGTCGGTAAACCACTCAAATCATCTGATTCAATCTGATTTATTACACTAGCAAAACATCAATGGCCACACAAGAAAATTACACCACCACAGAAAAAAAGTTGCTAGCTGTGGTTTTTGCATTTGATAAATTTAGACAGTATTTGATATTATCTAAAGTTGTCGTTTACACTGACCATTTAGCCATTCGTTATCTTTTAACTAAACCTGATGCAAAACCTCGACTCATAAGATGGATTTTACTCTTACAGGAAATTGAGTTGGAAATTTAGGATAAGAAAGGAGCTGAAAATCTTGCAGCCGACCACCTTTCTAGGCTTGAAAATTCACATATCAAAGAACTCGATGAGATTGAGATAAATGACTCGTTTCTTGAAGAACAACTCTTTGCTATATCCGACTCCGAGGTACCCTGGTTTGCAGATATTATGAATTAATTAGCTGCTAACATCCTATCAAAAGGGTTGACACATCATCAAAAGAAGCGATTCTTTGCTGATGTGAAAAACTATTTTTCGGAGGACCCTTTTTCTTTTTCGTGTATGCGCAGATCAAGTAATTCGAAGATGTGTTACAAAGGAAGAAGCAAGCACAATTCTAGAATATTGTCATTTAAGACCAACAGGAGGACATTACAGTGGGATTAGGACAGCACATAAAATGCTCGAATCAGGTTTTTATTAGCCCACTATGTTCAAGGATGCTAACAGGTATGTTACTTTATGTGATAGATGTCAGAGAACAGGTAATGTCTCTAAACATGATGAAATGCCTCAAACATATATGCTATCATGTGAAATATTTGATGTATGGGGTATTGATTTTATGGGTCCATTCCCTAGCTCATTTGGGAATAAATACGTCTTAGTAGCGGTTGATTATATGTCAAAATGGGTGGAAGCTCAAGCTTTACCTACTAATGATGCTAGAGTGGTAGTGAGATTTCTTAAAAAACTCTTCTCTCGATTTGGAACACCTAGAGCAATTATTAGTGATAGGGGTACTCATTTTTGTAATACTCAGTTTGATAAAATCTTAAAGAAATATGGAGTACACCACAGAACAGCTACCCCCTATCACCCTCAAACCAGTGGACAAGTTGAAGTAGCAAATCGAAAGCTTTAGCGTATTCTATAGAAAACCATAGAATCAAACAGGAAAGATTGGGCATTAAAAGTAGATGATGCTTTATGGGCCTATAGAACCGCATTTAAAACTCCCATTGGAACATCTCCATATAGACTTGTTTACGAAAAGAGTTGTTATTTACCATTCGAATTAGAGCACAAAGCATTTTGGGCTATAAAATTCTTAAACTATGATCTTAAACTTGCAGGTGAACAAAGAATGATGCAGTTCAATGAGCTAGATGAGTGGCGAGCTAATGCCTACAAGAACTCACGTTTATATAAGGAAGCAACAAAGCGATGCCATGATGCTCGTTTGAAGCAACTGAAACAATTTGAAGTTGGATATCTTGTTCTACTATACAATTCGAAGCTCAAATTGTTTCCTGGAAAGCTGAAATCAAGATGGTCAGGTCCATTCGTAATTAAAACCATTTTTCCCTATGGCACAATTGAGGTAACTCGTCCGAATTATGGCACATTCAAGGTAAACGATCAACGACTTAAAATATATAATGGTGAGGATTTTAGGGATATGAGAGAGGAGCTCCAACTCTGTAAACCTTCATATAGAGATGAAAATAGGGTAAGTGTAGCTTAAGACTTTAAACGAGCGCTTCTCGGGAGGCAACCCGAGCACTAACCTCACTAAACATCCATATTTTTAATTTTTTTAATTTTTTTAAATTTTTACGCATCTAACTAAAAAACTAACCAAATAGGCACAGGTTTCCATATCCACAAGGCCTTACACACGGACGTGGCTGTGGCCATGTGGCCACCACGGGTAGGTACATGGGCGTGGCAAAAATCATGCGAAAATAGGAAGGAAATATTCCCTAAAACACGGGCTCCGACTAAATGCCACGGCCGTGTGATGTGGTCGTGGTCAAAACTGACTACAGAACACAGACTACGATAAGACGCCACGACCGTGCGATACGACCATGGTCGACACTGAGAAAGTAACACGAGCGTGCGACACGCCCATGTCCTTAAGCCGTGGTTGAAACTGAGAAATATACACGGGCGTTCAGCACTCCCGTGCCTGTAAGTCGTGGTCGATATCGATCAAACGACATGGGCGTGGAAACCTCTACATGGACGTAGGAGAAACGAACGAAGCAGCACACAGCTGTGCGATTCGAGAGTGTAACGTAACACGCCCAGGGAACACGGGCGTGGGCAGCAATTAGATGCCTCAATTTCTATTTAAACCCCCTTCTTCTGTTCACTTCCTCCCACAAACCCCTTCTCCCCCAAACCCTAAACCAACACCCCCCTCCTCCACATTCTCCCTTCTTTTCCCTTTTCCCCTTTCCCTTATTCCTTCTTTACACTGCCACCACACCAAAACCCATCCTTGCCACCGCTCACAATGACTAATACTAGAGGTAAGACCATGACCACCATCCCCATGTCGAGAAAGCGAAAGAATCCTGGCACAGTCTCCCCGTGCGAGACCACTCCACATAAGTTCATGTCGGCCGCTTCATTGACTCGACAAGACAAGGACCTTTAAGTGCATTTATTTTTTCTTTTTCTTTTATTTTCATATTTAAATTCTTTCTTGTTATCTTTCTTGACTTTAATTTTTATTAGCATATTTTGATTTCTTTTTATCTTTGGATGTCTATTATCGAGTAACCATAACTACGCCCATCAATACAACCCCCCTAAAACTTTACTGATGACCCCGCAGTTTCAAAAGGTTCAAGGGGCTATTAAGGAACGACCACACCACCACCAAAGTATCCACCTCCTCTGCCCAACCTTCTTCCGTTTCTTTTCCTTGACTCCATCCAAAATTTAGGAAGTTTCACTTCTCTCCCTATCTTATGATTTTATTACTATATTACTATTATCTATCTTTGTACATTGAGGACAATGTACATCTTAAGTGTGAGGAGGTTAATTATAGTATTATTTGAAAATCCCTAAATTATGCCTTGTTCTCAATTAATTTTCTCATATTACTATTAGAATGAAACTCCTATTGATTTATGAATTTCATTGATATGTTTTGGATGAAGTCATAGGTAATTGTGCATTGATGGTCTAAACTTTAAGACATTAGAGAATCAAGGATGATAAGTCTATTTTCAGAATTAAAAATTTATTAGGTTGAAATTTACAGGGTTGACATCAAAAACCATAATTTTTGTGAGATGTTGAGCCTTTAAGTGCATATATTTTCTTGCTCACTTTATTGATTATGAGTGTGTCAATATTGCTTTGTTATTCTAGAACTTGCTTCGATTATGCATGTCGAGACCACACTTTTGATTTGATATACTGAGATAATAAAGGCACCTAGGTTTTAACCCACTTACTCCCCAAAAAGCCTACCTTTAAAATTAACCCCTAGTGAACCCCTTTGATCCTAATAAACCGTTTCTTAATACACCCTTAATATTAACCCAAAACTCATTCTTTTTTATTCATTAAGAAATTCCCATATTGTATTTACTCTTTTTTGTCGAGATTTGATTTGAGCAGTTGCCTAACTATGTTCTTTATTTCAGCTGTTAATTTCTTTTTGAAATACTTGTTCTTATTCTTAAAAAAAAATGAAAGTTTATTCATTATTAGTTTAAGCTTGAACAATTAATGTCACATCTTTAGAAGAAGCTCATGTTATTAGTGATAAGTTTTCAATCAATGTAATTATTCAGTATTAGTTCAATTTTTCTAGTTAGGTAAATTGTCAATTCAATCTCGATTTTAACCCTCTAATTCAGCCTTTATCCACACCTTTAACCCAAACCCCATTACAACCCTTTGAAGACCTTTTGATTTGTGTATCATATCATTTTATAGTGGTGGAGATTTGATTTTCATGCAAGCCTATGGGTTTAACTTTTCATGCTTGACTTTTGAGTGCTTAATTTGAACCTTAAACACTTTGAGTGATTTGAGTAAATCTTTAGTGAGGATGCCAATTCTTGTCAGTTTTGAATCAGAGGTAATTATTTAGGTAAGGGGAAAGACCTATGTTTCATGCTATAAAAATTTATGAATTAGATTGTAACACCCCGAATTTTGGGCCTAAATGAATTGGGCTTTGGGCATTGGGTCTCATAAATTTTGAAGTAAGAAAATGACAAATGACATGTTGGCTTTAAGGGTTTAATAAACTTGGAGTGTCTAGGGGTGTTGGAGAAGTGCTGGGTTCGAACTTTGAGGAGAATGAATTTTTAATTAATTATTAAAGGAACCAGGGCGGTGAGTAGTTAGGCTTTTAAATAAAAATAGGGAAAAATGGCATCAAAGAGCCTTGTGGTGGAGTGGCTAAGTGACGCCACTTAGGGTATAGGAAGGTGGCGTTATGGGCTAGCAAGGAGATCCTAGGTTTGAATCCTAGCTTAGTATTTTTTTTAGGAGTTTAATTTTGGCCTTCTAGAAGGTTGGAAGTGGTGTGATGATGGACTCTAAGGAGGGTGATCAGAAGAGAAAATTTAGGAAATGGATTGGGGAGTTATCTGGGAGAAAAACAAGGAGATGAGATGGAGAAGAGTTGGAGCCGATTGGGACTTTGGGGGTAGGTAGAGTTTTGGTTTTGTGTATAAATAGAGGGTACCGAATTCGCTCTGTGCTATTTTGGCAACTATAGTGCTCTGCCGAATTCTCCTTCACCTTTTCTATTCTAAACCTTACCTCTTCCTTATGTGTTTTCTTTTCTTCTAAAGCCTTAAATCGAATATCATTCTCTTCTTTCTCCATTGCTTGTGCCGTCCCACCCTCATCTCAATTGTTGGGGACTGAATATTCGTGACTTCAAAAGCCGAAAACCTTTGCTCTTGGAGCCGATTTCTTCATCGCCCCAAACCTTGTGTCGAATACTCTAGTGACCAAATCTCTGTCGTGTTGTCATCATTCCTTTGACTTTTGGTGGATCGGATCTTGGAAAAATCTGAATCAAACTTGGATCTACAAGTCTCTGCCGAAAAGCTATCCATACATTTCGGCTTTTGGGTAAGTGTTCTTGATTTTGGGATAAGTTGGCCGAATAGTCTATAGTAAGGGAAAGGGTGACTTAAGTGGATACAAGTCACCTATTATTTTGTCTTTAACGATTAAGATTGATGCAGATCTAGGGGATACTCATGAGTAGTATCTAAGGAATGGCTATTAGGACTGGTGGCACACGGTAAGGTTATGGTAAGGCTTCGGTTTTTGGTAAATATTGTGTTTAAGTGTGTGATTGATTGGAGGTTGGTATTGGTTGTAGGTTCAAGGCTAAGGATAGTGTAACACGTCTTATTTACCAGGTGTGTACATACACTTCACACACGACAAATCGACAAAAGCTGAAATCCTGAAAAAAACTGGAATGCTGGAAAGCCGAAAAGTCGAAAGGTTGGCGTCGGCAACCACAGGAGCATGTGAACATTCATGTGGGAACACCAATACAACTACCGAGACCAAGAGAGTGATCTTATGGTCTCGGGCCACTGTTTGGCCAACTGGGCCAAAAGGGGCTAAATGAGCCTGCCGAGCTCGTGGGCCCAAATCGGCAAGAGTTGATTTGTGAAATTGAATGATGGATTGATATGGATGGTTGTACGATTTGATTATGATCGGGCCTAATGGGCTACATATACATGATTGGGCTTAGTGGGCCTTATGGGATTTTAGAAATGCATGCTAGGGTTTTAATGGACTCTAGGCTTAGTTCTGATGAATTCTTAAACAGCATAAAACTTAATTTAATAATCAAACATATCTGTGGACAAGTCGCCAGGGTAGAGTGTGGCAATGGACATATGCATGTCTAGGATTGGATCTAGGGAGAGCTTGGTACTTAAGCGGTCCTAGTGACCCACCTCCTCTTCTTTGGAATCCTACCTGGTGCGTAGTGTCTGTTCACTTTAGCCGCGAGGACTTGTTGACGGGCCAAGGTTCGTAATTAAGACCCATACTGTTAAGAATTATTGAAATACCCCTATAGGGTAGAATTATCGAAATACCCTTGATTTGTGAAATGACTAAAATACCCCTATGTGTTGAGTGTAAGATTTATGGATGTTACATGTACATTTGCTGCATTCATATGATATTCTGTTTAGGTTGCATATGGGTTGGGAATTATGGAACGGAGGAAGTATATGAGGATCGCATGGTTGCTTGACAATTGTGGATCCACCGATGGCTTTTTAAGCCCATTATATGATTAGCAGCTTTGCTGCAACATTTGGTAGTACCGCAACTAGGCTACCATTGATGTGTATCGGATGGGTGGGTCGATTTAGAAATCCCCACAGATGTGTTTCGACGGGACGGAGATGATGTGTACCAGATGGATTATTTGGGGAGGGTTTGCACAGCATTGCATGTATGATATTGTTATGTTAATAATATGATATGTATGCTATTTGTTTGACGACGGTCGTACACACTGAGTTTTTGAAAACTCACTCCCTTTTTTATTTTCTCAGGTGATCCTCAATAGGCGGTTCGACGGATGGAGGGACTCAGAGGTGACCAACTAGCAAGACAATTAGACTTGCTTTTCTTAATATCTAAATTCTAGATTTTAAGTTATTTTATTTTGGATTGTAGTTATTCAATTACTTCCACTATGCATTCTAATTTTGAAACGGAACCTGGATTTATTTCTTTGAAGTGAATTTCAAGTTTTTTTTTAAAATAATTGTGTTTTAAGAACGAGCTTCCGCTGTCAAAGGAAATTTTTACAAAGTAACAAGAAAATGGTTATTAGCTACACCTCGTTTTGAAAGCAAATTGGATTTTACTTAACTATTCTCTAGAAGGGTTTTCAATGAAAATAAGGTTTTCGCTAAAACACTTCAATGTGACACGCCGGACTCGGGCCTAACTTTTAGGTTGGGTTTGGGGTGTTACATAGATTGTTTGAATCTTTAGGACTCTTTTAGTTAAATTATCAATGTATGAATTATCTATGAATTATGATGAAACATTATTGATGAGGATTATGAATTGAGGAAGTTAATTTCAATTGTGAGTTGAGAATTTTGCTTGAGGACAAGCAAATGCTTAACTGTGGGGATATTTGGTAAACCATAATTTACACATATTTTAACCCCATGCTTGGCTTACTTTTGGATGAATTTTCATTAAATTTGATGAATTTGATGCTCCTAATCCCTTAATTTCATGTTTTATACTCAGGAGAGCTTAGGGAGTTGAAAAGATCGAGAAACGGGCCAAAAGGGGGCAAAATGGGCCTACCTAGGAAATCAACACGGCCTGGACCATTGAACACGGCCGTGTGTTACGAGCAGGATCAAACACGGCCTGGAAGGCCGCACACAGACAGACCACACGGTCGTGTATGGAGAACAGAAGCGAGCACGGCCTAAAGCCATCACGCACATGTGTGTCACACGGGCGTGTCCCTGCCGAACCCAGGTTTAATCCTATTCAGAAAAGGTAACTTGTGGGCTAAGAAAGGCATTCCAAAGCCTATATAAACACCCTGAGGGGGCAACCTAAAAGGGGACGTGGAGTAGACGTCAAGTGGACGCCCAGAAGAAGGCAGAAAATACTCGAAGACAGCCATCGGGAGCAGCTCGGAAGAAGGATATTCATCAAGACTGAGGATCTCCTATCAAGTTCTTCAGAAGTTTTTGGGTTTTCTTATGTTTTGTTGTTTTCCTTATTTTAAGATGTTTCCCTCTATCAGTATGAACTAAATCTCTTAAATACCTAAAGGGATGAAACCTAAGTTGAATCTTATTATTATTTGACTTATAAGATAACTACTTGTTCTAATTCTTAATTGTGAGTTCTTATTCTTGTTTTGATAATTCAGGTTATTGATTCAAGTCCAATGTGCTTATTCAGTGGAGGAAAAGCCCCTGTTTAAGAGTAGATCAACACAATTAAGCGAAGTTGATTGCAACCCTAGAAATAGGGTGACATAAATTTGCCGGATTAGAGTCAAATCTAATAAAGGGATCCATAAATCGAGTTAATGCGACAATAGGGGTTTTAATTAGAAAGAGATTTCAATTAATCAACCTAGAGTCAGCTGTTCTTAGTCTCGAAAGAGATATTAACATAAATCAGGGATTTCTACGGATTAAGTCATGTGAATAAATCATATGAATCAAAAGTAATCAGTGAAGTCCAGGTGGATTCTTCCTTAGGTATTGCCTATCTCATAAAGTTGTCTAAAAAATATTTTCCTAATTCTCTCTCTGTCGTGTTTTTAATTAAGTTTTAGTTTAAAAAGAGACCACTCCAATTCTTAGGCTAGATAATAAAAAGATAGTAATTACTAGTACTCTTGGTCCTTGTGGATACGATATTACCGATCTTACCATAACTATACTATTGAACGATAGGTGCGCTTGCCTTTATTGTGATCATAGTTAGTTTTAGACCACATCAATATAAAATGGTAAATTTAGTATAATGAATGTAATTTTGATATGTGAATTAAGTGGTAAGTTTTGGTATAAAATTTGCTACAAGATGGTTGTAAATCTTGGCTTACTATACACTTGTGTAATGCATGTTAAATTGTTGTAATTAAGGTGTCTTTTGGGCATATTGGTTGTATGATCAAATATTTATTTGGATAACTTGTTGTTGCATGGTTTGGTGCACTTTGAAATGCTTATTCATATATGGTAAAGTGGTTGTAAGTGTGTGCTTGCTTGGGTGAGAAAAATGGCTTGGAGATGACCTCTTTTTCTTCCACACGGCTAGAGACACGGGCGTGTGTCTCTACCGTGTGTGACACACGTCCATGCGACACGACTGTGTGTCCCCATGCAGTTTGAAAATTTTCATCTTTTTCCTAAAAGTTCTATATGTTTCCGATTTAGTCCCATTTCTAATGTGTTTTTAGGGCTTCGAGGGCTCGTATAAGGGAAAATATGTATGTTATTGATTGATTTTGCTATGATTGATCTAGTGAATTAAATGCTTAAAATTTTTTCTAGTTCCGAAACGTAAACTCTGGTAATGCTCTGTAACCCTATTCTAGTGACGGATACGGGTTAGGGGTGTTACAACAACTATGTTCAAATTGGGCCGAGTCCAAATCCTATTCTGGTTCACATGGTCAAAGTGTTGGATGAGCAATCTAATGGGTTTGAATTGACTATTCGACCATCATTATCTTTTAGACCCGATTTGTAACACCCCAAACCCGTATATGTCGCCAGATTAGGGTTACGAGGCATCACCGTATAAAACACAGTTCAACACAATTATTCATCACCTTTCATGCACCAAAGAATAACGATACATTTATATCATTATCCATAATTCAATTATTTTAATTTAAAATACATGAATCATAATTCTAATTCGAATCAATTATACCTTACTAATCATGTATCACAATTAAACACATTTAAAGATTTTTTTACTAATTCAATTCGAACATACATCAAAACTCAATTGAACATGTTCCATAATTACCAAATTCGAACCAATACATAAACAACTTAATATCCAATCACATATATGACATTATCAACATTACAATATGGCCGTACATACCTTTGAAATCATTATATAATATGCATTTACCCTAAAAGCTCTTTTCTATGTATATTTACCAAATCAGTAGTAACCTATTCCATTAATTAAGTCATGACTCTATAATTTCACATGTTACGTATGTTTGTCTATGTTTAAACATCCACACGGAATAATAGGCATGCATATAAAATACACATGAACAAGCATATTCATTTAACTGCATATAATTATGATTATCACAAATTTTAAACACTATTACCAAAGAAAATCATACCAAAGTACTTATCTATCATATACCAAATTATTTAATCACTAATATGGCATATTTTCAACTCAAATTAAACCTAACATTTTGATCTTTCATTATCGAACCTTAAACAAAGCATATCGACCAAAACAATCATACAACATATTCATTATTTACCTTCATCAACCGTACCTATATAACCAATCGTTCAAGCATAATAAAGGTGCATACATCGCCATTACAAACCAAATCAGAATATCCTATACACATTTATACATATAATTTTCATTTTATCAAATTTCTAATCCGAATTATGGATAACTTTAGCTTCCAACATTCATACACATACTTCATTATATATATATATATATATATATATATATCACATAACCAAAATTATTTAAACTTAACATCATCTATTCTTACTAAATACATCAAGCATATATGATTTACCTTATTGCCAAAACAAATAATTCGTCTATCATTAGCAAAGCATATTAAACAAATTACACATAAACTCAGCTTAACAGAGATCATATACACAAACATAAACATAGAAACCATATTTTGCATATAATAAGTCAAAGGCAATTTGCTAAACCAAACATATCAAGCACTTAACCAAGTGCACATAAAACTGAACTTAAACATAGTGATCAAGCCATTTTCGCATGGCTATATATATACATGTTCCAAAATCAAACATTCCATCTATGCTATACATGCCATAAGCCCAAATTCAACTTAGTGTGAGTAGTCTTGCTGACGATCCTCGAACTCGTAACATATATCCAAATCTATAAACAGAAATAAACAAGAATACACACAGAGTAAGCTATTTAAGCTTAGTAAGTCATAAGCAATTATATATTTACCAACTATTATAAATTAACACTAAGTTAGCAAAACCGAATATACATGTTCTCAAATACAAGGTTATCATATTATAGCACATATAGATTACAAAAACCGAATACAAATATTCTCACATAGCAAAACACTTATCTTTACCTACTTAAGAAGGTAAAGCTTATCAATGAACATCAATGATTAAATATATTTATTCACATATATACAACCGGATATCAATTTACCATGTACATATAAGAAAATCCCCCATAACCGAATGTGTCCATGTATATATATATATATATATATATATACATCTATCAAGTAATCTCATCTTCGTATATGAATAACATCTACTCAATATCATTTTATCCACATATTCAAGATGTCGAAAATACAAACACATTATCTATCAACTTACTTATTCGATAAACATCACATATAACATGTACTTATGTAAATACATACCTTATGGCCGAATCTTAAAGACACAGCCCAAAATCAAATTCCAATGTATTATATTCATTATTTGTAAAACCGAATGCACATATTAAAATCTTACAAATATTCCTCAACTATATCACATATTACTAGTATCGAATAGTAATATATCAACTTACCTTATTCCATGCAACTATGAGGCTTATACGTACCTGAATATTTAGCTTATTTGCTGTAATTAAATTCCACATTGATAATATAATCCACGAATCCTCTGTTTATAATAAATCACCGGCATTAAGCCTGCTAGGCAACAAAGCCTGAAACACACACCGGCACTAAGCCTGCTAGACTTGAGGTTTGAAAATTAATCACCGGCATTTAGCCTGCTAGGCAATAAGCCCGATACACTTCACCGGCACAAGGCCTGCTAGGCTCGAAGCCTGAGTATCAATATAATTAAACCATTTCATACACATTACATATTACCAATATTACATATCACACATAATTCATATTACTATCACATATCAAATTCAAATAAATATAACTACATTTCATTATTAAAATCACTTATCATATTCGGCTTTGGCCTATTTCACACTTATAAATTCATAATTCAACATGTAATCAAGGTTATAACCAATATTAACGATATTAAATTGCTTAAAGACTTACCTCGGATATCGTCGGACGACAAAAACTGGATATTCGATTATTTCCGCTTTTCCCCGATCCAAGTCCGTTTTCTTTTGTTCTTGATCTTAACACGTTCAAATTAATCTCATTCAAACACATTTCTATTCAATTTAGTCCTAAAACACATAAATGGGTAAATTATCATTTTGCCCCTAATATTTCACACTTTTACAATTTAGTCCCTATTGCACAAAACGCAAAATACACAAAATTTCTCATTACCCATGCTTGGCCGAATATTACCTATGTTCATACAAGTCCATAAATTTCATTTATTTCACATTTTAGTCCTTCAAAAATTTATTTTCACAATTTAGCCCTAATTAGCTAAATTCATCAAAAATTCAAGAACAAAGTATGTCTATCTAGCTCATATCTTTCATTTAACACCAAAAATCATCGAAAAGCTTGAATTATCATCAATGGCATATCACACAAACATCATCAATTCACAAAATTAAAGCATGGGTCTTGTACATTTCATAGCAACGATCTTAAAAACGTAAAAATTATCAAAAATCGAGCTAGAACTCACCTTGAATCAAGATTGATGAATGCCGAATTCAAGAAGAACTTAAACCTTTTTTTCTTTTCTTATTTTCGGTGAAGATGAATATGGCTTTCTAAATGTTATATTTGTTTTATTATAATAACATTAGTTTATAATATTATAAATTTTAATATTATAAAATTAACATATAATAGCATTTAATGATCACATGTTGCCGTCCACTATACACAAATTTTTGGCTTATTTTCCACATAAATCCACATGAAAAAGGAAACAATTCAATTTAGCCACTTAATTAAATAAATGGCTACTTTTACCACTTACGCGATTTAGTCCTTTTTATTAAATTAAACACACAAACAGTCAAATTTTTATACGAAACTTTCACACATACTAATTCACAGTTAACTAACACAGAAAATAATATTTTAAAATTTTTTTGACTCGGTTTCGTGGTCCCGAAACCACTGTTCTGATTAGTGTCAAATTCGGACTGTTACACGATTCTAGTTTTATTTAATAAGTTTGCATACCATTTTATTTCACAAATTTAATTATAATCTTTGTTTCAATTATGTGTTAAATAGTTACATGTTTTTAGTCGTGTGTTGCTTCCAAATTGGGTTTTTTGTATTATCTTGTCATAGTTATGTATGCCGTTTATTCTTGTTGAGAGTTGACCGCCTCTGGACGTACAATAAAAGATATATTGGTTAGGCGATATTAATAAGTATACGAGTCCAGTTGTAATGTAATTACAACGGAGTAGGTTAGTACTCTGAGAATCGTGCCCAATGGAGGCTAGTGCTAGATCAATTTTAACCTAAACACTGAAATATCTAATTAGTATTTTAATTTAGTTATAGTACGAACATAGAAATAAAAGGAGATTTTAAGGTTTTTTTAATATTAAAATGAAATAACATAAAGAAATAAAATTCAAGAGATCAAATAATAGAATAAATCAAATCTTATTATGGGTTATTGGCTTGGTTCAGTAATCCTCATCAACTGTCGCTTCGGGTTCCTCGTCAATCAACTAGTTGCTATCCCAGCAGAATCTTCTGATAACGAGTTAGCAATAACTACTTCTCTTCTGACCGCACAGTCCAAACCGACTTGGGGAGAAGGTGTTCACGGATAAGCTATATCAATTTTGGGTTAATTCTCACCTTGATGACTTCCTAGGGTTGTCATGCCTAGGGTTTTAAGTTCTTCCTTTCCCAAAAAATTGATCCGTTGAGTAACCCTGCAAAATAATTAATAGATCATACCTCCACTCCCTAATCCCCCGTATAAGGATTAGTTCCTCATTGCTTTCATAAACAATCTGGAATTGATGTAAAGAGAGAACATGATAAATGAATTGAAGTGTAAGTTTAAGAAAATACCTGATTTGTATAAAAAATGAAAATGAATCTACAAGGTTTAACTGTCTCCACAAATCAGATCTCTTGATATCAAACAAAGAACAAATTGAAAATAAACCTAAAACCTAAGAAGAAAGAAAAGCTAAAGTGAAATTGAAATTGAAATTCTAAACTAAGTAATTGGGTCCATAACATGTGACAAATGAGCCTATTTATAGATTTCAGGTGGCCGTCATTCTTAACCCTAGGTTAACTAACATTCCTGAGCTTTCAGTTTGATTGTATAGACTAAAACGCCCCTTGGCTCGTGTTTCATTTTGTCCATAGTCGATGTTGCAACACACCAAGACTTGTGTCGCGACACAGGAGTCAATATACTCCTCTTAGGATATCTTTAGGTGTATGTCGCGACACCTTTAGTCTATGTCGTGACATCTAAGGCAGTTCCGTGATTTCTCCAGTCTACTCCATATGTTGCGACATAGCGACCATCATTTGTTTATTACATCTTCTAATGGTCTCCTGCACACTTACATAGTTCAATAGCTCACCCTTAGGCCTCATACAGCCCCTAAGGTCAATAAAAGACTCAATTTGCACATTTTATTAACTTAAAGGAAACTTAAGAAAACATAACCAAAGCTTAATGAAAATGCTTTTCTTCAAGCTCCTAAAGTGTAAAAATTAGTTTAATCTACTACAACAAATTACGTAAGATCAAACTCCCCCGCACTTAAGCCATTGCTTACCCTAAAGCAACAAAAACAAAAACAAGAAATAGAAAAGACGTCCCTTGAGCAAATTTCATACAAGTATTGACCTTGGAGCACATGACTAGGTATTTCATATTCATGAATAACTTTAACATGATGAATAATTGATTTACCACTTTTGACCACAAAACATCTAAGTTCAGTATGTTACAAATATATAAGTATTAAGGGTCTCACATGTAGGGATCCATCAACAAATCATACAAGTAATTTGATTATTCGAGCATAATACAAATAGTCGTTTATGCAATTGTTTAATATGCTGTCCATTTATGCATAAGGATATTTAGGTCACATAGGACTTTTCAGTTTGTAACATTCTAAGGCTTAGGACAGGTATGGAACTCAAAAACAGTAAGCATCAAAAGGGTTGCAAATACAAAAATAGTTTGGCACATCAATCGATCCCTATTCTTCCCCCTGTAGTGACCCTAACCCGCTCACCGCCTTATTTCTCCTTCTCACACCTTCCTTGTTTCTCCACATAGGAAATCATAGCATGACATACTAACTACGACTAGCCTACGAGTTTTGGTGCACTAATGAACGAGTTTTTATTATTCTTGTGACTTTGTCACTTTCTCATTCAATTGATCTCACTCATAAATGCTTTTTGCTTTTCAAAAACTTTTTCTACTCGTTTTGATTTTCTTTTTGAATAATTCTTTTGTTCTGCACTTTTTAAGCTATCCTATAGTTCCTATATCACACAAATCTTCCCTATTTCACTCTATTTTTTTTTTTCAAAATCCGTCATGATGTATCCACTTAACCTTTAATACGTATGGTCTTATGTCTATAGTCATGCAGTGCAGGACCAAGGAAAAGGGCAAATACAAATTAATGTTTCAAGCTCGGGGTTTGTAATAAGGTTCATAAAGAAGTGTCAACATGCTCAAAAATTGGCACTAAAGGTGATTATAAATAGGTAAGCTTTTTGGCTCTGGATGTGTTCCAAACAATGCCTTAGGCCATCCCTTAATATCTCAATATGCACAAATTTAATCAACCAAACAAACTCAAATTCGACCATTTATCATTCATACTAGCATGCTCGTTTCCTTGTATTTTCTATATCATTTGGTACAGTTGATTGCTTAATGTCTATTCAAAGTGTAACATATAGAACTTAGTAGTCTAAGAATAAAAAAATTAAAATCACCTATCATCATGCGAATTTTATTTGTAAACACAAAAAACCTATGTACATGCTCCTAACCAATCACTTGTATTTTTACAAGCTCAAGCACACAAAAGACAAGAAAAATCAATGAAGAACGTAAAAATTTAAAATAAATTTTCTATGTTAACCCCCACACTTTAGTTGACACATTATCATCAATGTGTAGCCCATAAAAAGATAAGGAAATAAGTTACCCAATTGATCGTGGTCACTCCAACTGTTAATGGTGGGAGCTTCCTCCTTTGCTCGTGTAATGCTTAAATTGTTGTGTCTCTTTTGTGTTGGGTTCCTACATAGAAAATTTAAACAAAATACAACATAACTAAGGACCTAATATTAATCCTACTCCTACAAAGTTAAATTAAAATTGTCAAAAAAAATAATATAAGTATTTAAAAACAAAATTATAACAATGTTCAAACATCTTCCCCAAAGACGTTTCGCTTCTAATTGTCGTTTGTTCCAATCTTTTATTTATTTGGTTTGCAGCTTTGTGTACTATTGGAACAAGGTGTCATCAATAATACTACGGTAAGGTTTTAGCGACTGCTCGGTAAATGTCATGGGTACACCTGCCTTTTTGCATAAGGCCATCACTAAGTGGGGAAAGAAAACTCCCAATTTCTGGCCACTAATACATCTTTTCATGTTTTAATGGACCCATCTACCAATACATACATGCTTTTTCTTAAAAATAACATAGAGTAAAACAACTCGGAAGGTTTTAACATTAGATATGTTTAAAGCAGGGAAGATTCATGTGCATACATATTGGATCCACATTTTAGCCTCTGGAAACATAATAGCTTGATGAAAGGATGTTAGGATATTGGTACTTGGGCGATATTTACATTCACCCCTTCCTTTAGTTAAAAAGTTTATAATGTTATCCATATATATGTCTCGAAAATACTCTAAGTCAATTTCATCAATAAAATCTTTTTTATGGAGCATTATAAAAGTCACAAATAATTCAATGTGTAACACCCCAAACCCGGCCTAGAAGTTAGGCCCGAATACGACGTGTCACATTGAAGTGTTTTTGCAAAAACCTTGTTTTCATTGAAAACCCTTTTTAAAGAATTTTTGATTAAAACCCCAGTTCATAGTTGCCTTCCAAAACGATGAGTATTAGGAAATTTGTATTTTCGATCGTAAGTTAACAACTATTTAAAAATAAAACTTTTTACCAGCGGAAGCTTAATTTTGAATAAAACACTTGTTTTCAGAAAAATTTGATATAAATCTTAAAAGAAATAAAGTAAAACATTCAATGTAAAGTTAAGCAGAGGGGAAGCCTTATTACAATCCAACTTAAAATGATCAAAGTACTTAAAACTATAAAGAAAATCAAGTAAAACGAAACGTCTTGCTAGCTAGCCACCTCTAAGTCCCTCCATCCGTCGAACCGCCTATTGGGGATTTCCTGGGAAAATAAAAGAGGGGGTGAGTTTCGAAACTCAATGTGTACAACCCTTAGCAAACAAATAGCATACAAGCAATCAATTGGGCCTAAGCCATTTTCATAATAATAACATAGCAACATCATACATGCAATGCTGTGCAACCCTCCCCAAATAATCCATCCGCTAAACATCATCTCCGTCCTCCGATACACATCATGTGGGGATGTCTACATCAACCCACCCATCCGGTACACATCAATGGTAGCCCTGTGGCGGTACTACCTGCGTTGCAGCAAAGCTGCTAATGGGCTTAAAAGCCATCGGTGGATCCACAATCGTCAAGCAACCATGCGATCCTCATATACTTCCTCCGTTCCATAATTCCCATCCACATGCAACTTAGGTAGTATATCATATGAATGCAGCATGTAACATCCACAAATCCTAAGTTTAACACGTAGGGGTATTTTAGTCATTTTTTCCCTTAGGCCATTTCGGTCATTTTTAAGTATTATGGATTTAGTACTTACCTGGGTCCGTTAACAAATCCCCGTTGGCCAAAGTGAACAGGTACTATGCACCAGGTAGGATTCTAGAGAAGAGGAGGTGGGTCATTGAGACCGCTTAAGTACCAAGCTCTCTCTAGATCCAATCCTAGACATGCATATACCCCTTACCATACTTCAACCTTATGTCTTGTCCACGGTTGCAATTATGTGTTTAAGTTTTATGTATTTTTTACCAGTTATCAGATACTAAGACCAAACCCATATACAAAGCCCAAATAAGCCTACATACATGCAAACGGCCCACTAAGCACAATCTCATTCATATGGCCCATTAGGCCCAAATTACATCCATATGGCCCATTAGGCCCAGATCCTATTCATATGGCCTATTAGGCCCAAATCAATTCCAGATCATACAATATGCATGACTAACTCCATTCATATAACCAATCAAACAATTTCACAAAACTTAGCCTCAGGGCCCACTGGGCCCATTTAGCCACTTTCGGCTTTTCGGCTTTCCAGCATTGCCGACATCATGTGTGTGTAGTGTTGGTACACACCTGGTAATAACACGTGCTGCTATTTCCTCTTAGTCACGAACCTACATTCAATATTACTTAACAATTAATCATAGGCTAAATACAAACTTTATCAAAAACCGAAGCCTCACCGTAACCTTACCGTGTGCGACAAGCCTTAATAGCTCCTTTCTTTAACACCAACCGCGATTAGACCCTAGATCTGTACCATCTGAATCATTAGAGCCTAAGTAATAGATGACTTGCATCCAACACAAGTCACCCTCATAACATATATGACCATTTGGCCAACCCTTAAACCGAAGTAAAGAACACTTACCCAAAACCCGAAATGCAACAAGAGTGAAATGGTAACGACCTTGAAGGGAAGAGATCGATGCTAAATCCCAAGAATCAATCGGCCAAAGCTAAAGAAAAAGCATAGAGAAGATTCAGCCAAGGTGTATTCGGCCTAAAAATCGGAGTGGTGCAAAGTGATATTCGGCACCTAAATGCAAGGTAAAGGAAGAAGATGAAATCGAAAAAATCAAAGAAGAACCTTGAGGGAGAATAGAGGTTACTCGATTTGTCAAGGAAGAAGAGAAGAATCGGCTAAGAAGCAAGAATAAAGGTTTAAAAGGTAGGGGAAGAGTGAAGAATCGGCAACAAGGCAAGGTATTTTTGGTTGTGGAAAAATAAGGTTTCGGCAAAGAAAAGAAAAAGAATGGAAAATTTGGCATTACCGAGGACCCCAGATTCGGCACACACACATTTATATAGCCTATAGCCACTAAAGTCCAATTCGGCACCAATTCATCCACTGCTCATCTCCTAATTTTTCTCCATGATATCTCCCTTATCCTTCTCCTAAATTCTCTCTACTGATCACTACTCCTTAGAGTCCCTCTACACACCACCTTCAGCCTTCTAGAAGCCTAAAATTAAACTCCAAAATAAAACTAAGCTAGCACTCGAACCTCAGACCTCCATGCATGCATATGTCGCCACCTCCCTACACCCTAGTGGCGTCATTTAGCCACTTCACCATAGGCTTCTTTGTGCCATTTTTCACTTATTTTTGTTTAAAAGTCCATTACCCACAACCCTGATTCCTTAATTAATTAAATTAAGAATCCCCCGCCACAAAACTCGAACCTAAAGCTTCTCCAACACACCTAGACGCTCCAAATTTATTGAACCCTTAAAGTCATCATGTCATTTGTCATTTTCTTGCTCACTTAAAAATTTTATGAGACCCAAGGCCCAAAGCCCTATTCATCTAGGCCCAAAGTTTGGGGCATTACACAATGGGTTACTCGCACTACCTTCCCTCACACAAGTACCATCTCCCACATATGGCCTTTGGTGTTTCTAGACTCTTGGTCCCGTAAAGATGCATAAAACTCTTGAACAACAGGGACCACTGCAGTATCTTTCGGGATAATCCAAAATGTAAAACCCCTTACTCGTATTCAATGTCGAAACTGGGTACGAGGCATTACCAGACTTAACGCACTTGAACATACATCTTTAGGCTATACAATTTCATTCCAACTTAAAACTTTCCATTCACATTCAAACATCCTCATTATGGGCCTACGAGGCCTTAAACTTGCAAACGGAGGGTCCCAGAATCCAACAGAAAACTTTTGTGTACTTAAAAATTTCTATCTAAATAGGGGCCACATGTCCGTGTGAAATGGGACACGCCCGTGTGGGCAAGCCGTGTGGTCACACACGCCCATGTCCCTATCCCGTGTGGAATTTATATTTCCTTTTGAACCTGTAGAGGTTTTCACACGGCCGAACACACGCCCGTGTTCTTGGCCCGTGTCCTCCACATGGCCTAGACACGCCTGTGTCCTCACCCGTGTGTGAAAACCTGGGTATTTTGTTTATGACGTCAGCAACCTCATAAGGGGCACACAGCCTAGGCACACGCCCGTGTGTCTAGCCCGTGGTCGACATTGACTTGCAACACTAACATGCAACACTAACATGCAGGGGACACACGGCCTAGTCACACACCCATGGGACTGATCGTGTGTCACACAAGGCCAAGACACATGCCCATGTGTCTACCCGTGTGGGCAAGAACAAGGCTATTAGCCAAGCTCTTTTTATCACCCAAACCCATACAACATCAATCAGATTCAACCATTAACCAAGCAACCCAATCATGCATCATACATATTCATGAATAACCTCATATTTCCATATATCAATAATAATGAGCCATTAATTATGGCCATTTACAAAAGAGTTCATCTTGAAGGAGCCAACACACTTTGCCAAAATAACAAGACATTTCACTGAGTCTAGCCCCTATACATGCCATACTCAAAACACTAATTCTAAATATACCGAGATAAGCTGATAGTGTGGGCAATCTTCAGATTATCTTCGTATCCCGAACCGACTCTTTGACACTATAAAACAAGGGAAAAAGAAAGAGAGTAAGCTTTAAGCTTAGTAAGTTTACATGCAAACAATAAGCATCATGACATATGCTAATCAATCCATAACATTACATAATAAGCAAGAACAAATCGCATTTCCATAATCATGCTTACTCATCTCATCTCTTACCACACTTCAACCATATAACTTATATATTGCTCACATTACTTGCACACATCCCCTGCACTAATCACCACAAATCAAATGAAACATTTACTTAGACAATTTCTCGATGAACCCCTCAGAATATTACTAAGTACCAGGTGGTTTCGCACATAGCCCACCATTAATGAAAAATAGGGTGGTATTGCACATAGCCCACCAACAAGAATATTTATGGTGGTTTTGCACATAGCCCACCAAATGATAATATAAACGATGGTATTGCACACAACCCATCGTGAATAAGTAATAAGGTGGTATCGCACACAGCCCACAAAATACCCATTATGGACATTTTTCACACTTACATATCTATTCCGAGGTTCGTACGAGAATTACTCACTATCTATAAATTTCAATCATAATTGATCTCATTCATACAATGCACCAATAAGTAGCAACATATGTATTAAAGATGTATCTTTTACACATAAACTTACCTCGGTGCAAAATATACTAGTCGACGGTTTAATCCGTAACCTTGCCTTTTCCTCGGTCAAGGTGGTTTCTGCGCTCTTCTTGATCTATAATAATAAAATTCACTCATTCAATCACTTTATAATTCATGATACATCAAAATTTCTACTTAGGCCAAAATGACCATTTTGCCCTTATACTTTGGAAAAATTACTATTTTGCCCCTAGGCTCGTAAATCAGTTTTCATCACATTTTCTCATTAAACAAGCCTAGCTGAACATTTACTTCTCTTACAACAACTCACAAAACCAATTATTTCATCCATTTGTTACTCATTTACAACCTTTACAAATAAGTCCTATTTAGGTGTTTTCATGGTAACACCTTTCACAAAAGTTGTTCCTCAAGCTACTAACATTCATTTTCTTCCATAAAAACTCAACAAACAACATAAACACTCTCATGGAAAGTCCCTAAACTTTCAACCATTTTGAAAATTAGTCCCTTCATTAGCTAGCTTAAGCTTTGGGGGTTCCAAAAGTACAAAAATTATTAAGAAAAACCCCTAAAATCACTTATTTGCAAGTGAATGGCTTGGCTGAAAGTTTGGACTCCAAAATCTCCTATTTCTCTTCAATTTTCGATGGAGAAAAAGTATGAATAGTAAAAGATGATATCTCTTTTATTCACCTTATTTTATTCATTTTTTATCACCTAATTTCACCAAATTTTGACCAAAACTTAATGCCCTTGTCTCCTTGTCTCTATGGCTAGCCAACACACCCTTAATGGCCTAATTGCACTCTAAGGACCTCCAATTTAATATTCTATGGCTATTAGAGACCTCTACCTTGTATAATAGAACTTTCGCTCTTTATGCGATTTAGTCCTTTTTCATAATTAAGCATGAAATCTCCAAAATTAATACACCACAATTTTCATACATCCTTATAAGCATGCTATAACACATAAAATAATATCAAAATATTTTCTTCAACCTCGGATTAGCAGTCCCAAAACCACTGTTCCGACTGGCCCCAAAATAGGGCTGTTACAACTCTCCCCCCTCTAGAGATTTTTGTCCTCAAAAATCTTACCGGTAAAAAGGTTTGGGTACTGTTCCCTCATGGTTCCTTTCGGTTCCCACGTAGCCTCTTCCACACCGTGTTTTTGCCATAACACTTTTACTAAGGCTATGCTCTTATTCCTCAACTGTTTAACCTCTTTAGCCAATATCTTAATTGGTTTCTCTTTATAAGCCATGTTCGATCGTATCTCAATTTTTGTTGGAGGGATCACATGTGAAGAATCGGAACGATATCGCCTCAACATTGACACATGGAACACGTTGTATATTCTTCTAATTCTGCCGGCAAAGCCAACCGGTATGCTACTGGCCTAATCCTTTCAATAACCTCATACGGCCCTATGAATCGTGGACTCAATTTGCCCTTTCGACCAAATCTCAATGTTTTCTTCCATGGGGATACTTTCAGAAATACTCCGTCGCCTACTTGAAACTCAATTTCTTTCCTTTTTAAATCCGCGTATGATTTTTGTCGATCCGAAGTAGCTTTCAAACTATCACGGATTACTTTCACTTTCTCCTTGGTCTCTTTAACTAGATCAACCCCGTGAATTTGCTTCTCACTAAGCTTGGTCCAATACAAGGGAGTCCGACACTTGCGACCATATAAGGCTTCGTATGGTGCCATCCGTATACTCGACTAATAATTGTTGTTATAGGCAAACTTAACCAAAGGTAGATATTTTTCCCAACTACCTTCGCACTCTAACACACAGCATCGAAGCATATCCTCAAGAACTTGAATCACTCTTTCAGAATGGCCATCGGTTTGAGGATGGAACACAATACTAAAATTCAATTTTGTGCCCAAGGCTTCTTGCGACTTCTTCCAAAACCTCGAAGTAAATCTTAGGTCTCTATCCTAGATAATAGATATAGGTACCCCAGGCAATCTCACCACCTCAGCAATATACAATTCGGCCAACTTATCAGGTGAATAATCCACACGCACCAGTATAAAGTGAGTCGACTTTGTTAATCTATCAACAATAACCCACACAACATCTTTCTTTTTCGGAGTTGTAGGTAACCCCGTTACGAAATCCATTGTGATTCGATCCCACTTCCACTTTGGAACCATCACCGGATGAAGTAATCCCGAGGGTACTTGATGCTCGGCTTTCACTTGTTGACAAATTAAACATCTTGTAACAAACTCTGAGATGTCTCTTTTCATACCCGACCACCAATAAAACTTCTTCAGGTCATTGTACATTTTCGTACTGCCCAGATGTATTGACCAGCAACCACTGTGTGCTTCATGTAATATTTTTCGGATCAACTCATTATCCTTAGGTACACAAACCCTGTCATGAAACATCAAACAACCATTTGAACTCACCCAAAAATCATAGTCATTTCCAGATTCGCACTGAGCTCTCTTAGATTGCATCTCACTATCATTCTTTTGAGCGTCACATATATGCTGAATAAATAATGGTCTAGCCCTCAACTCGGCCAATATAGCACCATCATCAGACAATGCTAAGCTCGTACTCATAACCCTCAAAGCATACAGGGATTTTCTACTCAAGGCATTCGCAACCACATTCGCTTTCCCCGGATGGTAATCAATTACTAACTCGTAATCCTTCAATAATTTGAGCCACCGTCACTGTCGCAAATTTAGATCCTTTTGGTCCATCAAGTACTTCAAACTCTTGTGATCAGTGAAGATTTGGCACTTTTCAACATATAAATAATGACGCCAAATCTTCAAAGTGAAGACGATCGTAGCCAACTCCAAATCATGAATCGAATAATTCTTCTCATGCGGTTTTAGTTGTCTCGAGGCGTAAGCTACTACCTTACTCTCTTGCATCAACACACAGCCGAGACCATTTAATGACGCATCACTATAGACCACAAACTCTTTCCCCGACTCAGGTTGTACTAAAACCAGTACCTCAGTCAACAATGCTTTCAATCTCTCGAAACTTTGTTGGCATTTCTCAGTCCATTCAAACTTAACATCTTTATGCAATAGCTTTGTCATCGGTGTAGCAATCATGGAGAACCCTTTGACAAACCATCTGTAACAACCTGCCAAACCCAAAAAGCTTCTAATTTTCAACACAGTCCTTGGCAGTTTCCACTCCACAATAGTGAAGATCTTACTCGGATCAACTCTAATGCCATCACCCGACACAATGTGCCCTAAGAATCATACCTCTCGGAGCCAAAACTCACTCTTGCTGAATTTAGCATACAACTGCTTGTCTCTTAAAGTCTGCAAAATAATTCTCAGGTGCTCTGCATGCTCATTCTCATCTTAGGAATAAATTAATATGTCGTCGATAAAAACAACCACAAATTTATCCAAATACGGTCGGAAGATACGGTTCATTAGATCCACAAAAATCTCAGGAGCATTCGTTAAGCTGAATAGCATGACAAGAAACTCATAATGGCCATACCTCGTCTAAAATGCAGTTTTCGGCACATCTTCTCCTTAACCCTCAACTGGTAATAGCCAGACCCTAGGTCTATCTTAGAGAACACCGTAGCTCCCTTCAATTGATCAAATAACTCATCTATCCTTGGCAAGGGATACTTATTCTTCACTGTCACCTTATTGAGTTGTTTGTAATCTATACATAACCTCATCGACCCATCTTTCTTCTTTACAAAAAGTACTGGAGCACCCCACGGTGAATAGCTCGGTCTTGCAAAACCCTTATCCGTGAACTCTTGCAACTGAATTTTCAATTCTTTCAACTCCAATGGTGTCATCCTATAAGGAGCAACTGAAATAGGTGCCGTACTTGGAACTAACTCAATCCCAAACTCGACCTCTCTAACTGGAGGCAATTCAGGTAGTTCTTCTGGGAACACATCTGGATACTCGCATACCACCGGCACTAATGCAATCTTTACCTCTGACTCTTGAGTATTTAACACAAAGGCGAGATAGGACTCATATCTTTTTCTCAGGTATTTCTCGGCTACCATAGATGAAATCATTACAGGCAAACTATCTGATTTACCTGATTCAACCCGAACGACATCTCCATTTACACATCTCAATTTAATAAACTTACTAGAATAGTTTACTACAACATTATGAGTAGTCAACCAATCCATACCAAGAATCAAGTCAAATTCATCAAACGGCAACAACATGAGATTTGCTGGAAAACAATGACCTCTAATTGTCAAAGGACAATTTCTACACACCTTGTCAGCTAGCACATGTTTACCAAACAGGTTTGACACCTTTACTACAAATTCCGTAGACTCAACAATCATACTCATGTTAGATGCCAATTTCATGCAAATATATGAATGGGTAGACCCCGGATCAATCAAAACAACAACAGAGATATCATGAAGAGAAAAAGTACTCGTTATCACATCTGGAGATGATGCCTCTTCACGAGCGCGAATGGCATAAGTCCTTGCAGGTGCTTGACCCTCCGACCTCACAGCAGAGTCTCTAAGCACACCTCTACTACTAGTCCCACCTCCTGGGTTCTTTTGCGATCTACCCCTCGAGGATACATTGCTTGATCTTATTTATTGCTTCCTTTCCTTCTCATCCCTCTCAAGACAATTTTGAATAAAATGATCGGGTGAACCACACTTGTAACAATTTCAGTTGTTCCCCCAACACTCCCTAGTGTGTTGCCTACCACAATTTGGACACTCCGGATTATTTGACTTCGGATTGCCCACGCTAGCCATCGATGTGGCTCAAACCCTCGAGCCCGAGTATGTATTACCTCGATCTCGATGTAAATATCCAACTGACACAATCGTCTGAGGGTTCATTTCCTTGGACCTCTTTGATTGAATTTGGTACGATTTCCTCATTGGCCTCTTTCTTGCATCTCCGGCCTCACTCATGGCTTTTCTCTTTTCCTTATTTAGCTCCTCGGCCTTGCATGCCCTATCAATCAACACCACAAATTCTTTCAATTCTAAGATCCTAACTAGAAGTCTGATATCCTCATTCAGCCCATCTTCAAACCTCTTGCACAAGATAGCTTCTGTGGACACACTTTTGTGCATACTTGCTGAGCCTAACAAACTTGCGCTCATACTCTACCACAGTCATTTTGCCTTACTTCAATTCAAGGAATTCTTTCCGTTTCTGATCCACAAATCTCTGGCTTATGTACTTCTTTTGAAACTTTTCCAAAAAGAAGTCCCACGCCACTCTCTCCCTTGGAACCACCAATGTCAACATTTTCCACCAACGATATGCCAAGTCCTTCAGGAATGACACGACACATTTCAAGCTCTCGTCAGGTGTGCAGAAGAGTTCATCGAATACCCTCATTGAGTTCTCAAGCCAGAACTCTACCCTCTCGGGGTCATCATCTATATTAGCTCTAAATTCTTCAGCCCCTTTCTTCCTAATCTTATCTACCGGGGGTTTGGTCATTCTTACTAAATCTATACCTTGAAGAGCCACGGGGATTGGCTGAGGTATAGGAGGGGGTGGAAGAGGTTGAGCATTAGCGTTTGCTCGTACATACTCCATGTACCAATTACTCATCATTTGGAGAAAGACTTCTGGGCCTCTTCTCCTTAACCCATAGTCTCGGGTTTACTCTTTGTAGGCACGGTCCCTTACACGGGAGTCGGCACGTTACTAGTAGCTTCATCAGCAACCGCTAGGCCGGGATCCATTTACTATATAAAAACAAAGTTTAGAATTGTCAAAAGTCACCACACTATCAATATACATTTATTGCATGTATAGCTAGAATCTTACACACGCTACGGTAGTCCGAGAACCGACTAAACCATAACTCTGATACCACTAAATGTAACACCTCTTACCCGTATTCAACGCCCGAACCGGGTACGAAGCATTACCGGGCTTAACACACTTGAACATACATCTTTAGGCTATACAATTTCATTCCAACTTAAAACTTTCCATTCACATTCAAGCATCCTCATTATGGGCCTACGAGGCCTTAAACTTGCAAACGGAGGGTCTCAGAATCCAAACGGAAACTTTTGTGCACTTAAAAATTTCTATCTAAATAGGGACCACACGCCTGTGTGAAATGGGACACGCTCGTGTGGGCAAACCGTGTGGTTACACATGCCCATGTCCCTAGCCTATGTGGAATTTATTTTTCTTTTCGAACCTACAGGGGTTTTCCCACGGCCGAACACACGTCTGTGTTCTTGGCCCGTGTCCTTCACATGGCCTAGATACGCCCGTGTCCTCACCCATGTCTGAAAACCTGGGTATTCTGTTTATGATGTCAGCAACCTTATAAGGGACACACGGCCTAGGCACACGCCCGTGTGTCTAGCCTATGGTCGACACTGACTTGCAACACTAACATGTAGGGGACACACGGCCTAGTCACACACCTATGGGACTGAACGTGTGTTACACACGGCCTAGACACATGCCCCTGTGCCTACTCGTGTGGACAAGAACAAGGCTATTTCCCAAGCTATTTTTATCGCCCAAACTCATACAACATCAATCACATTCAACCATTAACCAAGCAACCCAATCATGCATCATAAATATTCATGAATAACCTCATCTTTCCATATATCAATAATAATGAGCCATTAATTATGGCCATTTACAAAAAAGTTCAACTTGAAGGAGCCAACACACTTGGCCAAAATAACAAGACATTTCACTAAGTCTAGCCCCTATACATGCCATACTCAAAACACTAAGTCTAAATATACCGAGATGAGCTGATAGTGTGGGTGATCTTCAGATTATCTTCGTATCCCGAATCGACTCTTTGACACTATAAAATAATGGAAAAAGAAAGGGAGTAAGCTTTAAGCTTAGTAAGTTTACATGCAAACAATAAGCATCATGACATATGCTAATCAATCCTTAACATTACATAATAAGCAAGAACAAATCGCATTTCCATAGTCATGCCCACTCATCTCATCTCTTACCACATTTCAACCTTATAACTTATATATTGCTCACATTACTTGCACACATCCCCTGCACTAATCACCACAAAGCAACATGAAACATTTACTTAGACAATTTCTCGATGAACCCCTCGGAATATTACTAAGTACCTGGTGGTTTCTCACACAGCCCACCATTAATGAATAATAGGGTGGTATCGCACATAGCCCACCAACAAGAATATTTACGATGGTTTCACAAATAGCCCACCAAATGATAATATAAACGATGGTATCGCACACAGCCCATTGTGAATAAGTAATAAGGTGGTATTGCACACAGCCCACCAAATACTCATTATGGACATTTTTCACACTTACATATCTATTCCGAGGTTCATACGAGACTTACTCACTATCTATCAATTTCAATCATAATTGATCTCATTCATACAATACACCAATAAGTAACAACATATGTATCAAAGATGTATCGTTTACACATAAACTTACCTCGGTGCAAAATATACTAGTCGACGGTTTAATCCGTAACCTTACCTTTTCCTCGGTCAAGGTGGTTTTTGCGCTCTTCTTGATCTATAATAATAAAATTTGCTCATTCAATCACTTTATAATTCATGATACATGAAAATTTCTACTTAGGCCAAAATGACCATTTTGCCCTTATACTTTGGAAAAATTACTATTTTGCCCCTAGGCTCGTAAATCATTTTTCATCACATTTTCTCATTAAAAAAGCCTAGCTGAACATTTATTTCTCTTACAACAACTCACAAAACCAATTATTTCATCCATTTGTTACTCATTTACAACCTCTACAAATAAGTCCTATTTAGGTGTTTTCATGGTAACACCTTTCACAAAAGTTGTTCCTCAAGCTACTAACATTCATTTTCTTCCATAAAAACTCAACAAAAAACATAAACACTCTAATGGAAAGTCCCTAAACTTTCAACCATTTTGCAAATTAGTCCCCTCATTAGCTAGCTTAAGCTTTGGGGGTTCCAAAAGTACAATTATCAAGAAAAACCCCTAAAATCACTTACTTGCAAGTGAGTGGCTTGGCTGAAAGTTTGGACTCTAAAATCTCCTATTTCTCTTCAATTTTCGGTGGAGAAGAAGATGAATAGTAAAAGATGATATCTCTTTTATTCATCTTATTTTATTCATTTTTTATCACCTAATTTCACCAAAATTTGACCAAAATTTAATGCCCTTGTCTCCTTGTCTCTATGGCCGGCCAACACACCCTTAATGGCCTAATTGCACTTTAAGGACCTCTAATTTAATCTTCTATGGCTATTATACTTCTCTACCTTGTATAATAGAACTTTTGCTCTTTATGCGATTTAGTCCTTTTTCATAATTAAGCATGAAATCACCAAAATTAATACAGCACAAATTTCATACATCCTTATAAACATGCTATAACACATAAAATAATAACAAAATAATTTTCTTCAACCTCAGATTAGCGGTCTCGAAACCACTGTTCTGACTAACCCCAAAATCGAGTTGTTACACAAAAACATTCCGACCTATGGTATCTAACCAAAGGCCATATTTCCTTACAAAGAATCATGGACGGATCAAATCCTCTCTTGTATAAATGTTTTTCCTTGAAGTTCAATAAAATATTTTTCAATATTCGGGTTTGAAAAATTAGAGGAGTTTGGAACCGTCGACGATTCCGATTCATTAGTTCTTCTAAATTTTCTAGTAGGCATGTTTAGTTCTACTTACTAATGAAACTTCAAGCAAGTGAGTTCAATGGAACAGTAATATTTGATATAAGAACCCTTAACCTCATGTTAAACATTGAATTCCTTGTTACACTTGTTTTTTCGTCATTCCTTGATATGTTCCCTTCACTAAATAAGACTAAAAGAAGAAATTTTTCCAAGCAAATCTAAAAAGAAAAAAAAAGAATAATGAATTTTAAGGTTTAAGTAGTTTAGAAGGTATTGGGAATTTAGATGATAAAAAGATGTTAAACTAAAGGTAAAATATGGTTTTAGGTTGTAAAATAGGTATTTTGTCGGTTAAAAATAAGGTAAAGTAAGGTTTAAGCCACTGGGTTGTGCAAATGGGTCGGGTCAACCCTGTAGAAAATTACAGCGATGCCACAATGTCCTTGGCATCGCGACATCAAGTTTTGATGTCGCGACACACTCTAGATTTTGGAATTTCTGTGTATATTGGATATGATGTTGTGACACTGAAAGTCCGTGTCGTGACATCATAAAAATTTTCTCAATTCTGTTAAAACTGCCTTTGGTGTTGCGACATTGGCTCTATTTTTACTCAAAATTCCATTTTCTAGAGTGTTACGGTTTCTATAAAAGATAAAGTTAATGAAAATTAAAAACTATACTAAATAGTTAGCTAAATATACAATAATTTACAAAATTTTAGCATCAATTCAAATAATTTAAGTTTTACTGTTAGATTCATTTGATAGTATCATCAATTCACAAATGGACGATCCTTTCATTCTATCAGTATTAACCCATCATCCGTCGTGCCATTCCACCTTTGCCTGCTTGTCCCTTTCCTTAAACATGTTTATTCGTGTTGTATGTATAAAAGAAAGTATATCCATTGACTTGGGAATGTTAGAAACAAATAATTCTTTACACTATTCCCCTAACTTCCTTCTACTTTCCTCGCTTAGTTGACGACCATAATTAAATATTTTAGTCTCACCATTGATTTTCATGGTTAATTCATTTTTTTTTCTAAATCAATAGTGGATTTAAAAGTGGCTAGAAAAGGTCTACCGTGTAAGATTAGTATCTCACGATCTTATTTAAAATCTAGAACCGCAAAATCTGTTGGGATAATGAAGCTGCGCACCGTGACTAATACATCTTCCAATACACCTTTTGGATGTACTAAAATATTGTCAGCCAATTGTAATGTTATTTAAGTTGTTTTGAGATCCCCTTACCCGAGTTTTTCAAAAATGGATAAAGGCATTAAATTAATATTAGCTCCTAAGTCACATAGAGCTTTATTAAAATGAATGTTCCCTATCTCTATTCGAATAGTAAAACTTCCCAAGTCTTTCAATTTTTGGGGAACCTGTCTTAAAATAATAACACTACAGGAAGTGCTTAATTAACTTGTTCACCTACCTTAATTTTCCTACGCTTAGACATAAGTGCCTTTAAAAATTTGGCGTACTTGGGAACTTTCTCAAATAACTCAATTAAAGGTAGGTTAACATATAATGTCTTGAAAAAGTTCAAAAAACTTACAAACTCGCCTTCATCCCGCTTTTGTTTTTCTTCTAACCTTAAAGGGAATGGGATCTTTACAATGGTAGAGTCTTTAGTTATCTCTTTTTTTGGCTCAACTGTCGGTGCTATTTCTTCCTCTAACTCTGGTTGATCTTCAGTCTCTAGGGATTTCTCTTGAGAGTTATCAGTATTCTCCATATTTACCTTCGGAGTAGGGTTTTCTGGGCTACTTAGTACTTTGACTGATAGGAGCGCTATTGCTTTCACATGCTTATTACCTTTCCTGTGAGGATTATTTCTGTATTGCTAGAAATACTATCTCAATTTGTCTTTTGATGTCACCCATCATGCTCACCAATTGACTCATTTAATCCTCAAGTTTAGTCAATGTTCTGGTTGAGTTGCTACACTCATACCACACCTGTTTTATGTCCATTCTCATTGACTGTATCTCTCCCTCAATCCTATCCAAACATTGACCACATGCAGTATGGTCACTTAGGTTGACCCTATCTTGAGGTTTTTGTAAATAAGGAGGTTGATAGTTAGTATTTTTAGCTTGGTTCGAACTATTACCTCCTCTTGGTTTCCTCCCCATCTCAGATTCGGGTGATCCCTCCAGCTGGGACTGTAGGTATTTGAATAAGGGTTTCCACTCTTATTTCTGATATAGTTCACATCCTCAGTAGGATTATTGATATAGTGGAAGAGTGGTTTGTCTCATCCATACATAGACGGTGTATTATTACCAGATTCAATACAGTTAAGTCTATCCACTAACTGTTGATACTTATCACCTTCTTCGACAACTTTTACCATAACGATTTTCTGGCCATATGTAAATCGTTCAATGGGCCACTGACAGGAGATCAACGTAATGTTCTCAATGATTTCATACGCATCGCCGTACGTTCTATTCATAAGGGCTCCTCTTGCTACTCCGTCTAGTCCTGATCTTACATTCATATCCAACCCGTTATAGAATGTATGCAATTGCATCCACTCAGAGAATCCATGGTGCGGACATTTCTGAATCAAGGTTTTAAAACGTTCCCAAGCCTCATGAAAACTTTCTTCTTCCATCTATCTAAAGACAACAATTTCTCTTCTTAGTCAAACATCCAACAAATCACACACTCAACAATCACAAGTTTATACTTCAAAGATATACTTAACATTCCAAATCATTCATTTCATCACAACCATTTTACCATATTTCAAGTTAATTTCATAAGGCATAAACCTAATGACCAAAAGAATTTATAATGACAACCTTAAGTCAAAGATACCAATCATATTTACATAACCACAAAGATTTCCCAAACCAAATTTCAAACATTATCAACATGATGAAAATAACCAAAAGACTCCTAATACATGTCATTTATAACCCAACATCAAAATGACCAAATATTCTATCGTGATCAAGGATGGATAGTGTGTATGTGCTCCAACTTGATTCCAACCGATCGAGCTTTCCAATGATCTATAAGGAAATAAAACAACTAACGTAAGCAACTAATGCTTAGTGAGCTCGTACAAATTTAAACATATCTTACCAAGCAAGAATCAATTTATATAATTTATGCACAATTTATAATAAGCTCATGTAACCATTCAATTCCCAAACAAACCACAATTCTCATAAGTTAGTAAATTTATATACATATGAAACATATAATCACACCATTTCATTTAACATCCATCAATAATCTATGCAAGTCAAAACATTCATTTCATGTTAATAACATTTAATAAATGGTGCGAACATTTCTGAATCAATGTTTTAAAACGTTCCCAAGCCCCATGAAAACTTTCTCCTTCCATCTGTTTAAAGACAACAATTTTTCTTCTTAGGTGAACCGCTTTACTAATAGGGAATAATTTACGAAATAATAAAATAAAACTATAATATTTTTATACAAATTATTGAAAAATTTCAAACAAATCTATAGAAAATTGAGAGAAAGAGAGAATGGAGAGAGTTGGGTTTGAGTAAAAAAAATAAAAAATGGCCTGAGTATTTATAGAAAATTAAAGTTACCGTTGGGATATTTCAAAATTTTACCGTTGACGCATTTGTATTTTTACTATTGGGAAAATAACCGTTGAAGGAAAGCTCGTCCAACTGGACGTGCTTTGACATGCACTCTAAAACACGATATATTTTCCTAAATCTTCAAAAAAAAATCAACCTATATAACTAATTAACAAACTTATCTGATATATAAGACTAATTTAGTCGAACTATCATCACATCTTTAAACGAAATTGAAATGTTAAATTGAAATTCTTAAAATTCTTTTAGTGTTTATAAAATTTGAAACTATCTATTTTTTTTATTCAAACAAATAAACTATTTTTTAGATGAAATCTATCTATTAAATTCTTAATCCAGACCCAAAGCAAAAAGTGTAAATAGAATAGACTATTTGATTTGATAATTCATTTCACTAAAGCGTCCAAATTAAATAAGATACGCTAGTTAGAAAAAGGATAAAGACTACTATGTATGTTCAAACAAAAATCATGAATGATTTATTTATTGAATTATAACATATTACATAGTAGCTGATATTGCAATATCTACTAGTACAACATTTGGTCCTGTACTTCCAATTTGCTATCCAATAATAAGAATAAAAGCACTTCAAGAAGGAATTTTCAATGTATTTCCAATGTCAATCACAAATCTATATTTGACATCCGCTTTAAGAAGGCGTTCCATAGCTGTGTTCACATAATCCATAGCTATAACTTCAATGTCAGGTTTTACATCATGTTTAGCTGCGAAATCAATCATCTCTTGAGTTTCCTTCATCCCTCCGATCAAGCTTCCTCCTATTACTTTCCTCCCTGCACTCAATTATGATTCTAATTTAAGATATCTTTGGGGAATTTGAGATCCCATATCACTCTTACGAAAAGATATTAGCAACAGATCATTACCTTGGAGCAAAGGAAACACAGGCAACTCAAGTGGTTTCTCTGGAGCACCAAGAAGAACAAGCTTCCCGTGAGACTTCAACAGCGCAACCAATGGCAGCACAGGGTGTTGAGCTGACACTGTGTCGATGATTCCGTCCAATGTGCCAATGGCACCCTATACACCAAATAAGGAACTTAGAAACTTACATACACTCACAAAAAACCGCTCATTAATAAATCATTGAAAGAAAAAAAAAAACATATAAACCTGAAGTTGATCTTGGTCTCGACTGACTAAAAACGAATCTGCACCAAGATTTTCCAAAGCTTCCTTCTTCTTATTCGGAGATGTGCTGATCACTGTAACTTTAACCCCCATTGCCTTGGCAAATTTTACTGCAACATGACCGAGCCCACCCAGTCCAACCACACCGATGTGCAAACCAGGCTTATCGAGTCCATAATATCTCAATGGACTATACACTGTAATCCCAGCACAGAGCAGTGGAGCGGCAGCATCAAGAGGCATGTTATCAGGTATGCGGACAATAAAGTGCTCGTCAGCAACCATAGTGTCGGAGTAGCCTCCGTATGTAATAGTTCCATCATAGTACTTGGCCCCGTAACTAAGTACCATTTTGGGGCAATAGTTCTCAAGATTGTCTTTGCAGCTATCACAGGAACGGCATGACCCGACCAGACACCCAACCCCAACACGGTCTCCAACTTTGAACTTTTGGACCTTACTTCCCACCTCCGTCACTTCACCGGCAATCTCGTGCCTGCATCCAATATATATTATTTAGGTTGACCAATAAACTGTGGTTCATTGTTGCATGTGTCAATTTTTTGTCATTAAAGTAGTATTAGCATATATCCATGGAAATTGTTAGTTGATATATATAAAATATAAGAATGGAAAACATACCCAGGGACAAGAGGGTAGATGGAAGTACCCCATTCATTCTTGGCCATATGAAGATCAGAATGGCAAATCCCACAATAAAGCACCTTGAAGGCTACATCCTTCTCACCTCTTGCCCTGCAAGTGTCAAACGCCACATCAGTCAAACACCCTTTGACAAGGGAACTGATTCAAAGACAGAGCAATGATAAAAAGTTTTAAAGAGAAAAAAAAAAAAACCTTCTGGAAAATTTGAAGGGAGAGAGAACACCATAACTGTCTCTGGCAGCCCATCCAAAAGCCTTGTTAGGGTGCTCTTCTTCTGGGAATCTTGTCATTGTTGGATTAATAATTATTTTAACTCTTTTTCTAGTTTCAAAGCAAAGCAAATGCGTGCTCAAA
The DNA here is from genome assembly GCA_005393395.2 of Gossypium australe. Classification (NCBI taxonomy): domain Eukaryota; kingdom Viridiplantae; phylum Streptophyta; class Magnoliopsida; order Malvales; family Malvaceae; genus Gossypium; species Gossypium australe. The sequence continues at coordinate 54,905,335 of CM016625.1, forward strand.
ACCTGATACGTAGTTTTGTGGTATGAAGCTGGTTATTTATAGCGCAAGAATTAGCGCCTATGCCGACGTACTGGGTGAGCCAAAGAAGGATCTAGGGCCTTAACCAACTACCCAAAGAACCAGAGACTGTTTATCAATCACATGCTTCACATTTTCAATTTTCCCAACTCAGCCCGCCACTTATTTATTTTTACATTTTAGATTTTTTGTATGCTTCACGTATCCAAACTCTTTCCCTTAAGAATTACTTTACATGTATTTATTATTTCTTTGTATTTTTTAAAGAATTTTTAGTTACATACTAGCCTGTAATTCATTATTAAATTTATATATTAATGGCATATCAAATAAAAATTTGTTTGAAAAAAAACTTCTGAATTTTCACGCTAGGTTGGCTCTCTTGTTACTAAAGAAACAACATGAGGTGAATAAAAACAGCGTTAAAAATAAATGGAAACAAAATCTTCGGTGATTACTTATTAAGAATATGTTGATTTTAAAAAAAAATTATGGAAACTAATTAATCTCACAAGATATGCATATTACATAATTTAAGGTTATATATAAAGAAATTAGTATGTGTATAACATATTTTCCAAAAGATTATATGTGAAACGGAAAGAAAATATTAGATCCCAAAAATGAAGGTATGTAATTTGGGTCGGATTTGGGCCAGGCTTAATTAAAAAATTAGACCTGTTTGTTAGGCCCAGGTCTGGTTCGGCCCGAAAAATGGGCTTAAAATTTTGCCCAAACTCGACCTGGATAAAAATGGTAAAATTCGAGCTTGACTCGACCCGTCCATATTAATTTTTATATAATTTTAAAATATATAATACATCAAAAATACTAAAAACATCAAAATAAATATTTCCTAATAAATTGAAAATAAACTTTTAAAAAATATGTATTAATAAATAACATTAATATAGATGAAACTTAATAAGAAAATACCTCTAAAATAATAACAAAATTAACAAATATTTTTAAAATAATAACAAAATTAACAATAAAATAAATTTTAAATAATATTCAAATAATAACAATAATATAATAATAATATAATAATAAAATAACAAAAAAATATTTTCTGAAAATGACCCATGAACCGGTCTACTCCGTATTTAGTCTGAAAACGTCTAGTACGGACCGGATGGTTTCACACTCACCTAATTCTTCATCATAACTCCTTTGCTAGATCATACTCCACGTCTTCACATTTCCTTTTGAGAATTTTGAAAGTGTCTCCTGTTTACCGAGAAATTAAATTATTTTATGGACTTTTTTCATATTTATCATTTATAGTCATAAAATATTTTTTCCATATTTATGTGGCTATCAGCCAAACTCGTATCCGACATTCTCTTCATCTTCACATCACCATCGATGAAAGAAAAGACCTTTTATACCTTCTCCCTTCTCTTGTAAAGTTTGCCTAATTATTAGGTAGTGAATACTAGAACCAATCTTTTCTTTTTCTATCTTCTCAGATCCAAACAATTTTTTTATCTCAAAGTTTTTTTTTTTTTTTTTTTTTTGCTAATGGGTATTTGGATCTTTTGGGGATTCTTTGTTTTAGTTAACATAGTCAAAATCCTTTTACTTTTTATGTTCCTAAGTTCTGTTTGCATGTTTCTGTAGATGCTTTTTGTTTTTGTTCAACGTTTCTGTAGATGCTTTGAGTTGGGTTTTGTTGATTATTCATTGCTTTATTTGGAATTTGTATTGATGGGTTTGCCTTTGTCCTTCTGGTTTTACGGTTTGGTGAGGCTTGGTGTTAATGGAGCTTCATTGAGAATAGACGACGGTGGAGGCGTATGAGCGGCGCCGCTTCGGAGCTTTAGCGGCCGTGACTTGAACGGAGTTTGATGATTGCAATCGTCAACCACGATGGTGGACTTGGGAGAGAAAAAACAGATGAAAAACTAGAAGGAAAGAATGAAAATTGAAAATTTTAATTAATTGATTAATTAATTTTTTATTTTTAATTAATTCTAATTAAAAGAAACTGAAAATTTTAAATTAAATTAAACTTTAAACAGTTTTGGACACATGGCATAATGTTATTGGTCGTTAATAAAAGTGTAAAAATTTAACACTATTAGTCAATCACATATAAAAAGTAAGAAGTTTGATTTATTATTTTCAAATTTAGATATAAGTTCTGTACCAATGTATATTATCTCATATTACTAAACGATTATAAATTTTTATTTTTTAGTAGAAAATATAATTTTTATTTTATATAATTTTTAAATTATTATAAAAATATTACACGTTTAAGACTGTTACATTGATGTTTTCAAATTATTGTAACGATGATAATGACAATTAAAAGTTTATTTAAATTTATTTAGAAATTAAAGTGTGAAAATTGTTTGTTGTACAAGCACGGTGTTTTTGTCTACTGTCTTGGCACGGTTTCTCACGGTGTTTTCTCGATTTCATGGTTTTTTGGTTTGGAGCATCTCGTTCGTCTGAAAACTTGATGGGTAGTTGGGGTGATGATGTTGGGATGGAGAGAAGTCTAGTGTAACAGTTTGATTTTGGGCCTAGTTAGAATAGTAGTTTCGTGGCCATAAATCCAATAAGAAAAATCTTATTTTTATTATATTTTTATGGTCTACGATTTCACGGAAAGATTTCGTGAAAATTTCGTTCGAAAATTTCGACGTTTGGGCACTCAATTTAGTTAAAAGGACTAAATTGTAAAAAATGCAAAAGTTGAGTTCTACATGTAACACCCCTTACCCCTATCCGTCGCCAGATCAGGGTACGAGGCATTACAACAATCTTATACACTTCTCCGATACATACATTTTAATTATATTAAAAATCATTCATAGTCACACTCTATGTCCCTATTATGGGCTTACGAGGCCCAAAACAATCATTAAAGTTTGTTCGGGACCAAACCGGAACTTTTCGGGCATTTAGAAATTTTTTTTACCAAAACAGGGTCACACGCCCGTGTGACATATGACACGACCGTGTGAGTAAACCGTGTGGTCCTCACACACCCATGTCTGGACCCCGTGTGTAATTCACTAGCATTCTGTTTATGCACCACGGCCAAACCACACGCCCGTGCAGTGGCCGTGTCCTACCCCACAGCTAAGACACACGACTGTATCTCTAGCCCGTGTGACATACATTAGGCTATATTCCTAATTTAATTCTAAAAGATAAATACAAAAAAATAAAGATAATTAAAGATAAATGAAGATAAAAGCTAAAATTAAATCTAAATAATAATCTTTAACAATTATCCTAATATAATTAAAAATTCAATAGAGTCTTGTGTTTATAAAATCTTTTCTTTGCACTTTTGCCCCCAAGTCTTCCACTTTCTGCATTTTCGGCACTACTTTCTTCCTACTTCACATGCTGGCCCATTTTATCTTTAAATTCACACTTTTTGCCCCCAAATTTCCTTTTTCCTTCAATTTAGTTACTATAAGATAAAAAACCATAAATAGCTCAAATTAGTAGGATCATACTCAAAATAAATATGTAATTAATACATAAAAATATGTCATTCTATAGTATTATCATGTTCATTGTTTCTGTGAGGTTGTAAGCATACATGAACTTGCATAAAGTAATTTTTGGGTTGGTTGTGAAGAGAAGGAAGAGTAATTCTAATCTGAGCTGGTAGTTTAACTGCAAACTGATCGGTACAGCAGCTTACCACACTGTACCACATGTACGTCATCTTTACTGCACACTATTATCTGATCTAGCAGTTTAAACTGTAACATATCTGTACAATGGGTTCCCGCGATGCTCTGTAATGTATATACGCCAACTTTGCTGTGTATTACAACCTGAGTGGCTTAGACCACATACATGGTATCTAGGGTTGGATGGGCCTTCCGAGGTCCTATAAGGTGTGTTTGGTTGGATGAGCTTAAACAACTTTTTTGGGGTGTGATCGAGGGACAGAGAGGTGTTTTGGCTGGATGGATGGGTTTTTAGTACTTGATTGCATTTATATGCATCTGGATGTGAGTTACTCGTCTGTAATTTGTTTGTTCGTCATAAAATTTGTTACTAATTATGTGCGCATTGAGGTGTTAGCGTAGTGACATTTTGGATTGTGATGATAAGTATTTTTGTATCGACTCATTGACGGGTTTATCTATTGAGTATTATGTGTGTGATTTGGTGTGCTTTGACTGTTACATTTGTTTGGGACATTCATTCCGAGTTTGTTTTTTGTTTTTGCGTATCTCTGTAAGTACTTTTCGTTATCGAACTACTGTTTGGTTTCTAATCTGTAATTCCGTGTTACATACGTGTCAAACTCATACTGAGCTCGTGTAGGTCACTCCCATAGTGTTTCCCATTGCAGGTGCATTTTCAAATTCTGATGCTGGACTCGATATGCGGAGGTCTCAAACAGTCACAGTTAAAAACAGGCTTTAGTAGTATTTTTAAATAATTTCTAAGTTTATAATTAAACACTTTGAATTGTAAGTTCTGTTTTGAAAACTGTAGTACGAAATTTTTGTTTTATGCGCGTAATTGTCAATGGGACTGTATTTTTTTTTTAAATATCAGGATTTTATAACTGAGAATTTTGCGTAAATTAAATACTACAATGTTTTTCAGTTTGTTAAACTAAAATTTTCTTACAATCACTTCGGTGATCAATGTAACCTCTGAGATTCGGTCCAAACTTCTAGGTCGAGTTTTAGGGCGTTACATTTAGTGGTATTAGAGCCTGGTTTACAAAAACCTGGCCTGTGTTTTTACGTAACCGTGTGCACGTGTGTTCGTTTTAAAGAAAAAAAATTCGAGAAACAATACCATAATGTTTTGAAATGACTTGTGAATGGAAAAAAATTTCACAAAATGAGATGTCTGAGACTTCGATGCTGATCCAACCTAAACTTAGTGAATTGTAAGATTAGTTCATTAAGCTTAGAATTGTAATATTTAAACATTTATGCTTGTGTGCGATTTTGTAAATTGTAGATTCTTAAAGCTTAGTACAAGATCGATATGGATTCTGAAGGTAAGCGAGATTACGAGGAGTCGTCTACTTCTCCGAGACGTGTGTTTGTTCAAGAATTGGAGGTCAATGCGATTCCACCAACTTTGGGTAGCGATAACCCGAAGCTTGGTATGGAGGCATTGACTCGGGTAATGAAGGAAGTGCTAAAGAAAGTGTTTAAGGTTAGGTTAGAGAGGACTAGAGAAATGCTTCAAGCTAGGTACGTAGATTGTGGGAAGAAAAGAGATCGCAGTCCTCTGAGGTTGGAGCCTCGGTTTGCAAAGCATGTTAGAACGCATTTAAGTGGCAATAAAGGTTTTGCGAAGGGTGCTAGTAGTGGTGCAAGTGCTCCGTTTTGTGAGCACTATAAGAAGCGCCAACCGGACAATTGATGGAAAAAGCCGGGAGCATGTTTTCGATGCGGGTCCATAGAACATCGGATCCGGGAGTGTCCTCGACGACTTTGAGACAGGTATGGTGATTAATGTTTCGATGTTTTGATTAGAGCATAATAATTGTGTGTGATAGGACAAAAATGTGTATTCGCTTCAGTGGTTAAGTGTTCTGGACATGTGTATGGGGTCTTGAGTTCAAGTCTAGCGTGGTAGCGCTTCAAGACTAGAGTGAGCGTAATTGTGTAGCTTGTGTTATGCCACTATTCTGTTAGTTGGAAATTACGGGGATGTAATTTTTTTAAGGAGGCGTGAGTTGTAACACCCCTATTTTTGGGGTTAGAAGTTTTGAGCTTTGTGGTTAGTGTTAGTGAGTAAGTTGTGCTATTGTGTATAGTTGAGCGTTTAAGTGATAGAATAGGCCTGCTGGTCTGGTGGTTGGTAGTATGTTAATGTGCCTTTGGGTCCTGGGTTCGAGTGCTCAGGAGTGCTTTGAGGGACCATTTTTTCTGCTTTGTTTTAAAGGTTTAGATAATTATTTTCTTTACTTTGTGTTTAATTTATTATTTTTATTATTTTTATTATTATATCTTTTCTTTCTTTCTGGACGTTCTCCTCTTCCCCTTTCTTTGTTTTCTTTTTTGCTTTTCTTCTTTTCTTTTTTCTTTTTGAAAACGGTTGTGTTGTGGTTTCAGGAGAGCTTCAGTTTCTTGCTCATCGAGTCGGGTTATGGACGTCTCTGTAATAGTCCGGTTTAGGCCCTAGTCAGATAGTGGTTTCGGGACCACAAATCTGAGTTAGAAAAATATTTTAATATTATTTTCTGTGTCTACTGTATGTGATTAAGCAACTGTTAAAGTTCCGTAAATTAATTTTATCGTTTGTGTGTTTAATTTGAGAAAAGTGCTAAATTGCGAAAAAGGTAAAGGTGGCAATTCATATGTTAATGTGTTGATTTGATATGGCTTATTAAAGGTGAAGTCCTTAAATAAAAATTTGACCATCTTATATTGGTATGGACGGTTATAGTCATTAGTTAAAAGGTTGATGCATTAAAATTATGATGGTCAAACTAGTAATTATTATAATAATACATGTTATAATAAAAATAAATGAAAGATGATAGTGGATTTTTCATCCATCTATCACCGAAAATAGAAAAGAAAATAAGGTTTAAGTTCTTCAAAATATTCGGACGTAAAGCTCTTTGATTTAAGGTATGTTTTGCTTCGATTTTTAATAATTTTTACGTTTTCGTAATCATTGCTTTGAGTACTTTGAAACCCATGCTTCAATTTTGTGAATTGATGAATATTTTGAAATATGCCATTAATGAACATATGAGTTTTGTGATGTTTGGTGGTGAAATATGAAACATATGTGTTAGATTAACATGTTTTGTCTTTGAAGTTTTGATGATTTTGAGTAATTTGGACTTAATTGAGAAAATAATATTTTGAGGGACTAAATTGTGAAATAAATGAAACGTATGGACTTGTATGGACTACATGAGAATTCGGCTAAGCATGGGTGTGTTGAAATTTTGTGTATTTTCTGATTTTGTGAAATAGGGACTAAAATGTAAAAATGTAAAAATGTGAGGGCTAATTTGTAAATTTCCCTAAATATGTGTTTTTGGATTGAGTTGAATGATTTGGTGAATAAATGGATTAAATTTGAATATGTATAGATCAAGAACCGAAGAAAACGGACTTAGATCGCGGAAAGTCGAAAGTGATCGAATAGTCGAGTCCGTATGTTAACCGAATCCGAGGTAAGTCTATATACAAATAAATGTATTTATATTGACATTTGAATGTTCTTATGAAAATTTATCATGACGAATGTATATGAGATGATGAGTTCATGAAATCCGAAGAAGCATCGGTGGCATAACAAAGTCCGAGAAGTCCCGTGCGAACCTAGGAATGGATAGGGTTAAATATGTCATGACATAGGTTTTCGATATGTGAGATCATGTAAGACCACATCTAGGATGTTGGCGTTGATTCGAGATTTCATGTAAGACCACGTCTGGGACGTTGGCATCGATATGAGATTTACGTGTAAGACCATGCCTGGGACATTGGCATCGTATTGATTCGTGTAAGACCCTGTCTAGGACAATGACATTGATATTTGGTTACATGTAAGACCACGTCTGGGACGTTGGCATTGTATGACTATTCCGAGCATTCTAAGTATTCTATTTAGTTTCGAACGGTTCAACGGGCAAGTCCAAGAAATGAATGACTATGTGAGTTGTAAATTCGTTTCAGGTACGTTTGATGTATATGCTTTGAATAGGCATGAAAGGTGAGTAAATACTTACTTAGATGCAATGAGCTAAAATATGATATATGAATGAATGTGATAAGAGCAAATGAGATGGATGGAGATATGATGATTGATAAGCTATGGCTAAATAATATGCCAATGAAGAAGTATGAATTTGATATTGAGATATGTTCATGATTCATGTATTGATATGATAATGTGAATTATATGATAAGTTTATTTGTATTTGACTTACTAAGCTTTTGGAAAGCTTACTTTGTGTGTGTTTACTCTGTTTTATAGATAGTCAAATCTACGAAAGGCTCGAGAATCGTCGAGGACTATAATCACACTACTCAAATCACATTTTGGTACCTTTTGAAAATGTATAGATATTAAAGTATGGCATGTATAGGCTAGTTGTTTTGGGGTAAGTTTGAGACATGTATATAGCCATGTGATATGGCTAGATAAATGGTTAAGTTATGAATGTGTAGCCATGTCTTATGATGCTTAGTTTTGGTATGTTTTGGTGGATAATAAAATGATCATAACAATGGTAAGCTTATGGTTGCATAGTTAGCATATTATTGATGGTAAGTTGTGGATGAGAGATGTTTAGAAATGTTTGTGAATAAGTTGAGCTAAATGGCTTATAAGATGGTGTGATTGTTGAGCTTATAAGTGGTTAGAAATGATGAACATTTTGGTATGTTTTGATTGCCTATGATGCTTGGATTGGATTGGTATGTTGCTTGTAGGGATAACCCAATGTGTGGGTGGAATTTTGGCCTTGAAAATGGCCTATATTTGCCCACACGGTTGAGCACACGGGCGTGTGGCTCGACCGTGTCCCTTGTGGTTGAAATTCAAAACAAGTCAGACTCAATCACGGGCTAGACACACGGGCATGTGACTGGCCGTGTGGTGCAAGTCAGTAGCGACCACAGGTGAGGCACACGGGCGTGTTTGAAGTCATGGGACGCACACAGCTTGCCTACACGAGCGTGTGACCTCTATAACTTTAAAAGTTTTTTAAATTTTTGAGAATCTTCGAATGTGTTCGGTTTAGTCCTGGCCCTATTCTAAAGAATGTTTAAGGCCTCGTAGACCTACTTAAGGGACACTTTGATGTGATTTGTCAGATTTTGCTATGAACTGTCAGTAAAAGATTCTATTTTTCCGATAATGCCTTTTAACCCTAATTCGGCAACTGATACGGGTTAGGGGTGTTACAGTCTTTAATCGCGAATCAAGCATGGGTTGGAAGCTCGATTGGGTTGGAAGCTAATCGGAGATCCATCACACTATACATTGATTTTATCGATAGATTTTGATGCATTGGTTGTGGTTATAATGGACTGTATAGGTGGACTATGTCTAATGTTTAATTGATGAGTTTGACATGTATATGTCATTTTTTTATGATTATGGCATGAAATGTTGCCTTGGATTTGAGGCACTTAATATACTATTGATGTCTTGTTGGTTGTGGTTAATATGGTCAAATTAATGCATGTTTTGAAATGATCAAAATTGGTATGTGTTAATGTATCTTTCAATGGCTAAATTGGTAGAGTTTTCTTTGGAAAGGTTTTGAACTAAATGTGCATGATGTAAATATGGTATATAAATATCGGTTGTTTGGTGCTATTTGAAAATGGTTGGTTTATGCCATTTAGGTGGTTATGAAGCATGAGAGGAATGCTCCTAATGGTAAGGTTATTTTGATATGGCATGAATCTAATATGGTATGGTTGTGTAACACCCCCACACCCGGCCTAGACGTTATGGCCAAATCTGGGAATGTCACATCAAAGGCATAATTCAAAGCGGTTGTGCTAAGTTAAAATTTAAGGCCTAAAAGCCCCAAATCCTTGAATCTTGTTAAGTTAGATTAAAAGCCCACGTTTTTAAGTTATAGCCATTCCGAAAACCACGTTTATGCTTTAAAAGAAAATATTTATTCAAGTTTAATAATCTAACAGTTGAAACAATAATAACAAAACTCAAAAGCTAAAGTCGAATCGGAGGTACATGGCCTTATTACAATCCAACAGAAACAAATTAATTAAAATTAAGTCTTTCAAACTAATTAAAAACTACTTGCAGTGTGGCCACCACCGAGTCCTCTTCCACGTCGAGCCGTCTACTGAGGGTTACCTGAAACATTTAATAAAAAGGGTGTGAGTTTCAAAACTCAGTGTGTTCGACCCTTGTAATCCAATCAATATACAATTATCACATGGGGCCTAAGCTCTATCAAAAATGGTGGTCTTGGGCCTTGGCCCACAATGACCTCATATCACATCAATGTCACATGAATGCAATGCACCCATCTCAAATCCATCCCTACACTCCATTTCCCTTCCAACCCTACACTCCTGTAGGGATATAAAAATCAACCCACCCATCCCTACATTCCAAAGGTAGCACCAACAGCGGCATTACTCAAACGTTGTAGCAAAGCTCCTAAATATTTAATGGGCTTAAAACCACCGGTGGATCCACGGTTGTCAAGCGACTATGCGATCCTCACATATCTTCCTCCATATTATCAAAACCCAGCCAAGTGCAACATATATTTCATGAATGCAACTTACACATTTTCACACATTCGACACTTAGGGGTATTTTAGTCATTTTACTACCCAGGGGTATTTCCGTAAATCTACTCTATAGGGATATTTAGGTAATTTTGCAAAATAGGTGTATTTTGGAAATTTTGTAAACCAGGGGTATTTTGGAAATTTTGTAATTCGGGAGTATTTTAGTAATTTTGCAAATCTAAGGGTATTTTGGTAATTTTTCAAACTAAGGGGTATTTGGTAATATTCCAAACTAAGAGTATTTGGTGATTTTCCAAATCAGGGGTATTTTGGTCCCTCTCGGGTTTTAGTTATGAACTTTGGCCCATTAACAAGTCCTTACGGCTAAAGTGAACAGACACTACGCACCTGGTAGGATTCCAGAGAAGAGGAGGTGGGTCGCTAGGACCGCTTAAGTACCAAGCTCTCCTTAGATCCAATCTTAGACATGCATATGTCCATTGCCACACTCTAGCCCAGTGACTTGTCCTCAAACATGTTGATTATTAAATTAAGTCTTATGTGGTTTAAGAGTTGTTCAGAACTAGGCCTAAAGTCCATTAAACCCTAGCATACTTGTCTACGTCCCCATAAAGCCCATCAAGCCCATTTCACGTTCATATAGCCCATTAAGCCCAAACCACATCCTTATGGCCCATTAGGCCCAGATATCATTCATATGGCCTATTAGGCCCAAAACAATTCCAGATCATGTGACATGCATGACTAACTCAATTTATATAACCAAATCAATCAATTTCATCAAACTTAGCCTCAGGGCCCACCAAGCCCATTTAGCCACTTTCGGCTTTTCGGCTTTCCAGCATTGCCGATATCATGTATGTGTAGTGTTTGCACGCACCTGGTTACTGCGACGTGCTATACTATCCTTGGTCTTGAACCTACAACCAACCAACCTTCAATCAATCACCCATACTTAATCAAAATATTTACCAAAAGCCGAAGCCTTACCGTAACCTTACCGTGTGCCACCGGGTTCTAATAGCCCTTCTTTAGCTAATAATCACGAGTATCCCCTAGATCTGCACTCACACATACACCATCAAAATTTGAGTGACTCATAATCTACACAAGTCACCCCTATAGATCATACTCACATTCGGCCATTTACTTAAACCATAATCGAGTTGAGTAAACTTACACTTTGCTAACGATCCTTACCACGCTTGCGATCTCTGAACCTTACCCTTGTTAATACAAGGTTAACGATAATGAGAAGTTAGATAACCCTTCGACTTTTAACCAAAACACACTAAGGAGGTTAACCAAATACTTACCGAATCTAACCCTTGATCCTACGGCCTAGCTAGCTACTGACAAAGATTCGACTTTTATCCTTGACTGAGAGTAGGTAACAATCGATTTGTGATGAAGGAATAACAACACAGGTTCGGCACTAATAGGGATTTCGGCAAGGGAAGATGATGGTAATTCGGCAATAAAAGAGTTTGGCTATGAGAGAATTCGACAAAAAGGGATTCAGCTATAGGAGATTTCTGCAATGGGAGAATTTGGCTATGGGAGGAACCGATTGAGGGGAAGAGAAGAAAGAAAAAGAATAATGGCAACTCAAAGAACCCTTCAAAGGATTCGGCACTATCCTTTTATAGCCACAAGCCGAAAATTCCATTCCCCAGAGTCCCATCCAGCACCAACTCATCCTCACTCTTCATCTCCTAACTTTTCTCCCTGATATCCCCTTAATCTCATCCGAAATTTCCTCTACTATCAGTTCACAAGACCACTCAAACACTCCAACGCAAGAGTTCAAAACTAACACAACTCTGGCCGCCCACTCTGCAAAATAAACACTCCACCAAATACCTCTCCTAAGCCTCGAACCTTGGACATCTTCAGCTGACAATCACGCCACCTTATAGCTCCCCAAGTGACACCACTTGCCATTGGACCACAAGCCCACTTGTGTCCTATTTTCCCTTAATCTGTTTAAAAGGACTAATACCTGAGACTAGGGTCCACTAAGGCAAAAATTAAAATTTTCCCTATGGTCTACCCTATCTTTAAGACTTGAAATAATCTTGATAATACATTAAAATTAATATTCCAAGTGCTACTCATACATACCAACTTCAGTGCACAGAAATTAGGGTTTCGGGATTTTGGGGCGTTACAATTCTACCCCTCTAAAAAGAAATTTCGGCCTCGAAATTTACCTAATTGAAACAAGTAAGGGTATTGTCGACGCATTGTGTAACACCTCTTACCCATGTCCGTCGCCGGATTAGGGTTAAAGGCGTTACCGGACAGATCGGAAACTTTCATAACATTTCATACATTTCATTCATCAGTCATACACACAATGTCCCTTAAATTGGTCAACAAGTGTAACATCCCAAACCCAGCCCAAACATTATGGCCGAATTTGGTTTGTTACGGAGAAAAAATTTTTGAAATCCATTTTAAAACTAATTTAAATTTTGTTGAAAACTTCTCGTTTTTGGTTATCTTGCTGAAACCATACTTAGATTAAATTTTGAAAATTCAATTGGGTCAAGTTATTATACAAATTTCAAATGTGCCCGATGGCACGATAAAACATTTTCGTAATTAATTTAGGAAAAACATGTGATTTAATTTAATTTTAATAATATAGTTTAAAATAAAGCATCCAACATACGAGAAATAACAAAAATAAAGTATATGGAGGCCTTATTACATCCAAAATAAAAATAAACCAAAAATAAAATAGCTAAGTTTAAAGTTCAATTAATTCAAGTCCACTGCATGACCACCTCGAGTCCACCCGGCTCCATATCCGCGATCTATGTATCACCTGAAAAGTATAAAGGAGAAGGTGAGTCACCAAGACTCAGTATGTAACCCTTCCCCCGGTTTAAACCAATTTCATACACAAATTATAACAATTAACATGCACGAGAAAGTGTACCCAACCTAGCCAACCAAACGCCTCAGTCTACCCCGTTGTGGTACCAAACCACTGGTGGTGCCAAACCACTGGTGACATATAGTCACAGATGTGATGCCAAATCACTGGAGGTGCCAAACCTCTGGTGTCCATAGACACAATCGATTGATGGGGCCAACCCATCATGTGATGCCAAATCACTGGCGTCAATCCCTTATATGATATGTGGGGCCAACCCACTATGGTGCTAAGCCACTGGGACGAGACGCAATGAGGTACCAAACCTCTGGAGGTACCAAACCTCTGGTGACCGTAGTCACAGTGTGTTACCAAAACACTGGTGCCCGTCGGCACAATATCACTGCCCCCTCCACTCATTTAACCCACAATAGTCAAATAGTCATGAACAGATCTCATACATTTATCACATGTATCATATAAGCCATGCTTCCCAAAAGCATAATAATCTCATATTAACAGAGACTTACCGGAATCCTCGCTTGTACCATTAAGGTACTAAATCCGTATCTACATCAAGCAGATTTACATACAACATATATCTAGCACAGTTATTAATTGCTATAAGTGTGTATGTACACACCTGTCACCCTTGGATGCTCTAAATCCCGAAAAGACAGGTCGGCCACACTAGATCTCTCTGTACCTATATTTGGCCAACCATAGGGTTAGTACTATGGCCTACTCGGCCAACCCACATAAGTTAAAGGGGTAACCTTTTGTACCCGAATCCTTACCTAATCACTTTGAATACTAGCTCCAGCACCCGAATCGCAAATCTGGTTCACAAACTACAACCGATCAATATTAATAACCATAGCCTTTGGCTTTTAAATGAACACCAAATACATATGTAGATTCTTACCGAAAATTGATTGACGAACGTTGACGAACTCACTTGCTTATTTTCAAATCCCGAAGATCCTACAGCGAATTCGGATTAATCTGTGATTAGTACCCTTAACTAACAGTTGCCGAAACCCACATCTACCTTTACCAAAGTCGACATAATGAGAAAAACATAAACATTCAGCCTAAGACCCTTACCTTCCGAAATCGACTAAAGGAAAGCCACCTTCTCTTGCACAATATTCGGCCAAGTAGAGTTTAATATAAAGAAAAGGGATTTCAGCACTTTGATATGGATTAAATTCGGCTATGGTTGATTTTATAATTAAACAAGGCTGGACTTTTAGTGAGAAAAAGAAGAAGAAAGGTAAAAGGGAGTAGATGATTCGGCTAATGTAGGTAAGAGTAGAGAAGGAAGAATAAGGAGAAGGGAGGAGTGAGGAGTTTCGGCCAAAAGAGTTTTTTGAAGAAAGAAAATAAAAGAAGAATGAGAGGGAGGGGTGTTCGGTCTTGAAGAAGAAAAGGAAAAGAAATGGTAAATGGGAAGAATGCTAGCCGAAATTGTCAAGTAAATGGCTAAGAACAATTCGGCATTCCCCCTTCACAAAGACTCTATGCCGTCCACTCCACTCCAACAAGGAGTTCAATTTTCGGCAACCTCCTTGGTTTTCTCCTAGCCACCCATTTAATTTAATTCAAACTAATTTGAACTAATTCCTAATAATAAGTAATAATCTCTTAATAATCCATGTAATATCCTCATTTATCTCCTATTATCCTTAGAATAAAAATCCCTTTTTAAAAGCTCATATTATCTTTTAATACTAATAATAGAGTTTAAAGGGAGGAAGACTCTCCCACTTGTGCCGTCCCAACATAATGCAAAAAAAAAAGGGGATCTTCGTGACTCGAACCAAGGCTCTCCCTTGCTCACAGTGGCGTCACTTGTAGCTCCCAAGTGGCCCTCCCCTTTGCCACTTATTCTAGGCTCATTTTATGACAACAAATCCCTTATTAATTCTTGTAACCCCTACCTGCTAAGGCTCCTCACCTTTTAAAGCTTAACAAAAAATAATATTTTTCCCACTACCCGAGCCTACTAAAAATCCATAATTAAGCCTTACTACACCATAATTAATACCATAACAACTCAAACTCAGGCAAAAATAATTTAATCCCAAATAGCCCCAGTTTTAGGATGTTACAACGAGACCTTAAACATGCTTATAAACCGAGTCGGGACTAAACCAAAACACATACAAAATTTCATGGAAAATTTAAAACTTTTCTAGGTTTCAGGGGTTACACGCCAGTGTGGGCAGGACGTGTGCCTCCCACGGCTATTAGGCACACCCGTGTGTCCACCCCATGGTCGAAACTGACTATACTCCCATGGCCACCAAGCACACCCGTGTGCCTTGGCCGTGGACTATCCTGTCAAAAACCACACGGCCACTAGGCAGCAGGCACGACCGTGTGCCAAGGCCGTGTAATCTTGTGCTAACTATTAACATAGCCCACGGTCTTTAGGCACGCTCGTGTGCCACGACCGTGTGACATTATAGGCTATTTTCAAGACCAAAATGCCACCCATTTGGGTCTCACCTACAAGCAACATCTACCAACACATATCATGCATGTATGGCAACCAAAAACATACTAAATTGACCATTCAATCTATGCATTCAACAACCATTTCAATAATGACAAATTTCAAGACTAAAAATCCATCTTATCACAACATAATTCATTCTTTTGCTTACTCAAAACTTGACCATTTCATAAGTCATCTAACATGCCAAAACATGCTTCACTTATCATGATCATAATGCATAATCTCAACTTATCTCTAGCCAAATCCCATGGCTAAATTCATATAACAACTTATACCAAAATACTAGTCTATACATGCCATATCTAGCTTTATACATTTCCAAAGTGTACCAAAATGAGTTTATTAGTGTGATGACGATCCGTGACGGTCTCGAGCCCTCAGTAGCTTTGACAACCTATAAAACAGAGAAACACACATACAGAGTAAGCTTTCCAAAAGCTTAGTAAGTCAATATACAAACAAACTTAACATGAATTGCACATAACCGAATTAATAAGATGACCAATATGGTTTTCATGACAAAAATCACCTCATTCTTTCTTGAGCTCATATGCTTAGCCATAACTTACCATATTTCCAAATCACATACCATATATGCATATAGTTCATCTAGTCAAGACTTTACATATCGTATCATCAATTCCATATACATAACATCATAATATGCTCACATAGATACTTACCTTATATACTCATTTAGTATATAAGCAACGTACCTGAAACGGATATTCATTCACTTAATTTATCAAAGCTCGGATTTGCAATTCGTATCACAGACTTGCCCGTTGAACCGTAAGGAATCTAGTAGGATACTCAGAAAGTCAGAATAGTCGTACAATGCCAATGTCCCAGACGAGGTCTTACATGCACTCGGATATCGATGCCACTGTCCCAGACAGGGTCTTACACGAATCAATACGATGCCGATGTCCCAGACGTGGTCTTACACGTAAAGATCACAACGATGCCATCGTCCCAGACGAGGTCTTACACATAAAGATCACATCGATGCCAACGCCCCAGACGTGGTCTTACATGAGTCTTAAATCAATGCCAACGTCCCAGACGTGGTCTTACATGATAAATACAGAACAGATACGTATGTCATGACATAGCTAATCCTATCTATTCCTAGGTTCGTACGGGACTTCTCGGACTTAGTCACTATATCAAAATTATCTCGAAATTCATATGCATAATTCTCTCATAAGCATCTATTATCAACATTATTCATATAAACAATTACAATTTCATACAAATATGTTTATTTGCATATTTATTTGCATAGTGACTTACCTTGGATTTGATCTATCGGAATGAAAACGGCTACTCATTTACTTTCGCTTTCCCGCGATCTAAATCCGTTTTCCTCGGTTCTTGATCTTAATTTAAGCTTGAAATGGCCGAACTTAACTTAAGGTTTTCTTCTTTTTCTTTCTTTGATTTTCGGCTAACCAAGGATGATAATGTGGCCATTTTCATGTTTTTATTAAACATATAATCATTTAATACATAAAGACACTTTTAACCTTTAAGTCAAATATAATAAAACATATAATTCAATGTCATTTATGACCTTAGCCATCCACTAACCACTTATTGGCATATTTGCCTATTAAGTCCACAACATTCAAAAGCCACACCACTTAAGTACTTTAACAACTAGCAAGCAACTTTCACATTTAATGCAATTCCATCCATTTGTCAAATTAAACACACAGGCAGACAAATTAACTCACGGAAATTTACCACATGCTTAATCACATATCAACAGCACAGAAAATAATATTAAAATATTATTCAGACTCGGATTCGTGGTCCCGAAACCACTGTTCCGACTAGGGTATAAACCTGACTGTTACACATTGCCTCCTCAGGTTCCCAAGTAGCCTCCTCCGCACTATGGTTACGCCAAAGCACTTTGACCAAAGGGACAGACTTCCTTCTTAGCACCTTAACATCTTGATCGATTATTTGAACTGGCTCCTCTTCAAAAGTTAGGTCCGGTCTAACCTCAATCTCCTCGATTGACACGATTTGGGAAGGGTCTAAGCGGTAATGCCTTAACATTGATACATGGAACACATCGTGTATTTGACTCAGTTCAGAAGGCAATTCCAACTAATAAGCAACTGGCCCAATTTGCTTCAACACCCGGTACGGCCCAATGAATCTAGGGCTTAGCTTGCCCTTCCAACCAAACCTTAACACCTTCTTCCAAGGGGAAACCTTGAGAAAAACCAAGTCCCCCACCGCATACTCAATCTCTCTCCGTTTGAGGTCAACATACGACTTCTGCCTATCCGCCGCCTCCTTCAACCGATCCTGAATCAACTTTACCTTATCTTCGGTGTCTGCTACTAACTCCGGACCCAATACTTGTCGCTCACCCAACTCGGTCCAACAAGTCAGAGTACGACATCTTCGCCCATACAGTGCTTCATATGGTGCCATTCTAATACTAGCCTGATAACTATTGTTGTATGCAAATTCAACTAACGACAAGTAATCCTTCCAACTACCTCGAAACTCAATTACACACCCTCTCAGCATATCCTCCAAAACTTGAATTACCCTCTCTGATTGACCATCAATCTGAGGGTGAAATGCTGTACTAAAATCCAACCTCGTACCCAGTGCTTCATGCAGCTTCTTCCAAAAGTGAGACATAAAATGAGGGTCTTTATCAGATATAATAGAGATTGGAACCCCATGCAATCTCACAATCTACGCCACATACAACCTTGCTAACTTCTGTAATGAGTAGCCGGTGCGGATCGGTATAAAATGGGTAGACTTAGTTAACCAATCCACAATAACCCACACAGAGTCCTTCTTAGCAGGCGTTAAGGGTAGCCCACTAATGAAATCCATAGTAACCCGCTCTCACTTCTATAGTGGAATCTTAATCGACTGGAGTAACCCTGATGGTAGTTGATGTTCCGCTTTCACTTGCTGACATACCAAACATTTGCCCACAAACTCCATAACCTCGCGTTTCAAACTCGGCCACCAATAAAGCTCTCGTAAGTCTCGATACGTCTTGTTACCTCCGGGGTGCATAGCATAGGAACTACTATGAGCTTCACGTAGTATATACTTCCGTAGCTCTTCGTCCCTTGGCACACAAATTCTACCATGGAAACACAACAACCCATCACTATTTAACCCAAAATTCGTTGTTTTCCCATTCTCAATTTGCTTGAATCGAGAATCCAGAGTTCCATCCAATGACTGCTTAACTTTAATCTGCTCAACCCACAGTGGCTTCACTTGCAACTCGGCTAACAAACTCCCGTCATCATACAAACTCAGCCGAGCAAACATCGCCCTCAAATCCAGCATAGCCCTATGGCTTAGCACATCCGCCACCACATTTGCTTTGCTCGGGTGATATTTGATCTTGCAATCATAATCCTTTAACAGCTTAATCCATCTGCGCTGTCTCAAATTCAACTCCTTCAAAGTTAAAAGGTACTTCAGACTCTTATGATCTGTATAGATGGTGCACTTCTCCCCATACAAATGATGTCTCCACATCTTAAGCAAAAAAACCACTGCTGCCAACTCCAAATCATGGGTTGGGTAATTCCTTTCATGAGTCTTAAGCTGGCGCAACGCATATGCAACTACCTTTCCTTCCTGCATCAAAACACACCCCAACCCACGTGTGACGCATCGCTATAAACCGTAAACTCCTTCCCAGGCTCTGGCTGAATGAAAACAGAGGCCTCCGTTAAAACCTTTTTAAGCTTTTCAAAGCTTTCTTGCTGTTTATCAGTCCACACAAACGACACCCCCTTCCGTAACAGCTTGGTCAAAGGTGTAGCGATTAGGGAGAACCCTTCAATAAACCGCCTATAGTACCCTGCCAGGCCTAGAAAACTCTGAATTTCTGACACCGTCTCAGGTCATTTCCAATCCAACACTGCTTCCACTTTCCAAGGATCAACTCTAATCCCCTCAGTTGAGACCACATGCCCTAAGAAAGTGACTTCCCTTGGCCAGAATTCGTACTTGCTAAACTTAGCATAAAGTTGCTTCTCCCTTAGAATCTGCAACATAATCCTTAAGTGTGCATCACAATCATCCTCCGTTCTCGAGTATACCAAGATGTCATCTATAAACGCTACTATGAACTGGTCTAGATACAGTTGGAAAACTCGGTTCATAAAATCCATAAAAGCAGCAGATGCGTTCGTTAGCCCAAAAGGCATTACCAAAAACTCGTAAAGTCCATAACGAGTTCTGAAAGTTGTCTTATACACATCTGCTTCCTTAACCCTCAGTTGATGGTACCCTGAACGCAAGTCAATCTTCGAGAAAACTGAGGCTCCCCTAAGTTGATCAAAATGGTCATCTATTCTAGGCAGAGGGTACTTATTCTTAATGGTTAACTTGTTTAATTGCCTATAGTCGATGCAAATCCTCATGGACCCATCCTTCTTCTTAACGAATAATACCGGTGTTCCCCATGGAGACACACTTTGTCTACTAAATCCGCGATCCAATAACTCCTAAATCTGGGCCTTCAACTCCACCAGCTTCTTCGGTGCCATCCTGTAAGGTGCGATGGACACTGGAGCCGTACTAGGTAACAATTCTATTCCAAACTCCACCTCTCTATTGGGAGCTAACCCAGGCAATTCCTCCGAAAAAACATCAGGGAATTCTTTTACTGTTTTCAAATCTTTAACAGTAAAACTCTTAGATTCCAAATCACTGATATAAGCTAAGTAAGCTTCATAGCCCTTCCTCACCAATTTTTCTGCCCTTAAAGCTGAAATCACGTTCGACAAGTAATCACGTCGTTCCTCGATCACTACTACTTCATCACCTTCCACAGTTCTTAACACCATCCACTTTGCAGCACAATCTAAAGTTGCTTGGTGCCACGTCAACCAATCCATGCCTAAGATGAGGTCAAACTCACCAAAGGGTAATTCCATCAAGTCCGCTAAGAAAGTAACTCCTTGAACTACCAATGGTACATTCCTAAACAACTTACTAACTTTCACTGACTGCCCTAAAGGACTTAACACAGTCATTTCATTTTCAATGGTTTCAAATTCAACCCCTACAGTTTCAGTCCTATTGCATGCAATGTACGAATGTGTCGACCCCACATCAATTAGTGCATTATAAGGTAGCTCACAAATAAGAAACAAACCCGTTATCACATCTGGTGCATCACCTTCCTCTCTACAATGAGCAGCATAAACTAACGTTGGCTGTCTCGCCTCTACTTGACCTGCACCTCTGCCCGGTGATCCACATTTTCGTCCTGCGCCATTGTCGTCTCTGGCTTGACCTCGGCCCCTTGGTGGTTGTTAACCACCCCTCTGCGGCTGGAAATCACCTCTGCCATCGGCTCGCACCTGATCTGGCCTTCTTGGGCACTCTCTAATCCTATATTCCATAGATCCACAGCTTAAACAAGCTCCTATCCTCCTCCAACATTCGCCCATATGCCCTTTTCCACATACAGCACAAGGTGGTATTCCATTATTAGCAGCAGCAATAGGGGCCCCAGCTCTAACCGGCCCATTCACTCTGACCCTCCTCATAGGCCTCTATCCAGCCCCCATAGCTTCCATGTTCCGTTTGTTCTTGCCCTTCTCCTTCTCTCGGTTTAGGCACTCTGTACGCTTTACTTGCTTCGCTATCTTTGCTTTCTCCACCAAGACCGCAAAATCCCGCTCCCTCTGTGGAGCTATAAGTACCCTAAGGTTATCTCTTAGCCCATCCTCAAACCGTACGCATCTCTCATACTCCGTTGCGACTATTCCTTTGGCATACTGACTAAGGCGCAGAAACTCAGCCTCATACTCTGCTACCGACTTATCTCTCTGGGTCAGACTTAAAAACTCTTTCCTTCGGAAATCCACATAGCCCACTCCAATGTATTTCCCCTGGAATGTCGATTTGAAGAACTCCCAGGTGATCTGCTCTGGTTGGTTGCCCTCCTTTACGGTCAACCACCACTGATAAGCTTCCTCCCTAAGTAAGGATATCGCCCCCATCGACTTTTGTTCCGTCATGCAATCCAGGTCGTCCATTATCCTTTCTGTAGCTTCCAACCAGTACTCCGCCACACTCGGGGCCACCCCAGCTATTCCTTTGAAAATCTCTACCCCATTAGCCTGGAGTCGCTCCGCGATCGACCCACGACTTCCCGTACCATTATTGGGCCCAGCGACCCTTTATAATATCCTTAACATAACCTGCGATACTGCGTCTTCTGCAGCAGCAGTCCATTCGTATGGTCCCGTTTCAGCTACTAGTGAGGCCGGAGCCTCCCTTACTCCAATGTTGGGCATATGGCCTGATGCCGACGACCCAGCCCTAACGCTTCCACGGCCTCTGCCGTGGCCTCTTGCACCTCTTCTAGAACTCACCGTTGCGTATTTCTGGATTAGAATTTTTATGAAATTAGTTCATAATTGCACTGCTTAAAACACATGTGTTATGTAAGTAACAATTTAAAAGTTATTTTGCCGTCGTAGATCCACTACATGCTTAAGTTTCCTACGGGCTTTAGTCTCTAGGCTTTAGTCTCTAAGAACATATTGTTTAAAGTAGCCCAATATCTTAATACAGTTCAGTAATTTAAACAAGTGTAATAATAGAAAAAAACTTACTTGGCTCACCGTCGAGGGCTCGGTGAACCGCATTTCAAGAATCTTGCATCACTTTTTAATCTACTTGTTAAAAAAAACCCAAAATCAAAGGCCCATTTCACATCTCGAGCTTTGCAACCTGGCTCTAATACCACTAAATGTAACACCCCCAGACCCAGCCCAGACGTTATGGCCGAATCCAGCAATGTCACATCAAAGGCATAATTTGAAGCGATTGTGCTAAGTTAAAATTTAAGGCCTAAAAGCCTAAAATCCTTGAATCTTGTTAAATTAGATTGAAAGCCCACGTTTTTAAGTTATAGCCATTCCAAAAACCATGTTTAGACTTTAAAAAAAAATATTTATTCAAGTTTAATAATCTAACAGTTGAAACAATAATAGTAAAACTCAAAAGCGAAAGTCGAATAGGAGGTATATGGCCTTATTACATTCCAATAGAAACAAAGTAATTAAAATTAAGTCATTCAAACTAATTAAAAACTACTTGCAGTGTGGCCACCTCTGAGTCCTTTTCCACGTCGAGCCGTCTACTGAGGATTACTTGAAAGATTTAATAAAAAGGGTGTGAGTTTTGAAACTCAGTGTGTACGACCCTTGGTAATCCAATCAATATACAATTATCACATGTGGCCTAAGCCCTATCAAAAACAGTGGTCTTGGGCCTTGGCCCACAATGTCCTCATATCACATCAATATCACATGAATGCAATGCACCCATCCCAAATCCATCCCTGCACTCCATTTCCCTTCCAACCCTACACTCCTGTGGGGATATAAAAATCAACCCACCCATCCCTACACTCCAAAGGTAGCACCAACAGCGGCACTACTCAAACATTGCACCAAAGCTGCTAAATATTTGATGGGCTTAAAGCCACCGGTGGATCCACAGTCGTCAAGCGACTATGCGATCCTCACATATCTTCCTCCGTATCATCAAAACCCACCCAAGTGCAACATATATTTCATGAATGCAACATACACATTTTCACACATTCGGCACTTAGGGGTATTTTAGTCATTTCACTACCCATGGGTATTTTCGTAAATCTACTCTACAGGGGTATTTAGGTAATTTTGCAAAATAGGGGTATTTTGGAAATTTTGTAAATCAGGGGTATTTTGGAAATTTTGTAATTCGGGGGTATTTTAGTAATTTTGCAAATCTAAGGGTATTTTGGTAATTTTTCAAACTAAGGGGTATTTGGTAATATTCCAAACTAAGGGTATTTGGTAATTTTCCAAATCAGGGGTATTTTGGTCCCTCTCGGGTTTTAGTTATGAACTTTGGCCCATTAACAAGTCCTTGCGGCTAAAGTGAACAGACACTACGCACCTGGTAGGATTCCAGAGACGAGGAGGTGGGTCGCTAGGACCGCTTAAGTACCAAGCTCTCCTTAGATCCAATCCTAGAATTGCATATGTCCATTGCCACACTCTAGCCCAGCGACTTGTCCTCAGACATGTTGATTATTAAATTAAGTCTTATGCGGTTTAAGAGTTGTTCAGAACTAAGCCTAAAGTCCATTAAACCCTAGCATACTTGTCTACGTCCCTATAAAGCCCATCAAGCCCATTTCACGTTCATATAGCCCATTAAGCCCAAATCACATCCTTATAGCCCATTAGGCCCAAATCTCATTCATATGGCCTATTAGGCCTAAAAAATTCTAGATCATGTAACATGTATGATTAACTCAATTCCTTATGGCCACTTTCGGCTTTTCGACTTTCCGGCATTACCGGTATCATGTGTGTGTAGTGTTTGCACACACCTGGTTACTGCGACGTGCTATACTATCCTTGGTCTTGAACCTACAACCAACCAACCTTCAATCAATCACCCATACTTAATCAAAATATTTACCAAAAGTCGAAGCCTTACCGTAACCTTACCGTGTGCCACCAGGTTCTAATAGCCCTTCCTTAGCTACTAATCATGAGTATCCCTAGACATGCACTCACACATACACCATCAAAATTTGAGTGACTCATAATCTACACAAGTCACCCCTATAGATCATACTCACATTCGGCCATTTACTTAAACCATAATCGAGTTGAGTACACTTACACTTTGCTAACGATCCTTACGACGCTTGCGATCTCTGAACCTTAATACAAGGTTAACGACAATGAGAAGTTAGATAGCCCTTCGGCTTTTAACCAAAACACACTAAGGAGGTTAAATGAATACTTACCGAATCCAACCCTTGATCCTGCGGCCTAGCTAGCTACTGAACAAGATTCGACTTTTAACCTTGACTGAGAGTATGTAACACTCGATTTGTGATGAAGGAACAACAACACAGATTCGACACTAGTAGGGATTCCAGCAAAAGAAGATGATGGTAATTCGACAATAGAAGAGTTTGGCTATGAGAGAATTCGGTAAAAAGGGATTCGACTATAAGAGATTTCGGCGATGGGAGAATTTAGCTATGAGAGGAATCGATTGAGGGGAAGAGAAGAAAGAAAAAGAATAATGGCAACTCAAAGAACCCTTCAAAGGATTCGGCACTATCCTTTTATAGCCACAAGCCGAAAATGCCTTTCCCAAGAGTCCTATTCGGTACCAACTCATCCACACTCCTCATCTCCTAACTTTTCTCCCTGATAACCCTTTAATCTTATCCGAAATTTCCTCCACTATCAGTTCACAAGACCACTCAAACACTCCAACGCAAGAGTTCAAAATTAACACAACTCTGGCCGTCCACTCTGCAAAAAACCCAAATCCCCATTTTGTTTTGTCTTTTTCCTATCCCAAACTCCCTACAGAGCTGCCATTCGCATCTTCCCTTACCAATCCGATAACCTTCTCCACTACCATCACCATCATCGACCGCCCCCTTTTCCCCTCTTCCTTCCTCGCATCGAAACAACACCCCCTTCTCCTTTCCACATTTTTCCATGTTGCCGAACCATGCACGAGCAACACCTTTCCCTCCCCCTTTATCGTGACCACCCCCATCACCAACCGCCCCCTTTTCCCTCCGACAACACAGTTCTCCCTCCCCTCTCCCTTTAGCCTCTTTTCCCTTCAAACCACCTACCCTTTTTCCCTCTTCCTCTACTACAAAACAACCACCCACCTCTGACCCTCTCTTCCCCCCTTTCACCTCATCTTCCCCCCACTCCTTTTCCCCTCTCCCCATCACCGAACGTCTTACCATTGTTGAAACCATGTGCCTCACTGACCGACCCCTCACCGTTTTCCCTTTCTTTACTTTTATTTATTTATTTATTTCATTTTTATTTTTCTAGTTATTATTTTTTTATTATTACTATTTTTTGTTTTATTTTTCTTCTTATTATTTGTTTTACTGTTTGATTACTATTATTATTGTTGTTATTTCATTATTTGTACTTTTAGTTTTCCATTTAGTTTATTATATTTTTTTCTTCATCATTGTTTTGATTACCTCTAAGTAAGTTTGGATCATAGTAGCTTAGGTACATGGTTTTTGCATGATTAGGTATTAGTACATACTGTTTTAGGAGTAGACTTTCTATTTACGCAGCTTGGATTTTGATGTTCGTCATGAGAGGATTGTTAGTGACGCATTTTACTATGCACATTAATTCGTCGACCCCCTGTTTGCTTAATTGGGGTTGCTTATTTTATTATTTTTCTGATATTGGACTATTTTAGTTTTTCATGCACACCATGACGAGCACTAAAGGAAAATCTAAAGTCGTCATCCCTACTTCGAAAAATGGAAGACTCCGGACGCGACTTTTTCCTCAGGCACTCCCGCTGATGCACACCATCCATGTCTTCAATTCTCACAAGGTCCCCACGAGGACTTATACCAGCATCTTCGACAGTAGCCATTGGGATTAGGCCAATGTTTTGATTGGGCCGCCTTGGAGCAGGTTCAGTTAACGGATAGAGTGCAAGCTATCATTGCTACAGCTCCTTGGGACCGTTTCTTTTCTATCATCGAGCCCACCTATTCGGAGCTGACCTTAGAGTTTTTTTTGACATTCGTTCTTCAGCACGTGATGTCCAGCCATGATGAGCCAAGCACTATTACTTTTCGACTTGGTAGTATGATGCGTCATCTGAGCGTCCCATATTTCAAAGCTACCTTAGGACTCTATACTACGGAGTTTATGAGTGCCGAAGTTTTCCTCACTTTATATTGGTACATCCATTATTCGCCGTCTATATGTTGGACAGAGCTTACGGTGAGCACGACGCCTTATAATCCGAGTCGATCGAAGGTGACTTCCCTACCTCCAGCATTGTGCTATATCCATGCCATATTGGTTCACACATTAATTGGTCTGAGAGAGAGAACCGAAGTCATCGGTACATTCGATGCTTATTTTTTGTGGAGCATGGCCACGGGGCGCACCTTTGATCTTTCCTACTTCATTGCCCTAACTTACCGCCATCAAAAAGAATGTAGTAGGAAGGGTCCTATCTGTTTAGGCCCTTACATAACTCGCCTCACACGACACTTCGGCCTCCTCGACACTCTGGAGCAGTCCTCCTCCTCCACACTAGTTAGACAGATGACCCCACAGGGGTTATCGAGTATGAGTCACATGAGGATGATCGATCAACTACGTGGAGTGAATCCTCCTTGATACTAATCATCTCATTCTAACCCTCAGGATGAGCATGAAGATTTCACTGATGATGTCCATTTCCACTACGAGGATCCAGCTCATCATCCCCCTCCGAGTCATCGTACTACTACTTCTGCTGCTACCCTCGTGGACCTCTCCGAGTGGTTCACTCGTTTCAAGCGGCACTATTTTGAGCAGTTTGACAGTATTGATGCAACCTTGCAGTAGATCTATCAGCACCTCCATATATCTTCTTCAGCGCCAACGCCTCACGATCTTAATGCCTTTGACAATGAAGATCAGTGATTTTATTTATTTTCTTTTCAGTTTTCTTTTTTTTTGTTTTTTAGTTGGTTTATTTTTATTTTCTTAGACTGCTTTCATTTATTATCTTTTGAACTATGTTTTTTTATTTTTATGGTTATTTCTCATCAAGTTTGTAACCTCACAATCTTCTTTATTATTTGTGTTTATTAGTTTGATCGGAATCATGCACTACATTTAGATTTGCCTACAATTCTGGTTTTCACTATTTTGGCGAATTCATCCATATTTAGGGCAATTTCAGTTTTCTCCCTCTCTTATGCTCTTATGCTTATTCTGTGTTTATATCTATTTGTACATTAAGGACAATGTACATCTTAAGTGTGGGGAGGTTATTTATATAATTATTAGAAATTCCCTGAATTATTTCTTGTGTTTAGGTACTATTCTCATACTTCCATTAGAGTGATTTATTTTTGATTTGTGATTTTTATATATGTTGTTTTGGATTAATTTGTAGATGGTTGTGCATTGGTTGATTTAAATTTTAAGACATAAGAGAGCCAATCATGATGAGTTATTTTTTTAGAAATTAAAAAATTTTAGGTTGTCTCCCTAAGTTAAGGTATTATCTTGAAGTTTTAGATTTGCAAGTTTGACATCAAAACCATGATTTTTTGTGAGATTTTGAGCCTTTAGAGCATACATTTTTCATACTCATTATATTTTTTGTTACAAGTGTGTCAACTTGATTTGTTATTCTAGAACTTTCTTCGACTATGCATGTCGAGACCACATCCTTGATTTGATATATTGAGATGATAGAGGCATTTAGGTTTAACCCACTTATCCTATAAAAAGTTTTCCTTTTGAATTAACCCTTAGTGGACCTCATTGAGTGTAACACACCTTTTCTTGATTAACCCGTGAATTTTAACCCATGATCCAATCTTTTTTGTTGTGACTCTTTCCCGTTTTATTGACTCCCTTTTTGTCGATATTTTATTTGGTTGGTTTCCTATCTATGCTTTGTTGTTTAATTTGTTGAATTTTCTTTCTTTATTCTTGCCAAAAAATAATAATAAAAAGAAAGAGAAAATTGAAAAAAAAAAACATATTGATTATTAATTAGTTATATGTTGATTAAGTTTGAACAGTTAATTTCATATTTTGAAAAGAAGCTCGTTCTTTATTTCTGTTTATTCTTGATTGATGAATTTCTTTTTAATTCAGCATTTGTTTTTTTTTTAGTTTGGTAATTTATCAACTCGATATTGATTATAACCAGCTTTTCTGGCCTTTTTTTCACACCCTTAGCCTAATCCCCATTACAACCTCTTAAAGACCTCTTGATTGGTGTGTCATATCATTTTATAGTGGTGGATATTTGATTTTCAAGAAAGCTTGTGGTAATGACATTTCTTGTTCGGTTGTTGAGTGCTTATTTCTTGAACCTTAAACACTTTGAGTGCTTTGAGTGAATCTTTTATGAGGATGTCAATTCTTGTTGACTTTGAATTAAAGGTAATTACTTAAATAAGGGGAAATACCCTATGTTTTTGTACTTGAAAAACTTAGGCTTAGATTTTTTGAATCTTTAGTGCCCTTTTAATTGAATTGCCAATACATGATTATCTGTGGATTATTTTGAAACATTATTGATGAGAATTACTAGTTGAGAAAGATTAACTTTAATGTGAGTTGAGGATTTTGTTTGAGGACAAGCAAATGCTTAAGTATGAGGATATTTGATAAGCGATGAAGGTAACATATTTTTATCACATTCTTAATGCATTCTTGGATGATTATTTGTGCAAATTGGTGAATTTTATGCTCCTAATCCTTTGAATTTATGTTTCTATACTTAGGTGAGCATTTGGGAGTAAAAGGAGAAAAAAACGAGCGACAATTAGATAAAAAGAGTAGATTTCAGGAGCCACATGGGCTGGACACATTGCCATGTGTCAAACCATGTTGATTTCACAAATTGCATCCCAAACACATGAAAAATGCAATTTTTAAGCTTTTTGAGCATTCTAAAATCTATAAATACTAAATAGAAGAAGAGATATTGGGACTATCAGAGAATATTGAAGAGAACAACTTGAAGAATACCATTGGAACCAACTCTAAAGCAGATTCCCATCAAGATTGAAGACCTCCTTTTAATTTCTTTTAAAATTTTTTAATAGTTTCTTTATTTCTTGTGGTTATTCTGACTTTGAGATGTTTTTATTCACGATTATAAACTAATTTCCTAGATACCTAAGGAAGATGAACACTATGATGAATTCTATTATTTAATTTATGTTTTACATGATAAATACTTGATTCTTGTTCTTAGTTATGTGTGCTTATTTGTTGTTTTAATATTTCTGATATATTAATTCATGTTTAATGTGCTTAAATCAGAGGAGGAAAAGTCTCAGTTTAAGAGTAGATCTAGCATAACTGAGTGGAGTTGTATGCAAACCTAGAAATAGAACGACATAAATCTATTGGATTAGAGTCAAATCTAATAGGGGAATCCATGATCGAGTTAATGGGATAATAAGGGTTTTAATTAGAAAGAAATGTCAATTAATCAACCTAGAGTCAGTTGCTCTTACTATTAAAAGAGATATTAGCATAATTTAGGGATTTCTATAGATCAAGATACCAAGTGAATAAATCATTTAATTTAGATTCATTATAATAGATGAAGTCTAGGTGGATTCCTTCTTCGATATTACCTCTCTCATTGGTTATTATTCGATTATTTTCCTGATTCATTCTCTATTGAGTTCTTAGTTAAATTAATTTAGTAATTTTAGTTTAAAACCCATCACTCCAATTTGTCGGCTGAATCATAGGAACGATAATTACTAATACTTTTAGTCCTTGTGGATACGATATCTCTACTCACCATAGTTATACTATTTATCGATGGTGCACTTGCCTTTGTCATATTTTTAGTTTGTCTCATGACACATCACTTGTTCTCAATTATGTGTGATTAATCCTTGGTTTGTCATTTCTATATTATTAATCTATGTTTGATGTGCTTAAATAAGATGAGGAATAGACCCTATTTAAGAGTAGACCTAGCATAATTGAATGGAGTTGCATGCAATCCTAGAAATAGGATAACATAAACCTACCAGATTAGAGTCAAATATAATAGGGGATTTCATAGATTGAGTTAATGGGATAATAATGGCTTTAATTAGAAAGAAATTTCAACTAATCAACCTAGAGTCAGTTGCTCTTAGTCTTGAAGAGAGATATTAGCATAATTTAGAGATTTCTACATATCAAG
Source organism: Gossypium australe (assembly GCA_005393395.2). Classification (NCBI taxonomy): domain Eukaryota; kingdom Viridiplantae; phylum Streptophyta; class Magnoliopsida; order Malvales; family Malvaceae; genus Gossypium; species Gossypium australe. Next base: position 54,935,765 of record CM016625.1, read on the forward strand.
ATTGATGCGATCCCGGTCGAATCATGTTTCGATACTCTTTGACGACATCGGAATTGGCCCAAGAATGAGGGGCACAAGTGTAAAATGAAACTAAATTTCAGAATAATGAGCTCAATCTTAGTTTTCCTCAGCTTATCTAGCTCGATCCTAGCTCATTGAGCTCGATTCTATTTCATTTTAATTTATGCATTTTAGTTGCTGGAATAAAACATTAATTAAGATTTAGTTATTTTAGTCAATTATAGTTTGAGTCTTAAATATGTCTTAAGTATATTTACGCATGTTAATTAGTACAACATTTTAGTGTGTCTTAAGTCTAGTTAATATGTTATAATAAGTACAACTTTTTAATGTGTCGTAGATTAAGACATCTTAAATGTGTCTAAAGCTTAGACAAATTAAATGGTGTTTAGAATATGTATTAATGTTGTATTTAATCGAGCTTTAATATGTCTTTCAGGAAGTTCACATTGGCTGCTGCTAGGAATCTTCTTCAAGCTGTTCATATGGCACATTTAAAGAGCTGAATACATCCTCCCAAGAGCCATTTCGAGGCTAGCAAAGCATCAAGTGCTTTCACACTTGATTGACCAATTGGCTGCCATGTTCACACCTTAATTTGACTAATTAGCTTTTATACATGCATGGATAAAGGCATGAACGTCCAAGGGGGAAATGACACATTAATTCAACACATTGAATGAACAACATGCATGCACAAAGGAGAGAACAAATTTACAAAGATACATGCTGCTATTCATGAACCTACATGCCATTAAAGCACCTATTTATGAGAATGCATGTTCCATGGAAGTGCATGAATGAACCAAGGAGATGAATGAGACTTTTGGTGATTTACAAGTCACTTGAAGCTTTCTTCTATGCTAAGAATTCATGCACAACAAAGGGAGGAAGAATCTGACTCTTCAAGCTAAAGTACATGCATGAATATCATTCAATGAGGTGCATAAACGTCTAAATACATGTCAATACAAAGAAGAACGTTCATGAACCATTGTTAATGTAAAGTGTGAACATTTTTATTATTGTGTGAACACATTGATGCTGAATTGAGTAGTCATCTTTGTGTCTATAAATATCTCTCTTGTAAACATTTTCGGGTTAGATAATTAAGACTTTTGCCTTTTTGAATGAACATATTTTTCTTTTGTGAGGTTTCTTCCTCTCCAATTTCGTTTGAGTCTCATCTTGACTTATTTGCTCGTCAGTGGAGTCAACCAAATTGTCTTTGAACTTATCACCATCCCGGTGTGGCGTTCATCCCTATCTTGATACCTTTGGTTCCTACCTCTTTAGGTAACGGGTCAAGGTCCCATTTTCCATCATCACCTTTCCACCTTAAGCAATTTAAGTCTCGGGACGACACTCTCTATAGTGTTGGATCATTCTTTACGCTTGAGTTAGATTTCCATTCCGCTGACTATCCAAAATTACCTATCTTTATTTCTTTCTAACCGAACTTACCTTATTCATACTTAGCCTAACTTTGAACCTATTTTGATAACTTTAGCCTCTACTTAGCCAAATACAACACTTACTTAACACCAAACGCTGCTTTCTCGTTGATGATCAGGCAACTAAGATGACTCGACTCACATCACCGAGCCGGTTCACATCAAAGATACTAAGTGAAGAAATTGCATAATTTAGATGATAATGGAAAATAAAGTTTAGGTGAATTCTTTCCTGGGTATTGTTTCCCTTCTTGGTTGTTAATTATTTATTTTTTTTCTTCGTTCTTTGTCGTGTTCTTTAGTTAATTTAATTAGTTATTTTAGTTTTTAATCAATCGCTTAAAAGTATTCGGTTAAAAATAGAAAGACGATAATTACTAGTACTTTTAGTCCTCATGGGAACGATACTTTTGCTCACCATAACTATACTATTAATTGATAGGTGCACTTGTCTTAATCAAATTTTTAGTTGATTTACAACTAAATCACTATCGTAAGTAAAATTTAAAGTTTCCAATATCATTCTTTTCCTTTCAGTTATTAAGTTCGAAACTAATAATTATTTTACATACTTGTGAAGTGTTCTTCTTCGTATTACTCGGATTCGTATTCTCGCCTTAGGAAAAAGTACTCTCACTTGGATGATATATAAGTAAGTCTTCTCATTTGAATTTTGTTATTAGACTTTAATAGATTGATTTAGAGTTTTAACATGGTATTTATTTATTAATAAATGGATTTAAGACCGAATTTCTTCCCATGAAGTAGGAATCGAAATCGAGTTTTCAGATTTACTAAACGAGGTGTGGATTTAACTTATTAGAAAATTTAAGTATGAATTTTTTGATAAAAATAATAATATTTATTAGGATTGAAACTTTGATTAAGATCTATATGTTGTGAAATATTGGGGATACATTAAGTATTCAAAAGAGATGCTAAATCCAAAAAAGGGTGGGGACACAAGTATTTCGAACTGACTATTTTGGTGAATGTATGTTATAGGTGATGTGATTAAATGATTAATGTGAAATGATGTGTATATACCAATTCTCATGACATGTGATTTTATGGCGAAATTGATTTTGCATGATATATATATTTTAATCATGTCACTGTTTTATTAACTGAGATTTGATTTGCATGTTAAGCATGCCAACTATGATAAATTGAGATTTGATTCACATGTTAAGCATGCCTACTAAAACATATTGTTCATATGTCATATCACATGCATAAGGTTGGGATGATTATGAAAGGATGAAGACTTGGCAGTTTTACTGCAAAATTGAGTGGCTTGTCCACAATGCTAACATGCCACTCAATATCACTGCATGTAGCCAAGCCAATCAATATCGTTGTGGTCAAGCCACTCGTTAGCATTATGGACAAGCCACTCATAGCATTGTGGACAAGCCGCTCAATTTTGCTATAAAACTACCAAGTTTTACTCCTTTCATAATAATCCTAACCCCTTGCATGTGATATAGTATATGAATAATAGTCTTCAGTAGGCATTCTTAACGTGCGAACCAAATCTTAGATCAACATAGTCGGCATGCTTAACATGCAAATCAAATCTCAGTTTATCATAGTCGACATGCATAACATGCAAATCAAATCTCATTTAATAAAACAGTGGCATGATTAAAATATATATCATGCTTAATCAAATTCACCATAAAATCACATGTCATGAGAATTGGTATATACACATTATTTCATATTAATCAATTAATCACATCACTTATAACATACATTCACCAAAATAGTCAGTTTGGAATATTTACTTGTGTTTTCCCTTTTTTCGAATTTAGCATCTCTTTAGAATAATTAATGTATCCTCAGTATTTCACAACATATAGATTTTAATTAAAGTTTCAATTTTAATGAATATTATTTTTATTTTTATCAATAAATCCATAATTAAATTTTCTGATATGTTAAATCCACTCCTCGTCCAATAGATTCGATAACTCGTTGGAACTCCAAGGGAAGAAATCTGGTCTTGAATCCTTTTATTAATAAACCAATACCATGTTAAAATGCTAAATCGATCTATTAAAGTCTCATAATGAAAGTCAAATGAGAAGACTTACGTATCTATCTTCCAAGTGCGAGTACATTTTCTTAAGGCAAGAATACAAAAAAGAACACTTCACAAGAATGTAAAATCATTATTAGATTCGAATTTAACAATGGAAGGAAAATATTGATATTGAAAACTTCAAAGTTTACTTACGGTAGTTCCAAGAATCAGAAGAGTCCTTGATTGCATGGTTGTTCTATTTATGGATGAGGAATGATGGCTAACAAAAAAAGTAAAATTAAAAAGAATGGATTAGTAAAAAGGATATTAAAAATTCCTTTCTAAAGAATTTGTAAATGTTAAAATGAATAAAAATTACATTACCAACAAGTAGATGACAAGAGGAAGAGAAATGAAGAAAAAATGGAAAAAAGTGGTGGTGGTGAGGTGGCGGCACGACAACATTATGGTTGTGGCACGAAGATGGTGCGACGGTGGTGAGTGAAGAGGCATGGAAGAGATAAAAGGTTTTAGAGATTCTATGGTGGTGATTTAGTGAAGAAATGGCGGCCAACGGCGGTGGTATGGTGGCAAAAAGTAAAAATAATGGTGGTTGAATGAGGAGGAGAAAGGTGAAAAGTTGAGAGAAAGTGAAAAATGAAAAAAAAAGGGAGCCTAGGGGTGTCTAGGTGCATGGATAGCAAGGGTATGGTAAGAAGGAAGGAAATTTAAATAAGAGGGACAAAGGCACAAAAGATGGATCAAGGGAGTGAAAAGGGGGCTATACAAGGAATATTGACTAGTTAGAAGGGAAAGAAATCCTTGCCTATAAGGCAATTGAGGTGGATGGCTAAGGGGGTTTGACCATCATTTTTAATGCCAAAAATTCTTTAAAAATATATGGGTAAAGGGAATTGAACCTAGGATCTCTAAGAATTTAATTAAGCTCTTTACCGCTTGATTACATACTTGTTTGTTCATGAATTGACAAAATAGTTAATAAAAAATATGAGATGTGACAAATCTACCCCCCTTAAAATAAATTTTGTCCTCAAAATTTACCTTATCAGAATAGGTGAGGATATTATCGTTGCATCATGTCTTCGAGTTCCCAAGTGGCTTCTTTGACCCATAACTTCACTTGAAGACTTTGACTAGAGAAATCTATTTTTTCCTTAACACTTTATCCTATCAGTCCAAAATCTGAACTGGCTCTTCCTCATAAGACAAATCTAATTGTACATTGACCTCATTGATCGGAATTACGTAGGATGAAATAGAATGATATCGCATCAACATAAAAACATGGAACACGTCATGAATGCAATCCAATTCCAGATGTAACTCCTGATAAGCCTCTTGTCCGACCCTTTTAAATATCATGTAAGGTTAATGAACCTCGGGCTTACTTTGCCCTTGCATCCAAACCTCGGCACCTTTTTTTCACAGTGAAAGCTTAAGGAAAACTCAATCCCCAACACTGAACTCTGTATCTTTTCACCTCAAGTCAACATAAGATTTCTGTCGATCAGATGTTGCTCTCAATCAATCTTGTTTTAGTTTCACTACATTCTCAGTCTCTTGTACCAAATTCAAACCCAGTATCTTCTTTCCCCCCAACTTAGTCCAAGACAAAGGTGTACGACATTTGCGACCATACAATGCTTCATAAGGAGTCATCTAAATGCTTGAGTGAGAACTGTTGTTATACGCAAACTCTACTAGTGAAAAATACTCCTCTCAACTACCATTAAAGTCGATTATACAACCCCTCAACATGTCCTCAAGAATCTGGATGACTTATTTCGATTGTCCATCAGACTGTTGGTGAAAAGCTGTGCTAAAGTTCAACTGAGTACCTAAGGTCCATTGTAGCTTCTTCCAAAATCGAGATGTAAACCGAGGATCCCAATTAGAAATGATAGATATTAGTACTCCAAGAAGTCTCACAATCTCAGAAATATACAACCTTTCCAACTTCTGCAATGAATAACCAGTATGAATAGGCAAAATATCTGCTAACTTAGTAAGTCTATCCACAATTACTCAGACTGAATCCTTCTTAGTAGGTGTTATAGGCAACCCACAAATGAAGTCCATGGTCACATGTTCTCACTTCCACTAAGAGGTCTAAATAGGCTGTAATAAACCAGAGGGAAATTGTTGCTTAGCCTTGACTTGCTAATACGTCAAACACTTACTCACAAACTCATTTACCTCATGCTTAAGACTAGGCCACCAATACTGCTCCCTTAAGTCTCGGTACATCTTATTCTCTCTAGGATGCATTGTGTATAGGCTACTATGCTCTTCTCGAAGAAATATACTATAGTTTTACCCTCCTCAATTTGTCTAAATCGAGGTGCAAAAGATGCATCAAGAGATTTCTTCGTACGAATCTAATCCACTAAGGTAGGTCTTATTTGCAACTCTGTAAGAAAGCCTCCATCACCAGTCAAGCTCAACTTCGTGAACATCGCTTTCAAATTAGTCATTGACTTCCTACTCAATGCATCAGCCACAATGTTTTCGTTTTCCGGATGGTACTCAATGGTACAATTGTTATCCTTGAGCAATTCTATCTATCTCATTTTCCTCAAGTTCAACTCCTTTTGTGTGAGGAGATGCTTAAGGCCCTTCTTATCTGTGTAAATGATATACTTCTCATCATATAGATAGTGCCTCAAAATCTTTAGAGCGAAAACAACAACTGCTAGCTTAAGGTCGTGAGTTGGTAATAACGTTTGTGTAGCTTAAGTTGTCTTGAGGCGTAGGCCACAATCTTATCGTATTGCTTCAAAACACAAGCAAGACTGATATGAGATGCATCACTGTATACCACATAGTCTTTCCCAAACTCAGGCTGAATCAAAATAGGCTCTTGAGTCAACACAAACTTAACCTTATCAAAACTTTATTGTTGCTCCTCAGTCCAGTTAAATGGTTTACTCTTCATTAACAACTTAGTTATAGAAGCTACAATCAAGGAAAACCCTTCTACAAACTTTATATAATATCCATCGAGACTAAGGAAACCCTGAATCTCACTGATGTTCTTAGGCTACTTTGAATCTAAAAGAGCTTCAATTTTCTTTGGATCGAAACAGATACGCTCAACTAATACCACGTGACCCAAAAATATCACTTCGTGGAGCCAAAACTCACACTTAGTTTAGCATAAAGCTCTTTCTCACGAAGGATCTGTAGAACAACTCTCAAGTGCTCATCATGATTAGCTTCTGACTTGGAGTAGATCAAGATTTCTCTGATAAAGACCACAACAAATTCATCAAGATAAGGCTAAAAAACCTGATTCATTAGATCCATAAAAGCAGCTGAAGCATTCATAGGACCAAAGGGCATCACTAGGAACTCGTAGTGACCATACAGAGTCCTAAATGGGGTCTTAGGCACATCCATTTACTTCACTTTCAGTTGATAGTACTCAAACCTTAGATCGATATTAGAGAACACCTTAGCACCTATGAACTGATCGAATAAATCATCTATCATTGGCAAGGGATATCTGTTCTTTACGGTTAATTTATTCAATTGTCGATAATTGATGGAAAGTTTCATGGATCAATCCTTCTTCTTCACAAATAGGACCGGAGCACCCCAAGGAGACTACACACTTAACCTCTCTTAATGGGGACGCTAGCTTTATCCGTCCCCTCGCATTCTACACGCTTAATATAATAGCTCGATTTTGGGGCTAGTCGAAATAGTGGTTTCAGAACCACAAATCTGAGGTCAGAGAAAATACTTTTTATATTATTTTATGTGTTATAACAAGATTATATGAGTATTTGAAACTTTTGGTGAATTAAATTTAGCGATTTCATGATTAATTTCGAAAAAGGACTAAATCGCATAAAGTATAAAAGTTTTGTTCTACTAGCTAAAGGTGTTAAATAGTTATGGAACATTAAACTTGAGGTCCTTATTGTGTAAATAGACAAATAAAAATGTGATGGCTGGACATGGAACTTTTAATTGTGAAATTGGTCAAGGTTAGGTGGTTTGGTGACTTAATAGATATCATAAAATAAAACAAAAAGAAAAGGCTATCATCTTTTCTTTTCTCCATCGATTTTTCTCCAAGAAAACAACCATGGAAACTTGAAAATTTTCAGCAACTTACAACCCTTGCAAGTAAGTCATTTTGATGGTCATTTTTGTTGATTTTTGTGTTTTTGGAACCCTTGTAGCTTAATCTAGCTAATGAGAGGACCATTTTGCACTATGTTTGAAAGTCTAGGGTTTTTCCATGAGAGGATGCATGTTGTTTGCTGAATTTTTATGGAATAAAATGAATCCTAGTTGTTAAATAATCAACTTTTGTTAAGTGATTTTCATGAAAACACCTAAAAATGACCTTTTTGTAAAGGTTGTAAAGTAGGTGGTAAATGTGTGAAATAATTAGAATTATGAGTTGCTATAAGAGTGATAAAGGTTTGGCTAGGCTTGTTAAAGGAGGAAATTTGATTAAAATCATTTTACGAGCCTAGGGGCAAAATCATAATTATGTGAAAGCCTAAGGGTAAAATTATAATTTTGCCAAAGTGTAATTTATGTGCTATTTTGAAATATGTGATAATTAAATAAGAGAAATTTGATATTATAGATCAAGAAAAACGGAATTCGGACCTAGACTGGGGAAAAACCAAGCTAGTAGACTAATTCAATCTAGTCGTCCACTTTTTGTATATCGAGGTAAGTTGTACGTAAATAATACAACTCTATTGTTATTATGCATTAAGCAATTGATATTGTATAAAGTGTTTGATTATTTTTGTGAATATGCTTGATGAGAATTGATGCAGTAAAAACTCCCGATTGAACTTTAGGAATAGATTGGATGTCCATGCCATGACATTTGGGACATGGCATCGGCGTTGATATGTGTGTGCTAGTGTAAGACCATGTTTGGGACATGGCATCGGCCACATTATGAGAGCCAGTGTAAGACCATGTATGGGACATGGCATCGATGTTGATATGTGTGTGCTACTGTAAGACCATGTCTGGGACATGGCATCGGCGTTAATATATGTGTGCTAGTGTAAGACCATGTCTGGGACATGGCATCAACCTCGACATGTGAGCCAGTGTAAGACCATGTCTGGGACATGGCATCGGCATTTTACCCTCTTGTGTGAGGCTTATCGGATATCCTTTGGTATTCCAATTGGTTCAAAAGGTAATTAAAAGCTTGTGTCAAAAGTGAGAAAAGTTACTACTATGTTGTAAGTGATACAGGTACCTACACGAAATTCATGAGAAATGAGTTCGATTTCTATTGTATGATTAGTAAGGATGAAAATGAATAAGTTATGCCTTTAATCATTTGAGAATTATGTGCAAGTTTATAATATGTTATGAGTATGATAATGCATGATAATTATTGTAAATTATTTACATGCGACTTACTAAGCTTTATGCTTACTCCCTTTCCTTTCTATTTTCTTATAGTATCGCCAAGCTAGCTCGAGGATCAAAGGACATCGGAGGCTCGATCACACTATCAATCTGAACATTTGGTATAGTTAGATTTATCATTTTGAGTATGGCATGTATAGGGACTTGGTGTTTTGTCAAGTGTCATATTATTCTGGCCAAATGTGTTGGCTTGTCTTGAAGATTGATTCATTTTGTATAAGGCCATGGACGATGGCTAATACTTGTTATTGATATAAACGAAAATGATGATGTTTTTCATGAATTTGCAATTTGCATGGTGAAATATATAGTGTGTTAATGCATGAATGAGTAAGTCATATGATTGGATTGATAAAATATGTGATAAGTTTTGCATGTGAATAGAGTGTAGTGGCCTTGATGTGTGTATGTCTTGGTTGTGGCTGATTTGGTTGTGCCTTGGGGTGCTCCTATTCTGTTTGTGAAAAAGAAAGATGGCACGATGAGAATGTGCATTGATTATCGTTAGTTGAACAAAGTGACTATAAAGAATAAATATCCTCTGCCTAGAATCGATGGTTTGCTTGATCAGCTTAAAGGAGCCATTGTGTTCTCAAAAATAGATCTGAGATCGGGATACTACCAATTGAGAGTAAAAGATTTAGATATTCTGAAAACTACTTCCAGAATGAGGTATGGGCATTACGAGTTTTTAGTTATGCCTTTCGGACTAACAAATGCTCGTGCTGTTTTTATGGATTTGATGAACAGAATATTCAGACCATACTTAGATCGATTTGTTGTTGTGTTCATTGACGATATTTTGATTTATTCAATTGATGAGATTAAACATGCTGAGCATCTGAGAATTATTTTGCAAACTCTACGGGATAAGCAATTGTATGCAAATTTCAGTAAATGCAAATTTTGGTTTCGTGAAGTTGGTTTTCTGGGACATATTGTGTCGGCATCTGGTATACGAGTTGATCCGAGTAAGATTTCTACCATTCTGGAATGGAAACCTCCAAAGAATGTGTCTGAAATCTGAAGTTTTCTGTGACTTGCTGGTTATTATCGAAGGTTCGTAAAAGGATTTTCGATGATTGCTACTCCGTTGACTAGATTGCTTCAGAAAGATGTGAGATTTGAATGGTCTGAAAAATGTCAGAAAAGCTTTGATCAGTTGAAAACTTTGTTAACTGAAACTCCAGTTTTGTTACAACCAGAATTGGGTATAGAATTCGTGATATATAGTGATGCTTCGTTGAATGGTCTGGGATGTGTTCTGATGTAGAAAGGCAAAGTTATAGATTATGCCTTGAGACAATTAAAGCCGCATGAAAAGGATTACCCAACACATGATCTTGAGCTAGTTGTGATTGTGTTCGCATTGAAGATTTGGCGTCATTATCTTTTCAGTGAGAAATGCCACGTCTTTTCATATCATAAAAGTCTGAAATATTTGATGACCCAGAAAGATTTGAATCTGTGACAGAGAAGATGGCTAGAGCTGTTGAAAGATTATGAGATTGTGATTGATTATCATCCATGTAAGGCAAATGTTGTAGCTGATGCACTGAGTCGGAAATCACTGTTTCCATTGCGTGCAATGAATGCTCATTTAGACCTGTTAGATGATGGTTCTGTGATGGCTGAATTGAAAGCAAAACTGTTGCTTTTACAACAGATAGGTGATGCTCAGAAAGTTGATAACGAGTTGCTAGCGAAAAGAGCTCAGTGTAGTTTGAACTCCGAATCTGAATTTCGAATTGATAATAACGATTGCTTGAGATTTTGAGATTGAATTTGTGTTCAGAGAAGTCCAGAGTTATTGCAGTTAATTATGAATGAAGCTCATAATAGTCGCTTATTTGTTCATCCGGGAAGTACGAAGATGTATCATGATTTGAAGCAACACTATTGGTGGTCTGGTATGAAAAGAGATATTTCAGATTTTGTTTCGAAATGTTTAGAATGTCAGCAAGTTAAAGCTGAACATCAGGTTCCATCTGGTTTGCTACAACTGATTCTGATTCCCGAATGGAAATGGGACAGAGTGACAATGGATTTTGTTTCTGGCTTACCTTTGACTCTGAGAAAGAAAGATGCAATTTGGGTCGTAGTTGATCGACTGACGAAATCTGCCCATTTTATTCTGGTACGATCTGATTACTCACTTGATAAGTTAGCTGAGCTATATATTTCTAAAATTGTAAGATTGCATGGGGTGCCACTATTTATTGTGTCTGATAGAGATCCGAGATTTACATTATGATTCTCGAAGAAATTACAAGAAGCTTTAGGCACGAAATTGCATTTCAGTACAACTTTTCACCCACAAACAGATGGCCAATTTGAGCGGATCATTCAGATACTCGAGGGTATGTTGAGATGTTGTATTCTTGAATTTGGTGGTTCGTAGGAACAATATCTGCCATTGATTGAATTTGCATACAACAACAGTTTTCAATCAAGCATCAAAATGGTACCTTATGAGGTTTTGTACGGACGCAAATGTCGAACACCTCTATATTTGGTCTGAGCTCAGTGAAAATAAGATACACGGGGTCGATTTGATAAAAGACACAGAACAGAAAGTGAGAATAATCCGTGATAGTCTGAAAGCAGTGTCTGATCGTCAGAAATCTTTTACAGACTTGAAAAGAAAAGACATTGAGTTTGATATCGGCAACAAAGTGTTTTTGAAAGTGTCTCCGTGGAAGAAAGTACTCAGTTTCGGATGTAAAGGCAAATTGATTCCGAGGTTTATCAGGTCGTATGAGATTATAGAGCGTGTTGGACCTGTTGCGTATAGATTGTTATTGCCACCAGAGTTGGAAAAGATACATAATGTATTTCACGTGTCAATGCTTAGACGATACCGATCTGATCCCTCTCATGTGATTACTCCATCTGAGATTGAAATCCAATCTGAGATGACTTATGAAGAAGAACCTATTCGTATCTTAGCTCACGAAGTAAAAGAGTTGAGAAATAAGAAAATTCCGTTAGTAAAAGTACTGTGGCATCGACATGGAGTAGAAGAGGCTACGTGGGATCCTGAAGATTCTATGAGACAACAGTATCTGAACTTATTTAACGGTAAGATTTTCGGGGACAAAAATCTCTAAAGGGGGAGAATTGTAACAATCTAATTTAGACCCTAGTCGGAATAGTGGTTTCGGGACCACAAATTCGAGTCAAAAAATATTTTAATATTATTTTTTTATGTCTGCAGTATATGATTAAGCATGTGTTAAAGTTCCGTGAATTAATTTGTCCGTTTGTGTGCTTAATTTTAGAAAAGGATTAATTTAGTGGATATTCGTAAAAGGGCCGAATAGTGGTTGTTTCTATAATATGAAGTCCTTATGTTGCAATCTAGCCATTAAGCATTGGGATGGATGGTGGTGACCATTTATTTTGAGATTTTACAATGAATTTATTAAGGATAGAAAGGTAATTATATTATTAAGCTTAATTAAATGAAACAAAGGCATAAAATTAAGCCATAATATGTTCATCTTGCCGAAATTAGAAGAGAAAGAAAAGAAGAAAGCAAAGCAAGGTTTCGACCCTTGTTCATCTTGATTAAGGTATGAGTTTTGATCGGTTTTTGATAATTTCTACGTTTTCATAATCATTGCTTCAAGTACTTTGAAACCCATGCTTCAATTTTGTGAATTGATGAATGTTTTGAAATGTGCCATTGATGAACACATGAGTTTTGTCATTTTTTATGGTGAAATATGAAATATATGTGTTAGGTTAACATGTTTTATCTTTGAATTTTTGATGAATTTGAGTAATTTGGACTTAATTGAGAAAATAGTATTTTGAGGGACTAAATTGTGAAATAAATGAAATGTATGGATTTGTGTGGACTACATGAGAATTCGGCTAAGCATGGGTGTATTAAGATTTTGTGCATTTTGTGATTTTGTGAAATAGGGACTAAAATGTCAAAATGTGAAAATGTGAGGGCTAATTTGTAAATTTCCCTAAATATGTGTTTTTGGATTGAATTGAATGATTTGGTGAATAAATGGATTAAATTTGAATATGTATAGATCAAGAACTGAAGAAAACGAACTTAGATCGCGAAAAGTCGAAAGTGATCGAATAGTCGAGTCCGTACATTAATCGAATCCGAGGTAAGTCTATATACAAATAAATGTATTTACATTGATATTTTAATGTTCATATGAAAATTTATCATGATGAATGTATATGAGATGAGGAGTTCATGAAATCCGAAGAAGAATCGATGGTATAACAAAGTCCGAGAAGTCCCGTACGAACCTAGGAATAGATAGGATTACATATGTCATGACATAGGTTTCCGATATGTGAGGTCATGTAAGACCACGTCTGGGTTGTTGGCATCGATATGAGATTTATGTGTAAGACCATGTCTGGGACATTGGCATCGTATTTGATTCGTGTAAGACCCTGTCTGGGACAGTGGCATCGATATCTGAGTACATGTAAGACCACGTTTGGGACGTTGGCATTGTACGATTATTCCGAGTACTCTGAGTATCCTATTTAGTTCCGAACGGTTCAATGGGCAAGTCCGAGAAATGAATGACTATGTGAGTTGTATATTCATTTCAGGTACGTTTGATGAGTATGTTTTGTATAAGCATGAAAGGTGGGTATATGAACCTAGATGCAATGAATAAAATGTGATATATGTTTAAATGTGCTATGAGCATAAGTGATGCTTTGAGATGTGATATGTTGGCAATCTATGGCTAAATAAATGAGCCAAAGATCTTGTTATGAAATTGCATTGGAGAAATATTAATGATATAGTAGCAATGTAATTATGTGCACTTTACGTTAAGTTTATTTGTATATGGCTTACTAAGCTTTTGAAAGCTTACTTTGTGTGTGTGTGTTTGCTCTATTTTATAGATCGTCAAAGCTACTGAAGGCTCAAGAATCGTCGAGGATCGTCATCACACTACTCAAATCTTGTTTTGGTACTTTTTGAAAATGTATATACTAAAGTATGGCATGTATAGGCTAGTTATCTTGAGTTATGTTTGAAATATGTGTTTAGCCATGTGATATGGCTAGTTAAGTGGTTGTGTAATGAATGAAGAGTCATGCTTATGATGTTTGGTTTTGGTATGGTTCCAAGGATATGAAATAGTCAAGGTAAAGGCAAGCTTATTGATGCGAAGTGAGTATATGTGTTTGATGAACAAGGGTTATGATGAAGTGGTAAGTTGTGGATGAATCATGCTTTGTTTATTTGTGAATAAGTTGAGCTATTTGGCATATAAGTTGGTATGCTTAGAAATGAGGTTGAATGGGATAATACGATGACCATTTGGTGTGTTTTTGGCCGCCAATTGTGTTTAGAAATATGTTTGTATGTGCTTGTCGGGATGACCCAAGTGTGGGTGGCATTTTGGCCTTGAAAATGGCCTATAATTGCCCAGACGGTTGAGCAAACGGGTGTGTGGCTCGACCGTGTCCCTCTTGGATGAAATTTAAAACAAGTCAGACTCGACCACAGGCTGGACACATGGGCGTGTGACTGGCTGTGTGGTGCAAGCCAGTAACGACCACGGGTGAAGCACACGGGCGTGTCCACGGCCGTGTGGACAAGTCAGTATGTATGCCCTGTTTTGACACGGCTTAGACACACGGTCGTGTCTGAGGCCATGTGAGGCACACGGCCTGCCCACACGGGCGTGTGACCTCTGTAACTTTGAAAAATTTTTAAAATTCTCAAGAATTTCTGTATGAGTTCGGTTTAGTCCCAGGCCTATTCTAAAGCATGTTTGAGGTCTCGTTGACCTATTTAAGGGACACTTTGATCCTATTGGTTCATTTATATTATGAAATGTCCGTAAAAGTTTTCGATTGTCTGGTAATGCCTCTTAACTCTAGGCTAATGACGGTTACGAGTTAGGGGTGTTACACCGATGACGAGGTTGCTACAGAAAGATTTCAAGTTCGAATGGACAGAGAAGTGCCAACATAGTTTTAAGAAACTAAAAACATTGTTGACTAAAGCCCCAGTTTTAGTGCAACCGAAACCGGGAAAGGAATTTGTGGTGTGTAGCGATGCATCCTTAAATGGATTGGGGTGTGTGCTTATGCAAGAAGGCAAGGTAATAGCTTATGCCTCGAGACAGCTGAAGCCACATTAGAAAAACTATTTGACACACGATTTAAAGTTGGCCGCCATCGTGTTCGCATTAAAGATATGGAGACATTATTTGTATGGCGAGAAATGTCGGGTATTCACTTACCATAAAAGTCTAAAGTATTTGATGACTCAAAAGAAGTTAAACCTACGGCAACGGAAATGGTTAGATTTGATAAAGGATTATGAGTTGATAATTGACTATCACCCTGGAAAGGAGAATGTGATCGCCGATGCTTTGAGTAGGAAGTCATTGTAACACCCCTTACCTGTGTCCGAAGCCGAGACTGGGCTTGAGGCATTACCTAACAAATCTCACTTGATATCTACGAACGGGATATAAAATTTCAATTAAACCCAACCTTTGCTAAAACTAGGCCCACAAACCCTATGCATACCTCCGAGAGGTTTCGGAATCAATCCGGGAACTTTCATGAGCGTGGAAGACTTTTCCTCAAAACAGGGGCCACACGCCCATTTAGGTCTGGGGAAATGCCCGTGTGCCCCTAAGACATGCCCGTGTCTCCCGCCCGTGGTCGATCCTGGCCAAAGCACACGGCCTAGACACACTTGTGTCCCTAGTCCGTGTGCCAAACCTTGTCATTCTAACTTATCCACACGGCCTATACACACGTCCGTGTGCTTCAGCCGTGTGATGAGTTAAATCCCAAGTGCAAGGTGCAGACTTCACATGTCCTAGGCATACGCCCATGTGCTAGCCGTGCCTCCCACACGGTCTAGACACACGCCCGTGTGTCTACCCATGTGCACAATTAGCAGGCTATATACCAAGCCCTTGCCACCCTACGTTACACACATACGTATTCCAATTCAAAACAATACAACTCTTATCCCAATGGCAATCTAAGAACTCATTCCAACATAAGAGATAACCAAAAGGTATCTGTAGGAGCTCAAGAATCAAGATATATGAAAGGACATATACTTCATGAAATTCATCTTCATTAAGCAATAGAACTTGCCAAGTATTTGCCTAACTTATGAGGCCATTTACAAAAATCACTTTTATAACTTACATAGCCAACACTTTGACTAACAATTACAACTTAACAAAATACCCAAGTCCTATACAAGCCATACTAAAAATAAGACTAAATTGTTATACCAAAGTGATGTCGATAGTGTGATTTTCAAACTCCTATGTCCACGATCCTCCAGTTATCTTGGCAGTACTACAAGGAAGAAGGGCAATGAAAGGGCTAAGCATAAAGCTTAATAAGTTTGCATGGAAATAAATAGCAATAATAAGCTCATAATATAATCCATCCATGGCATTAACTAACCATACACAAGTCATAGGCTCCTTTCCGTACTTACTTACAATTTCCCTTATTTAGCACCTACCGTGCCACACCTCATAATCGTTTCTTCGTGACTCATTCACAAGTACCTGCTTTCACTCAATCACATGACTTTGGTAAAATTCTCATTTTACTTCTATACTCATCTACTTATCCCCTTAATCACTAGAGATAGTCAAAGATGCATATCTGTTGTTATTCACGTAGGTACGAAGCCAATGCCACATCCCCGAGGTGGTCTTACATGGAGTCACTTCTAAATGCCAATGCCATATCCCGGATATGGTCTTATATAGATTTTCAAATTTAATATCAATGTCATATCCCAGATATGGTCTTATACGATTTTCATATTCATTACCGGAGCCATATCCCAGATATGGTCTTATATGGGATCTCAACTCGGTGCCAAGGCCATCTCGGACATGGTCTTATACGGGACCTTATCCACTTAATATCTCGATGATAGCATTTCCATATTCAATATGGTCCACTAGGACTACAACATCTCCTTCAACATTAATTTCTCAATTTAGTAGAGCATTTTGAATCAATATAATGCCAAGCATTCTCAAACATGCTATCATAAACGTTGAATCTATCACATACAAACTTACCTCGATTTCAAATGAGCTAACTCGTCGGTTTAGTCCAAGACTTTGTTCTTTCCCCGATCGAGGTGGATTCTTGGTTCTTCTTGCTCTATAATAGCAATTTAACTCATTTTAACCACCATATTAATAAAAGCATTTCAATAATCATTCTTAGGCAAAATTACTATTTTTCCCCTAGACTTTGGCAAAATGACCATTTTGCCCCTAGGCTCAGAAATTAATTCTAATCACATTTCTACCTTTAACAAGCCTAGGTGAACATTTAATACTCTTATAGCTATCATCAAAACTCAACATTTCACATAATTACTATAAATTATTAACCTTTTCATCAAGTTCCAATTAAGTGTTTTCAAGACAACACCTTTCACAAAAGTTGTTCATCTAACAACTAAGACTCAATTTCTTCCAAAAAATGCAGCAAATAACTAAGATAGCTCTCATGGAAAAACTCTAAACTTTTTACCATATCGCACAATAGTCCACTCATTTGAAAGCTTAAGTTTTAGGGGTCCCAAAAGTACAACCATTTTCAAGAAAAGATCACTAAAACACTTACTTGTGAAGAGATGAGTGTGCTAAAATTTTTGAAGCTTTCTACCCTCTATTTGCTGCTAATTTTCAGGGGAAGAGTGAAAGAGAAAAAAATGATATCTAGTCTCTCCTTATTTTATTAATACTAGTCAAATTCGTCCACCTACTACCACCAACTTTGACCAACATTGACAAATTTGTCTCCCATGCTAGTCTATGGTCGGCCAAGCAAATAATGGTGGTCTAATTGCCTTTTAAAGACCTCCAATTCTCAATCTATGGCTATTTGGTACCTTTAGCTTATAGAATGGAACTTTCACACTTTATGCTATTTATTCCTTTTTTCGCGATTAAACATGAAATTGTTAAAATTAAAGCACCAAAATTTTCATGCACATATATTATCATGCTCTGACTCATAATATAACATGAAAATAAATTTATCTAATCTCAGATTAGTGATCCCGAGATCACTATTCTAACTAGCAACTAAATTGGGTTGTTATAATTATCCCCCCTTAAGGATTTTCCTCCCCGAAAATCTTACCAGTGAAAAGGTTGGGATATTGGTTTATCATTGTTTCCCTAGGCTCCCATGTAGCCTCTTCTATTCCATGCCTTTGCCATAGAACTTTCACTAGGGCTATGATTTTTTTCCTTAACTGCTTAACCTCTCGCTCCAAAATTCTAACCGGTTCTTCACCATAAGTTAAATCCGGTTGTCTCTCCACCTCTGTCGGCACTATGACATGTGAAGGGTTTGAACGGTATCGGCGTAACATGGATACATGAAAGACGTCATGAATCTTTTCTAGCTCAGGTGGCAAGGCCAACCGATAAGCTATCGGTCCTATCCTCTCGGTAACTTCATAAGGTCCGATCAAACGCGGACTCAATTTCCCCTTCCAGCCAAATCTGAGGACTTTCCTCCAAGGTGATACTTTCAAGAACACTTTATCATCGACTTTAAATTCAATCTCTTTCCTTTTTAAATCTGAATAGGACTTTTGCCTATCTAAGGTGATTTTCAGACAGTCACGTATCACTTTTACTTTCTCTTCAGTTTCCTTAACCAAATCAACCCCGTGTATCTGTTTCTCTCTGAGTTCTGACCAATATAAGGGCGTTCGGCACTTACGCCCATACAATGCCTCTTAAGGCGCCATTTTCAAACTTGACTGAAAGCTATTATTATAGGCGAATTCCACCAATGGTATTTCTCCCAATTACCGTGGAATTCAAAAACACAACATCGAAGCATGTCTTTAAGTATCTGAATTACACTCTCCGACTGTTCGTCGGTTTGTGGATAGAAGGATGTACTGAAACTCAATTTCGTGCCCAAGGCCTCTTGCAACCTTCTCAAAAACTGTGAAGTGAATCTTGGATCTCTGTCTGAAATGATCGACAATGGTACACCATGAAGTCTGATAAACCGTAATATATACATATTTTAATCATACATTTGGCATACTTTTGGATGATTTATCCCTTGATTTGATGAATTCGATGCTCCTAATCTCTTAATTTCATGGTTTATACTCAAGAGAGCTTAGGGAGTCGACAAGAACAAGAAACGGGCCAAAAACGGAGAAAATGGGCCAAAGTAAGAAATCCACACAGCTTGGAGTTCGCCATACGGCCGTGCCACTTTAGCAGACTCGATCACGGCCCAGGGCTCGATTCACACGGGCGTGTCCCTACCATGACCCGTTTTAATTTCACTCGAATTAGGATACTTGTGGGCCAAGTAAGGCATCCCGAAAGCCTATATAAACACCTTAAAGGGCAACCTAAAAAGGGAGTTCGACAGAAGGCCTCTGTTAGGGCTTTTGACAGGAAAGCGAAGCTAGAGAGAGTTGAAAATAGGGAATTACTCAAAGAAAGCCAGTTGATCCATCTCAGAAGTTGGAATCATGTTCAAGACTGAGGATTTTCCCTTCAATTTCCTTCAGGGGGTTTTAGGGTTTTTCTTTATGTTTTGTTATTTAATTTCTTCTGAGATGTATTCTTTTATAAATATGAACTAAACCCCTTAGATACCTGAAGGGGATGAAACCTAAGACGGATCTTGTTATTGTTTTCTGAACTGTATGATAAATACTTGATTTGTTCTTAATTAAGCGTTCTTAATTCTTGCTTTAATATTTCAGGATATTGATTCAAGTATTGATGTGCTTATTCAGAGGAGCAAAAGTCCCTGTTTAAGAGTAGATCTAGCATAATTAAGCGGAGTTGATCGCACTCCTAGAAATAAGATGACGAAAATCTGTCGGATTAGGGTCAAACCTAATATGGGAGTCCATAAATCGAGTTAATGCAACACTAGGGGTTTTAATTAGAAAGAGATTTCAATTAATCAACCTAGGGTTAGATGTTAGTAGCCTCGAAATTGGTATTAATATAAATTAGGGAATCCTACGGATCAAGTCAAGTGAATAAATCGTCTGGTTCAGAGTTAAATAACAAGTGAAGTCTAGGTGGATTCTTCCTCGGGTATTGTCTTAATCAATTGGTTTTCTCAAAAGTATTCTCCCAATTCATTCTCTGTGTCTTGGCATCCTTAGTTTAGGAATTAGTTAGACAAACATTAATCCCTTTTATTTTAGGCTAAATAATAGAAAGAAAGTCAGTACTAGTACTTTTAGTTCCCTTAGGTTCGACATTCCGGTCTTGCCACTAAGCTATACTACTGTTCGATAGGTGCGCTTGCCTTAATCGTGGTGATAGTTTCTAGGCTTGATCATTCATTATATAAATATTAAGGCTGTCAGACGCACGATCTATTTTTTAGCACCGTTGCCGGGGAACTGAAATATTAGGAGCGCTCAATTTTTATTACTTTAGCCATTTATATTTTATTTATTTATTTATTTCTAATTTTTGTTTTTAGTTTTCTAATCTCTCTATTATTTGTTCTAATAGGTTTTTCTAGCTTATGACTAGGAGCAACCCATCAGGACCATTGCTTTTTCATAATGAAATTGAAAGTACAGTTCACAGAAAGCAGAGAGAAATAAGGCGAAGTTTACAATACATAGAAGAAGAGTAAGAAGACGAAACCAACACTACCGAAGAGATGGCTGATAACAATCCGCTACCTCCTATGGTTGTCGCAAACCCGGTGAATCAAAATCCTGCTCCTCGTACTATGTATGATTATGCTAAACCTAATTTAACAGGAACTGAGTCAAGTATTGTTAGACCTGCTATTACTGCAAATAATTTTGAACTAAAACCTAACACTATACAGATGATACAGCAATTTGTTCAATTTGATGGTTTGCAGGATGAAGATCCAAACAATCACTTGGAAAATTTTTCTAGAATTTTGCAATACTTTCAAAATAAATGGCGTTTCTGATGATGCCATTTGTCTACGGTTGTTTCCCTTTTCGCTGAGGAACAAAGCTGAACAGTGGTTGAACTCGTTATCACAAGGGTCAATCACTACATGGGAACAAATGACCGAAAAATTTTTGTTAAAATATTTCCCGCCGGCTAAAACGAACAAGTTGAGGAATGATATCTTTTCTTTTGTGCAGATGGATTTAGAGACATTTTACGAAGCATGGGAGAGATACAAGGATCTACTAAGGAGGTGCCCTCACCATGGGTTACCCTTGTGGCTACAAGTCCAAACCTTTTACAACGGTGTAAACCCCTCAACTAGGTAGTTGATCGATTTAGCCACCGGTGGAACCTTGAATAACAAGACTCCTGAAGCGGTTTATGAGTTTATAGAGGAGATGTCACTGAATAACTATCAGTGTGCAAGTCACGAGGAAAAAGCCAACAAAAGTCGCCAGTGTTTTCAACCTCGACGCAGTGACCATGCTATTAAATTAGGTAGAATTGCTGAATAAAAAAATTGATGGTTTGTATGGTTCTTCATAGGTACATCCAGTGATATAGTGCGATATGAATGGAGGAGGAACGAACAACACAGAATATCCACCCTACAACCCTGGCATAGAAATTGAACAGATGAACTATATGAGTAATAATTCTAGACCCCAAAATAACCCTTATAGTAACACTTATAATCCAGGTTGGAGAAACCACCCAAATTTCTCCTGGGGTGGCCAAGGAAATCAAAGACAACAACCCCTCCTAAGCTTTCAACAGCAACCCTACCCACAAGAGAAGAAGTCGAACCTTGAAGAGATGCTGACAAAATTCATCGTGGTGTCTGAAACTCGTTTTCAAAACACCGAAACAACACTTAAAAATCAACAAGCATCGATTCAAGGGATCGAAAACCAATTAGGACAGCCTGCTAAACTAATCTCTGAACGACCACAAGGTAGCTTGCCAAGTAACACTGAAACAAACCCAAAAGAGCAACTTCAAGCCATAACAGCTCACGATAGTGAAGGGTTAGATGAACCAGAATTTAGGCAAGAGAAAGTGATAAAGGAAGGTAATGTTGAGGTAAGACATGATAAGCCAAAACCGGTAATTACAGAGTACCAACCTCGTGTGCCATACCCCAATGCGATAAAGAAAGACCACAGGGATGAATAATTCAGTAAATTCCTTAAAATCCTAAAGAAATTACATATTAACTTACCGTTTCTTGAAGCTCTTTCGTAGATGCCAGATTCAAGGAAATGTTTAAAAGAACTTTCGACAAACAAACGGAAGATAGACGAGGAGTCGCATGTGGAGCTAAACGCAGTGTGCTCAGCAATTCTGTAAAATAAACTACCACGAAAATTAAAAGATCCAGGGAGTTTTACAATTCCATGCTTAATTTGTAGTTTATCTATTGATAATGCTTTAGCTGATTTAGGGGCAAGCATCAATGTTATGCCTTATAAAATGTTTAAACAGCTAGGTCTAGGGAAACCCAAACAAACTAGGATGAGCATTCAATTAGCTAATAAAACTATTAGAATTCCTAGGGGTATAATCGAAGATGTACTTGTCAAAATTGACAAATTCATATTCGCAGTAGACTTTGTCGTTTTAGACGTGGATAAGGACAATAATATTCCTTTAATTTTAGGAAGACCCTTTTTAGCAACTGCCAGAACTAAAATTGATGTTGGTACAGGTGAACTCATACTTCGTGTAGGTGACGAAACGATCACTCTTCAGGCTCTTGACTCGGCTAGGACATCGAGTAATCAAGGTGAAAACATAAACTCTACTAATGACCAGTTGGTTCAACCTTTTTTACAGGAAACACCACGAAATGACACAGCTGAGCCACATCTTAGACCTCGTGTCAACAAAGAAATAACTCATGAGGAACGACGGCTTCAGATCAATGAACTAGACGAGTGGAAGACACATTTCAAGGAGAAACTAGGAACACACGAAGTAGAACCAAAGCAAAACCATGTCAAACTTAAGGTTGGGCCAAACCAATTTAAGATCGGAGACCAGGTATTGTTGGATAAAACATACCCTCAGATCGCCACTTCAGACCTTGATACAAATGAAGAAATCCCTTTTGAGGTACTGAATATCTTCCCATATGGAACAGTCGAGGTAACTAATCCCAAGTTTGGCACTTTTAATGTAAACACTACTCGACTTGAACTATATAGCAGTCATAGTACTGATAGCAGGGGTGAGGAGTTTCAACTCCTCAAACCATCATGAATGTGCGAATGAGAGGTAAGTCTAGCTTAACACTTTAAACAAGCGCTTCCCGGGAGGCAACCCGAACACTAACCCCATTAATTTTCATATTTTTATTTTTATCTTTACTTTTAGCATCTAACTAAGAACTAACCAAATCAATGAAGCACAGTTTTCCCTACCACACAGCCTTACACACAGGCGTGGTCGTGGCCGTGTGGACACCACTGAATTGCCCACCAATGTAGTAGAGATCGTACGAACCAAGTACGAAAAAAAAATCCCCAAACCACAGGTGGCTATAAAATGCCACGGTCGTGCGATACGGCCGTGGTCAACACTGATTTATCAACATGGGCGTGGCGACCTCTACACGAGCGTGGGAGAAACGAACAAAGCACAAGACGGCTGTGCGATACGGCCGTGTGACCTAACACACCGATGGCACACGAACGTGGGAAGCCATCAGATCCCTTTTTCCTATTTAAACCCCCTTTTTTCTCACTTTCTCCCTAATTTCTTCTTCAATCAAACCCTAGCCACCACACCCTTTCTTTAACTATTATCTCCCCCATTCATTTTCCTTTATCCCTTTCCCTCATTCCTTCTTTACACCAACATTCTCATGTCAAAGAAACGAAAGGACCCTAGCACAGTCTCTCCGTGCGAGACCATTTACATGAGTTCATGTCAGCCGCTTCATTGATTCGCCAAGCCAAGGACATTTGAGTCCATTTAATTTTTTTTCTTTTCTCTTCTCCTTTATTTTCCTTCCCTTTATCTTTCTTGTCTTTAATTTTTATTATTACATTTTGATTTCTTTGATTCAAGTTCTAAAGGCTGCTTGGGAATCACCACACCACGACCATAGGCACCACGACCACATTCATCTATGCCCAACTTACCGTTTCTTTTCCTTGACTTCATCCAAAATTCAGGAAGTTCACTTCTCTCGTTATCTTATGATTTTATATACTGTAGATATCTATCTTTGTACATTGAGGGCAGTGTACATCTTAAGTGTGGGAGGGTGAATTTTATTCAGAAAACTTTTTGCATTATTCTCAAATCCCTAAGTTTTGTCTTTTCTTTCCCATATCACTATTAAAACAAATTCTGATTGATTTATGATTTCTATTGATATGTCTTGAATTAAAACATAGGCAGTTGTGCATTGATTGTTTAAACTTGAAGGCTTTAGAGAATCAAGCATGATAAAGTTGATTTTTCAAAATTAAAAAAAAAATTGCTAGGTTGTTTCACAAGTTTAGGTATTATCTGAAGTTTGAAGTTCATAGGGTTGACATCAAAAACCATAATTTCTGTGAGATCTTGAGCCTTTGAGAACATTTTCTTTTCTTGCTCACTTTTATTATTGCTTTGAGTGAGTCAATATTGATTTGTTATTCTAGAACTTGCTTCGTTTATGCATGTCGAGACCACACTTTTGATTTGATATACTGATATGATAAAGGCACCCAGGACTTAACCCACTTACTTCCCAAAAAGCCTACCTTCATAATTAACCCCTAGTGAACCCCTTTGATCTTAATAAACCATTCATTGATTTACCCTTAATATTAACCCAAGACTTACTCTTTTTGATTCATTAAGAAATTTTTCTATTGTATTAACCTTTTTATCGAGGTTTGATTTGAGAAGTTGCCTAACTATGTTTTCCGTTTCAGTTGTTAAATTCTTATTATTGTACTTTATTTGTTCTTAAAAATAAAAAAATAAAAAAAGAGTTGAAAGTATATCCATTATTAGTTCTATGTTTTTATGAGCTTAAACAGTAAATCTCACATCTTTAGAAGAAGCTCGTATTATTAATGTAATTATTCATTATTAGTCTATTTTTCTAGTTAGGTAATTTGTCAATTCGATCTCGATTCTAACCTCCTCTTTCAGCCTGTGACCACGCCCCCTAACCAAGCCATGTTACAACCCTTTTTAAAAGACATTTTGATCGATGTATCATCCCAATTTATAGTGGTAGAGATTTGATTTTCATGCAAGCCTATGGTAATAACTTTTCATGTTGACTATTGAGTGCTTAATTTATTGTCACTTAAACTCTTCGAGTGATTTGAGTGAATCCTTAGTGAGGATGTTAACTCTGTGATATTTTGAATCAAAGATGATTACTTAGATAAGGGGGAATACCTATGTTTCCATGAATAAAATGCTCAACTTGGATTGTTTGAAACTTTGATGTTCTTTTAGTTGAATTCTCAATGTATGATTACCTATGGATTATTTCGAAACATTATTAATATGAGTTATAAGTTGAGAAGAATGAATTTTAATTGTGAGTTGAGGATTTTGCTTAAGGACAAGCAAATGCTTAAGTGTGGGGGTATTTGATAAACCGTAATATATACATATTTTAATCCCACATTTGGCATACTTTTGGATGATTTATCCCTTGATTTGATGAATTCGATGCTCCTAATCTCTTAATTTAATGTTTTATACTCAGAAGAGCTTAGGGAGTCGAAAAGAACGAGAAACGGGCCAAAAATGGAGAAAATAGGCCAAAGTAAGAAATCCACACGGCCTGGAGTTTGCCACATAGCCGTGCCACTTTAGTAGACTCGAACACGGCCCAGGGCTCGATTCACACGGGCATGTCCCTTCCGTGACCCGTTTTAATTTCACTCGGATTAGGATACTTGTGGGCCAAGTAAGGCACCCCGAAAGCCTATATAAACACCCTAAAGGGCAACCTAAAAAAGGAGTTCGACAGAAGGCCTCTGTTAGGGCTTTTGACAGGAGAATGAAACTAGAGAGGGCTGAATATAGGGAATTACTCAAAGAAATCCAGTTGATCCATCTCAGAAGCCGGAATCACGTTCAAGACTGGGGATTTTCCCTTCAATTTCCTTCAGGGGGTTTTAGGGTTTTTCTTTATCTTTTGTTATTTAATTTCTTCTAAGGTGTATTCTTTTATAAATATGAACTAAACCCCTCAAATACCTGAGGGGGATGAAACCTAAGACGGATCTTGTTATTATTTTCTGAACTGTATGATAAATACTTGATTTGTTCTAATTAAGTGTTCTTAATTCTTGCTTTAATATTTCAGGATATTGATTCAAGTATTGATGTGCTTATTTAGAGGAGCAAAAGTCCCTGTTTAAGAGTAGATCTAGCATAATTAAGTGGAGTTGATCACACTCCTAGAAATAGGACGATGAATATTTGTCGGATTAGGGTCAAACCTAATATGGGAGTCCATAAATTGAGTTAATGCAACACTAGGGGTTTTAATTAGAAAGAGATTTCAATTAATCAACCTAGGGTTAGACGTTAGTAGCCTCGAAAAAAGTATTAATATAAATTAAGGAATTCTACAGATCAAGTCAAGTGAATAAATCATCTGGTTCAAAGTTAAATAACAAGTGAAGTCTAGGTGGATTCTTCCTCGGGTATTGTCTTAATCAATTGGTTTTCTCGAAAGTATTCTCCCAATTCATTCTCTGTGTCTTGGCATCCTTAGTTTAGGAATTAGTTAGAAAAACATTAATCCCTTTTATTTTAGGCTAAATAATAGAAAGAAAGTCAGTACTAGTACTTTTAGTTCCCTTGGGTTCAACATTCCGGTCTTGCCACTAAGCTATACTACTGTTCGATAGGTGCGCTTTCCTCAATCATGGTGATAGTTAGTTTCTAGGCTCGATCATTCATTATATAAATATTAAAACTCTGAGACACACGATCAAAGTCTTACTATCTTAGACACATACAGGTCCGCCAATTTATCAAGCGAATAATCGACTCGCACTGGTATAAAATGGGCTGACTTTGTGAGTCTATCAACCACTACCCATACTGTATCTTTCTTCTTTGGAGTCAATGGTAAGTCCGTCATGAAGTCCATGGTAATACGGTCCCATTTCCACTCAGGAACCATAATGGGCTGAAGTAAACCCGAAGGTACTTGGTGTTCAGCCTTCACTTGCTGACTGATCAGGCATCTCGATACGAACTCGGAAATGCCTCTCCTCATACCAAGCCACTAATACCATTTCCTCAAATCATTGTACATCTTCGTGCTGCCTGGGTGTACATTCAAACATTCGCTATGCACTTCATGCAAGATTTTACGAATAAGCTCGTCATTTCTGGGTACACAGACCTGATCTTGAAATGTTAGGCATCCATTAGGATTTACTCGAAAGTCTGACCCAACGTTCGACTCACATATAACTCTCTTGGCTTCCAAATTGTTATCATCTTTCTGAGCTTCACAAATCTCTTGGAGAAACAATGGTTTAGCCCTCAATTCAGCTAAAACGGAACCATCATCCAACAAAGTCATCTGAGTACTCATGGCTCTTAGTGCAAACAACGATTTTCTGCTCAAAGCATCGGCGACTAGGTTCGCCTTTCCCGGATGGTAGTCAATTAACAACTCATAATCCTTAATCATCTCTAACCACCTTCATTGCCTCAAATTCAATTCCTTTTGAGTCATCAAATATTTTAGGCTATTATGGTCGGTGAAAATTCGACACCTTTCACCATACAAATGATGCCTCCAAATTTTTAACGCAAACACGATTGCAGCCAACTCTAAATCATGAGTCGGGTAATTCTTCTCGTGTGGCTTCAATTGCCTAGAGGCGTATGCAATCACTTTACCCTCTTGCATAAGTACACAACCCAATCCATTCAAGGATGCCTCACTATAAACCACAAATTCTCTTCCCGGCTCAGGTTGCACCAAAACAGGAGCCTTAGTCAACTGTGTCTTCAGTTTCTCAAAACTCTGTTGACACTTTTCTGTCCAATCGAACTTCACATCTTTTTGTAAAAGTCTCGTCATCGGGGTAGCTATCATGGAAAACCCCTTGACAAAACGCCTATAATATCCGGCTAGGCCTAGAAAACTCCTTACTTTAGTTACGCTCCTCGGTGGTTTCCATTCAACAATTGCTGAAATCTTACTCGGGTCTACTCTAATTCCATCTCTCGAGACAATGTGCCCCAAAAATCCCACTTCCTTGAGGCAAAATTCACTCTTATTGGATTTGGCGTACAATTGTTTTTCTCTCAGAACTTACAGAACCATACCCAAATGCTCGGCATGTTCGTTCTCATCTCGAGAGTAGATCAATATGTCGTCGATGAAGACCACGACAAACTTATCCAAGTATGGCCAAAAAATGCGATTCATCAAATCTATGAAGATCGCAGGGGTATTCGTTAGACCAAAAGGCATGACCAAAAATTCATAGTGGCCATACCTAGTCCTAAATGCGGTTTTCAGCATATCCGAGTCCTTGACTCTCAATTGATAGAACTCTGACCTCAAATCTATCTTGGAAAATACCGTGGCTCCCCTCAATTGATCGAATAGATTGTCGATCCTCAACAACGGGTACTTGTTCTTCACAGTTACCTTGTTAAGTTGCCGATAATCTATACATAGTGTAACACCCCTTACTCGAGACCATCGCCGGAATTAAGTAAGGGGCATTACTAGACTTGACTACAAATTTAAAACATGAAAATCTTAAAGCTGTCAAACTGCGTTGTGCCGACTAATTTGGCTATAACTCGAGTTACAAAATTCGAAATTCAGATCCGTAAATTTTCCTTGAAAGTAGACTCATATATCTATTCACCATAATTTTTCTAGAATTTTTCATGTGGCCAATTAGTACAGTTTATTCATCAAAGTTACCCTTATTACAGTGTCTGAAAATTTTGACCTGTCTCTACATAAATACAGTTATCTCGTTGCACCAGTTTCATATACTGTTATAGCTTATTCCAATGAAAAATAGACTTAATAAGGGTTTTACACATATAAACCATGCTTCCTAATTATTTTTGTACAATTTATGACAATTTTTCCAAAAACAGAGCAGTGACTCACGAATTCATTCAGAGCAGGTCTCACTAAAACTGAATTATCTCATAATGTATAAATCTTTTGCCTACTCTGTTTCTTTCATGTAAAAATAGACACAATAAGGTTTAATTCCATGTCTCATTCACCTTTTTATTCAATATACCCTATTTTTGGTGATTTTCTAACTCGCATCGCTGCTGTTACTACCAGTTGTTTTGTCGCAATTTATGAAAGACTAGCTTCTAACCAAACCTACCTACATTCCTAATTCAAGGATTCATTCCGTATATAAACATTTCCTTAACAAAGTGATTTAACTTTGATTAGAAAGCATAAACCTTGCCATCAAGAACCAACATACACATCAACAATACAACAACGTACTTAACTAGAAATTTAGCCATATTCGCATGGCCATTCCTTTAGGGTTTACATATGAACCGTGATACTTCCTCAAACAAGTCCAAGCCTACCCTATACATGCCTTCGTTTAAAACCCACCCAAAATGAGGGAGTACCCAAAATGTAGGTTGATAGTGTGAGCGACTTTCCAACGATCCCGGTGAGCTTGTGGCTTGCTCCTAATCTATAAAACAAAGGAAACATCTCACACGATTAAGCTTACTAGCTTAGTAAGTCCCAACTCATAGAAATTAAAACATTTAATTATTTACGAAAATACAACAATACACATGTGGCATTCTACATAAACAACTAAGCAACTAGTTTACACAAGGTCAAATATTAATAATTCGATAGCCTACTTCCTTAGCAGTTATACATGCAAATCGATTGTCACATAACAGCATTTTCTAAACTCGACTTCCGTCAAATTACCTTCATCGATGTCAATTTGGCACAAGTAATATTTAACATAACAAACCTCACATACTTACCCGAACCATATTCTTGACCAGGATTTCATTCCTCTTTAGTAAATTACATCACCGGCAACAAGCCTGCTAGGCGTAGAAGCCTGAAAAGTAACACCGGCGCAAGGCCTGCTAGGCATAAAAGCCCGATAGATAACACCGGCACAAGGCCTGCTAGGCATAAAAGCCCGATAGATAACACCGGCACAAGGCCTGCTAGGCATAAAAGCCCGAATGTCAAAATGTCTTTACATGCTTTTCACATTTTCACTATACATATCGAATCATATACCTTTATTACCATTGCATTTAATAAATTTGAAATCGATCAAATCCATCACTATCACAATCGACCAGCACATGGTTTTATACCCAGCTTATACAATTTATATCATTCACTAGATATGTAAAGAATCTTTAGATATAAGGCAGCTCAAAAACTTACTTATTCACCTTGCATTAGCCAAAATAATTTCCATCACATTCTCAACTTGAATCATCAACCAATATGTCAATATACATTCGGCCAAGATGTAATTAGACATTAGCATTCATAAACTTTTAATAGTCAAGATAACCATAATTAACTCTTTGACATGATTTAACTAAAGGACTTACCTCAGTTGTCGATAAGCCGTGCAATTCGGCTACTCGATAATCTTTGTTTTTCCTCGATCTTGATCTTTCTCTTTTTGTTCCCGATCTAATTTGGTTCAATTTTAACCAATTAACCACACGTCCATTCAATTCAAGAACAAAATCATAAAATACAAAATTTCAAGACGTAACAATGTGCATTCGGCATACATCCCTTACTTTGTTCAAGTGCATTCAAATTATTAGGGGAACACTTTGGTAGTGACTTCCTTGATGTGTTTTAACTTACATCTTATCTAGCCGTACCTTAACTTTATATAATTACACATATATAATCAAATACATTAACTCAAATTCATTTTCCCTTATGGCCGAATATACTAGTTTCATACCCATGCATTTTTTTTCAACATACAACCAAGAAACAAGCTAGATAACCACAACTTATTCATCCTAATTCCAGCCGAATATTAGCTTGTTTAAACCCAAAATTAACATGATTTTTCTATTAGCATCCTAAGCAAACAATTACTACTTCATAAGACTTATTAAATTAAGCTAAGGTATCCACCATTTCTTTTCTTTTTCTATCTATCAAACAATGTAACCAACCATAGCCAACATGCTTTCATTACACATGAAAAAGCCTTAGAACTAAGTCATGGCCGAATCTAAGGAGAGCTTAGATCTCAAATTTTTGCACAAGAACTCGATAGTATGTAAGACTACCAACACAACCATGCAAAACCATTCATCCATGTCTAATCACTATACAATATAAGTATAGCCGAACATTAACACAAAGGAAAAGGATTCAAAATTGGTGGTCTCACATTCGGCCGAATATAAGGGCATCCCCATAGCTAAATTTAAACCATTTTCTTACAAACTCAAGCTTCTTCTTCTCCCTCTCATATTATCAAAGTTTATTAACAACCCAAACCACCATTCTTCACCCATGGCCGAATTTCTTCTTATCAAACTTAACAAGCTTTGCTTGTTTCCAAAGAGAATAAATCAAGAAATCAAGCCACATCAAGATAAATTATTAAGGTGAAGTTCAAACTCTTACCTATACTAACACATGCAAGGGCCGATTGAAGAAGATGAAAGTTCTTCCCTCTTCTTGATGGTGGTTTCGGCAAGAAGGAATGAAGGATGAGAGAATTATTCCTTTGTTTTTTTTTTTTCTTTTTCAACATAGATTATAGCATGCTTCTTCTTTTAATTTTACTAAAAATCAAAATATATAATTAAAAAGTATATAATCATAGCATGCTTAATATAAAATGCCTAAATGTCATACAAAAATATAAAAAAGAGAGCATATATGCATGCTTGCCGTCCACCTTGTTCAAATGTGGGAAATTTGACATGCAAATTCCCATGTTTTATGGACAATTCATTTAGCTCCCTTTTCATTAATGCCCACTACATTAATCCTTCTTGCAATTTAAGCCTTCTTAGCAAATTAGACACTTAGATAGCTAAAATTTTCTACGAAATTTTTGCACTCACTAAATCACACATAACAAACACGAAACATAATATTATAATATCCCTCAAGCTCGGATTCGTGGTCCCGAAACCACCGTTCCGATTAGGGTCAAAATTGGTCTGTTACAACTCTCCCCCCCTTAAGGATTTTCGTCCCCGAAAATCTTACCGTTAAAAAGGTTCGGATATTGTTGCTTCATTGACTCTTCAGGCTCCCACGTAGCCTCTTCAGCTCCGTGACGATTCCATAGAATCTTTACTAATGGAATTCTTTTATTTCTTAACTCTTTGGTCTCCCGAGCCAAGATACGGATCGGTTCCTCATCATAGGTCAAGTCAGATCGAATTTCAATCTCTGACGGGGTGATCACATGGGACGGATCCGATCTGTATTTGCGAAGCATCGAAACATGAAATACATTGTGTATCTTTTCTAACTCGGAGGGCAATCTTAATCTATAAGCAACCGGTCCAATACGTTCAATAACTTCGTACGGTCCGATAAATCTCGGGCTCAACTTGCCTTTCTGACCGAATCGGAGTATTTTCTTCCACGGAGAAACTTTTAAGAACACCCGATCTCCGACCTGAAATTCAATGTCCTTACGTTTTAAATCGGCATAGGACTTTTGACGATCCGAAGCAGCTTTCAAATTACTCCGAATAACGACCACCTTCTGTTCTGTTTCTTTAATCCAATCAACCCCGTGTATCTTGTTCTCACTGAGCTCAGTCCAATACAATGGTGTGCGACATTTTCGACCATATAAGGCTTCATAAGGTGCCATTTTTATGCTAGATTGAAAGCTATTATTGTAAGCAAACTCAATCAGGGGTAGGTATCGTTCCCACGTACCTTCGAACTCGAGAACGCAACACCTCAACATGTCCTCAAGTGTCAAAATAGTTCGCTCAGACTGACCGTCTGTTTGCGGATGAAAGGCTGTACTAAAATGTAGTTTAGTACCTAATGCCTCTTGCAACTTCTTCCAGAATCGCGAGGTAAATCTTGGGTCTCTATCAGAAACAATGGAACTCGGTACACCGTGCAATCTTACAATCTGCGCCACATACAATTCGGCGAGCTTGTCAAGTGAATAGTCGGTACGTACCGGCACAAAATGAGCTGATTTAGTCAATCTATCAACGATAACCCAAACGGCATCTTTCTTACTCGGTGTCATAGGAAGACCGGATACAAAATCCATAGTAATTCTATCCCATTTCCATTCGGGTATCATAATCGGCTGAAGTAATCCGGAAGGTACTTGGTGCTCAGCTTTCACTTGTTGACAGATTAAGCATTTGGAGACAAACTCAGATATGTCCCGTTTCATGCCGGGCCACCAATAAAATTGCTTCAAATCGTTATACATTTTTGTGCTACCCGGGTGTATCGACATTCGGCCATTATGGGCCTCACTCAGAATCATCTGTATCAAATCTGAGTTTGTTGGAACACACAATCGATTTTTATACTTCAAACAGCCATTTGCATCTATCTGGAAGTCTGATTCTGTAGCGTCCTCACACTGAACCCGAATAGCTACTAACTTTTCGTCAACTTTCTGTGCCTCGTAAATTTGCTGAATAAACATCGGTCTTGTTTGTAGCTCGGCTATGATCGAACCATCCTCAGACATCGTCATCCGTGTGTTTAATGCACGCAGAGCAAATAATGATTTTCGACTCAACGCATCCGCCACCACATTAGCCTTCCCCGGATGGTAGTCAATCACTAATTCGTAGTCTTTCAGCAATTCTAACCATCGGCGTTGTCTCAAATTTAGATCTTTCTGAGTCATTAAATATTTCAGACTTTTGTGATCTGAATAAACATGACATTTTTCGCCGAATAAATAGTGACGCCAAATTTTTAATGCAAACACAATGGCTGCTAACTCCAAATCGTGAGTTGGATAATTTTTTTTCATGTGGCTTCAATTGTCTTGAAGCGTAGGCTATCACCTTGCCTTCTTGCATTAGAACACAACCCAACCCACTTAAAGATGCATCACTAAAAATAATGAATTCTTTACCCGATTCAGGCTGAGTCAACACTGGAGCCTCGGTTAAAAGGGCTTTCAACTGCTCGAAACTCTTCTGGCATTTTTCTGACCATTCATATTTGACATCCTTCTGTAGTAGCCTCGTCAAAGGTGCAGCTATCACGGAAAAACCTTTTACAAATCGTCTATAATATCCCGCGAGGCCTAGGAAACTTCGGATCTCAGAAACATTCTTTGGTGGTTTCCACTCGAGTATGGCTGCTATTTTGCTTGGATCCACCCGAATTCCTGACACCGAAACCACATGTCCCAAGAAGCTGACTTCGTTCAACCAAAACTCACACTTACTGAATTTTGCATATAAACGATGATCTCTCAAGGTTTGTAGTACTTCTCTCAAGTGCTCAACGTGTTCCGCTTCACTTTTGGAGTAGACCAATATATCATCGATAAACACTACTACAAACCGATCCAAAAACCGTCGGAAGATCTGGTTCATGAGATCCATAAAAACGGCGGGTGCATTGGTAAGCCCAAAAGGCATAACCAAAAACTCATAGTGCCCGTACCTCGTTCGAAATGCCGTCTTTGGCACATCGGAATCTCTGACTCGTAATTGATAATAGCCCGATATCAAATCTATTTTCGAAAACACTGAAGCCCCCTTTAACTGATCAAATAAATCATCGATCCGAGGTAACGGGTATTTATTCTTTATGGTCACCTTATTTAGTTGCCGGTAGTCAATACACATTCGCATTGTCCCGTCTTTCTTTTTCACAAATAAGACTGGTGCTCCCCACGGAGAAAAACTCGGTCGTGCGAAACCCCTCTCTGTCAATTCTTGCAACTGCGCTTTCAATTCTTTCAATTCAGTAGGCGCCATTCGGTACGGAGCTATCGAAATTGGGGTCGCACCCGGCACTAATTCAATGCCGAACTCAATCTCTCGTACTGGGGGTAAGCCCGGTAGTTCTTCAGGAAACACATCGGTGTATTCACATACAACTGGTACCGATTCCATTAGTTTCTCGGACAGTTTATTATCCAGTACATAAGCCAGATAGGCCTCACACCCCTTTCTCACATACTTTTGGGCTATCATTGAGGATATCACTGTAGGCAACTCATTTACATCACCAGATTTTATTCTGATTGTCTCACCGTTTCGGCATTTCAATTTAATAAGCTTTCTTTTGCAATCCACCACTGCCTCATGTGAAGTTAACCAATCCATACCCAAGATTATATCAAATTCATCGAAGGGCAGCAACATTAAGTCAGCTGGAAAGCAATAATCTCGTACCATCAACGGGCAACCTCTACACACTTTATTTACAAGCACACATCTACCCAAAGGGTTGGACACACGAATTACGAACTCGGTAGACTCAACTAGCAGAGTCTTACCAAATTTTAAAGTTTCACAAACATAAGAATGAGTCGAACCAGGATCAATTAATGCAATCACAGTAATATCAAAAAGAGTGAAAGTACCGGTGATGACGTCGGGGGAGGAAGCATCCTCTCTAGCTCGCGCAGCATATGCTCTAGCCGGAGCTCTAGCCTCAGATCGACCTGTAGCATTCGTCGTTCCTTTCTGGCTACCACCTACATTGCCTGAATGTCTAGGTGGTCTACCTCGCATTGGCACGTTGCTCGGTGTAGTGTTCGGAACTGCATTCTGCTCAGCTAATTTCGGACACTCTCTGATAAAATGACCTGACGATCCACACTTATAGCAAGTCCGATCATGGAATCTACAACTCCCTGAGTGCCATTTCCCACAGTGCTTGCATTCAACTCTAGTTTGTGGAATGTTACCAACACTGGCTATCGAGGTAGCTCGGGAGCTCATAGGAGGTCGATCCCGTCTAGGCGGATCTGTAGTAGTTTTTTGTCGGCTGTAGTCATCTCTGGGCTTCTTGCTCGTGGGATGGAAAACTTTGCCCGAAGACCTCTTTCAGATATCTCTGGCTTCGGTATCGGCCCTTCTTTTCTCCTTCCCGAGCTCTTCAGCTTTGCAAGCTCTCTCAACTAAAGTTACAAATTCTTGAATCTCAAGAACGCCAACAAACATCTTTATATCTTCATTTAGACCGTCTTCGAACCTTTTACACATAATGGCTTCAGTAGAGACACATTCTCTAGCATAACGGCTGAGCCTAACAAATTTTCTTTCATACTCCGTTACAGTCATTCGTCCTTGTTTCAGCTCAAGGAACTCTTTTCGCTTTTGATCAATAAATCTTTGGCTAATATACTTCTTGCGGAATTCAGTTTGGAAGAAATCCCATGTCACTTTTTCTTTCGGAACCACTGATACTAGTGTATTCCACCAGTGATATGCAGTGTCCCGTAGTAAGGATATAGTGCACTTCAAGCATTCATCCGGAGTACAAGACAGCTCACCAAGTACCCGAATAGTGTTATCAAGCCACATTTCGGCTCTCTCAGCATCATCATCGTCATTGGCTTTAAATTCTTCGGCCCCATATTTTCGAATTTTGTCAACTGGGGGCCTACTAGATCTCATTGGATCTATCACTGGGGGAGCTAGAGGATCCGGAGTTGGATTATTCGGGGGTGGAGGTTGGGGTATATTCGGGTTATTCTGGATAAATTGGGCAAACCAATCATTCATCATCCGATAAAAGGCTTGCTTTGTTTCTCCTTCGTGGCTACCCGAAACAGGTCGAGAGTCTATCGGCGCTGATCCGTGGGTACGGTCAGGCGCCACGCTCTCCACATCATCAGCCACAGCTCTTTCTGGTTCAGAGTCCATTTACTATATAAAACAAAATTCAGGCTGTCAGAAGTCACCACACTATCAACATATAACCACAGGCATGTATAGCTAGACTCACACGCGCCACGGTAGTCCTAGAATCGACTAAACCGTAAGCTCTGATACCAATCAAATGTAACACCCCTTACTCGAGACCATCGCCGGAATTAAGTAAGGGGCATTACTAGACTTGACTACAAATTTAAAACATGAAAATCTTAAAGCTGTCAAACTGCATTGTGCCGACTAATTTGGCTATAACTCGAGTTACAAAATTCGAAATTCAGATCCGTAAATTTTCCTTGAAAGTAGACTCATATATCTATTCACCATAATTTTTCTAGAATTTTTCATGTGGCCAATTAGTACAGTTTATTCATCAAAGTTACCCTTATTACAGTGTCTGAAAATTTTGACCTGTCTCTACATAAATACAGTTATCTCGTTGCACCAGTTTCATATACTGTTATAGCTTATTCCAATGAAAAATAGACTTAATAAGGGTTTTACACATATAAACCATGCTTCGTAATTATTTTTGTACAATTTATGACAATTTTTCCAAAACAGAGCAGTGACTCACGAATTCATTCAGAGCAGGTCTCACTAAAACTGAATTATCTCATAATGTATAAATCTTTTGCCTACTCTGTTTCTTTCATGTAAAAATAGACACAATAAGGTTTAATTCCATGTCTTATTCACCTTTTTATTCAATATACCCTATTTTTGGTGATTTTTCTAACTCGCATCGCTGCTGTTACTACCAGTTGTTTTGTCGCAATTTATGAAAGACTAGCTTCTAACCAAACCTACCTACATTCCTAATTCAAGGATTCATTCCGTATATAAACATTTCCTTAACAAAGTGATTTAACTTTGATTAGAAAGCATAAACCTTGCCATCAAGAACCAACATACACATCAACAATACAACAACGTACTTAACTAGAAATTTAGCCATATTCGCATGGCCATTCCTTTAGGGTTTACATATGAACCGTGATACTTCCTCAAACAAGTCCAAGCCTACCCTATACATGCCTTCGTTTAAAACCCACCCAAAATGAGGGAGTACCCAAAATGTAGGTTGATAGTGTGAGCGACTTTCCAACGATCCCGGTGAGCTTGTGGCTTGCTCCTAATCTATAAAACAAAGGAAACATCTCACACGATTAAGCTTACTAGCTTAGTAAGTCCCAACTCATAGAAATTAAAACATTTAATTATTTACGAAAATACAACAATACACATGTGGCATTCTACATAAACAACTAAGCAACTAGTTTACACAAGGTCAAATATTAATAATTCGATAGCCTACTTCCTTAGCAGTTATACATGCAAATCGATTGTCACATAACAGCATTTTCTAAACTCGACTTCCGTCAAATTACCTTCATCGATGTCAATTTGGCACAAGTAATATTTAACATAACAAACCTCACATACTTACCCGAACCATATTCTTGACCAGGATTTCATTCCTCTTTAGTAAATTACATCACCGGCAACAAGCCTGCTAGGCGTAGAAGCCTGAAAAGTAACACCGGCGCAAGGCCTGCTAGGCATAAAAGCCCGATAGATAACACCGGCACAAGGCCTGCTAGGCATAAAAGCCCGATAGATAACACCGGCACAAGGCCTGCTAGGCATAAAAGCCCGAATGTCAAAATGTCTTTACATGCTTTTCACATTTTCACTATACATATCGAATCATATACCTTTATTACCATTGCATTTAATAAATTTGAAATCGATCAAATCCATCACTATCACAATCGACCAGCACATGGTTTTATACCCAGCTTATACAATTTATATCATTCACTAGATATGTAAAGAATCTTTAGATATAAGGCAGCTCAAAAACTTACTTATTCACCTTGCATTAGCCAAAATAATTTCCATCACATTCTCAACTTGAATCATCAACCAATATGTCAATATACATTCGGCCAAGATGTAATTAGACATTAGCATTTATAAACTTTTAATAGTCAAGATAACCATAATTAACTCTTTGACATGATTTAACTAAAGGACTTACCTCAGTTGTCGATAAGCCGTGCAATTCGGCTACTCGATAATCTTTGTTTTTCCTCGATCTTGATCTTTCTCTTTTTGTTCCCGATCTAATTTGGTTCAATTTTAACCAATTAACCACACGTCCATTCAATTCAAGAACAAAATCATAAAATACAAAATTTCAAGACGTAACAATGTGCATTCGGCATACATCCCTTACTTTGTTCAAGTGCATTCAAATTATTAAGGGAACACTTTGGTAGTGACTTCCTTGATGTGTTTTAACTTACATCTTATCTAGCCGTACCTTAACTTTATATAATTACACATATATAATCAAATACATTAACTCAAATTCATTTTCCCTTATGGCCGAATATACTAGTTTCATACCCATGCATTTTTTTCAACATACAACCAAGAAACAAGCTAGATAACCACAACTTATTCATCCTAATTCCAGCCGAATATTAGCTTGTTTAAACCCAAAATTAACATGATTTTTCTATTAGCATCCTAAGCAAACAATTACTACTTCATAAGACTTATTAAATTAAGCTAAGGTATCCACCATTTCTTTTCTTTTTCTATCTATCAAACAATGTAACCAACCATAGCCAACATGCTTTCATTACACATGAAAAAGCCTTAGAACTAAGTCATGGCCGAATCTAAGGAGAGCTTAGATCTCAAATTTTTGCACAAGAACTCGATATTATGTAAGACTACCAACACAACCATGCAAAACCATTCATCCATGTCTAATCACTATACAATATAAGTATAGCCGAACATTAACACAAAGGAAAAGGATTCAAAATTGGTGGTCTCACATTCGGCCGAATATAAGGGCATCCCCATAGCTAAATTTAAACCATTTTCTTACAAACTCAAGCTTCTTCTTCTCCCTCTCATATTATCAAAGTTTATTAACAACCCAAACCACCATTCTTCACCCATGGCCGAATTTCTTCTTATCAAACTTAACAAGCTTTGCTTGTTTCCAAAGAGAATAAATCAAGAAATCAAGCCACATCAAGATAAATTATTAAGGTGAAGTTCAAACTCTTACCTATACTAACACATGCAAGGGCCGATTGAAGAAGATGAAAGTTCTTCCCTCTTCTTGATGGTGGTTTCGGCAAGAAGGAATGAAGGATGAGAGAATTATTCCTTTGTTTTTTATTTTTTTCTTTTTCAACATAGATTATAGCATGCTTCTTCTTTTAATTTTACTAAAAATCAAAATATATAATTAAAAAGTATATAATCATAGCATGCTTAATATAAAATGCCTAAATGTCATACAAAAATATAAAAAGAGAGCATATATGCATGCTTGCCGTCCACCTTGTTCAAATGTGGGAAATTTGACATGCAAATTCCCATGTTTTATGGACAATTCATTTAGCTCCCTTTTCATTAATGCCCACTACATTAATCCTTCTTGCAATTTAAGCCTTCTTAGCAAATTAGACACTTAGATAGCTAAAATTTTCTACGAAATTTTTGCACTCACTAAATCACACATAACAAACACGAAACATAATATTATAATATCCCTCAAGCTCGGATTCGTGGTTCCGAAACCACCGTTCCGATTAGGGTCAAAATTGGTCTGTTACACATAGTTTCATGGAACCATCTTTCTTCTTCACAAATAAAACAGGAGCACCCCATGGAGAAAAACTCGGTCTCGCGAAACCCTTATCCGTTAGTTCTTGCAACTGTGCTTTCAACTCTTTCAGCTCAGTTGGGGCCATTCTATATGGAGTAATAGAAATAGGGGCAGTACCCGGAGCTAACTCAATCCCAAAATTCAATCTCTCTAACTGGAGGTAGCCCTAGCAACTCTTCTGGAAAAACATCTAGGTACTCGCATAATATGGGTACCGACTCAATTCTTGATTCAGTCTCTTTAGTGTTCAACACAAAGGCAAGGTAAGCCTCATACCCCTTCCTCAAATACCTCTGAGTCAACAAGGTTGATATCACTACCGGTGATCTATCTTGGTTACCTGATTCCACAAGAATAAACTCCCCATTTTTACTTTTCAACTCAATATGCTTCTTCCCACAATTCACAATTACTCCATGAGTAACTAACCAATCCATCCCAAGGATGACATCGAACTCATCAAAAGGCAATAGCATAAGATCAACCGGGAAACAATAACCCTTAATCATCAAAGGGCAACCTTTGCAAACTCTATCAACCAACACGCACTTGCCTAGGGGATTAGAAACTCTTATGATAAATTCGGTAGACTCTATAGGCATGCTCATGCTAGAGACTAATTTCATGCATATGTATGAGTGGGTAGATCCCGGATCAATTAAAGCCATAACACGAGTATTATGGAGAGAAAAGGTACCCGTGATTACGTAGGGGGAAGATGCCTCTTTTCGAGCACGAATGGCATATGTCATCGCCGGTGCTCTACCCTTGACTCTAGTAGCCTGCTCTCTAGATGGGTTCTTACTTCCCGTCTCATGTCCCGGGTTTCCCAGTGGTCTTCCCCTAGCAGTACTTCCCGATCTTGTATTCTGAGACTTTTCTTTCTCGCCCACCTCGGGGCAGTCTCTAATAAAGTGGTCTAAGGACCCACATCTGAAACAAGCTTTCTCATTAGCTCGACACTCACC
The DNA here is from genome assembly GCA_005393395.2 of Gossypium australe. Lineage (NCBI taxonomy): Eukaryota > Viridiplantae > Streptophyta > Magnoliopsida > Malvales > Malvaceae > Gossypium > Gossypium australe. The sequence continues at coordinate 54,977,218 of CM016625.1, forward strand.
AAAGTGGCGCCTGCCACACTGAGGGCATTCCGGTCTACTTGGTCAGACGTTTCCCACACTAGCAACTGATGTGGTATGCCCTTTCGACCCCAAAAATTGCTTGCCTTTACTTCGGGTTGAAAACTCCGTTGAAGTGACTGATCGAGTAGAGAAATCCCTCGATTTCTTGGATGAGGATTGGTGAGACATATTCTGTTGTCTCTTCCTCGAGTCACGAGACATTCTCCGCTCTTCTCTTCTCCTTAACCAACTCTTCGGCTTTACAGGCTCTATCTACCAACACTATAAATTCCTTTAGTTCTAGGACTCCAGCATATAAATGGATGTCCTCATTCAGTCCGTCCTCGAACCTCTTGCACATGACTACCTCGGTAGACATGCACTCCCGAGCATATTTGCTAAGCCTTACGAACTCCCGTTCGTAATCAGTCACTGACATATGGCCTTGCTTCAGCTCCAAGAACTCCTTTCTCTTGTGGTCGATGAACCTCTAGCTGATGTACTTCTTCCGGTATTCCTCTTGGAAAAATTCCCAGCTAACTCTCTCCCTTGGCACCACCGACACTAAGGTGTTCCACCATCGGTAGGCTGAATCTCTCAGGAGAGATACCACACACTTTAAGAACTCCTCAGTGGTGCAAGACAACTCATCGAATACCCTAATGGTATTCTCGAGCCAGAATTCCGCTCTTTCCGGGTCATCGTCCTTATTTGCCTAAAATTCCTCGGCTCCTTGCTTCCAGATCTTGTACACCAGAGGCCTTTCTCTTCGCACCACCTCAACCACTTGAGGAGCTACTGGAGCGGGTTGAGGGATGGATAGGGGTGGAGGGGGTTGAGCATTAGGATTCGCTCGGGTATACTCGGTATACCAGCTGCTCATCATGTGAAAAAAGGCTTCTCGGGCATCTTCCCCCTGTCCAAAGGTCTCGGGTCTACTATTAGCTGGCGCGGTCCCTTGAGTGGGAGCCGGCGCGTTACTCGCAGCATCATCGGCTGCCGTTCGGTCTAGATCAGAATCCATATACTATATAAAACACGATTTTATACATTAGGAGCCAATCACACTATCATTACTCAGACACTCTTACATATGGCATTTATAACAAGACTCGTACTTACGCTACGTTAGTCCTAGAACCAACTAAATTGTAGCTCTGATACCAATAAATGTAACACCCCTTACCCGTGTCTGAAGCCGAGACTGGGCTTGATGCATTACCTAACTAATCTCACTTGATATCCCCGAACGGGCTATAAAATTTCAATTAAACCCAACCTTTGTTAAAACTTGGCCCACGAGACCCTATGCATACCTCCGAAAGGTTTCGGAATAAATCTAGGAACTTTCATGAGCGTGGAAGACTTTTCCTCAAAACAAGGGCCACACACCTATTTTGGTCTGGGGACACGCCCGTGTGCCCCTAAGCCATGCCCGTGTCTCCTGCCCGTGGTCAATCCTGACCAAAGCACACGGCCTAGACATGCACGTGTCCCTGGTCCGTATGCCAAACCTTATCATTCTGACTTATCCAAACGGCCTATACACACGTCCGTGTGCTTCAGCCCTGTGACGGTTTAAATCCCAATGCAAGGTGCAGACTTCACACAACCTGGACATACGCCCATGTGCTAGCCGTGCCTCCCACATAGTCTAGACACACGCCCGTGTGTCTACGCATGTGGACAATTAGCAGGCTATGTACCAAGCCCTTTCCACCATACGTTACACACATATGTATTCCAATTCAAAACAATACAACTCCTATCCCAATGGCAATCTAAGAATTCATTCCAAATTAAGAGATAATTAAAAGGTATCTCTAGGAGCTCAAGAATCAAGATATACGAAAGGACATATACTTCATGAAATTCATCTTCATTACGCAATAAAACTTGCCAAGTATTTGCCTAACTTATAAGGCCATTTACAAAAATGACTTTTATAACTTACATAGCCAATACTTTGACTAACAATTACAACTTAACAAAATACCCAAGTCCTATACATGCCATACTCAAAATAAGTCTAAATTCTTATACCAAAGTGATGTTCATAGTGTGATTTTTGAACTCCTACATCCATGATCCTCCAGTTATCTTGGCAATACTACAAGGAAAAAGGGCAATGAAAGGGGTAAGCATAAAGCTTAGTAAGTTTGCATGGAAATAAATAGTAATACTAAGCTCATAATATAATCCATCCATGGCATTAACTAACCATACACAAGTCATAGGCTCATTGCCGTACTTACTTACAATTGCCCTTATTTAGCACCTACTGTGCCACACCTCGTAATCTTTTCTACGTGACTCATTCACAAGTACCTGCTTTCACTCAATCACATGCTTTCGGTAAAATTCTCATTTCTACTTCTATACTCATATACTTATCCCCTTAATCACTAGAGATAGTCAAAGATGCATATCCATCGTCATCCATGTAGGTACGAAGCCAATGCCACATCCCTGACCTGGTCTTACATGGAGTCACTTCTAAATGCCAATACCATATCCCGGATATGGTCTTATAAGATACGAGCACGCCCGGGACGTCAAGGTTTTACAACTTAACAGCTCGAATCAAAGCCAAGGCGATTCGTATCCTTTGGTGCACATCCCAAAATGAGCTTATTTTCAGCTCATTTGAGTTCGTTTTAGCTTATTGAATTTGATTTGCATTTATTTTATTTCATGCATTTTAATTGGCTGAATAAATTTATTTATTTAGTGAGATAAATTTTGCTCAAAATAATTAATTAAATAAATGTGTTACTAAAATTGGGCATTTTTACTTTCAGGTATTAATGTGTGTTTTTTATTGCATGTGTTTAATGTGTCTTAAGCTACTACATAATTTTATTGTGTTCTAGCTAACTTAATATGTGGGAATTAATGAGTTTTAGCTGCTGAATTTTAATGAGCTGAATTTAATTTGCAGCCATCAACTTGTTTTAGTTATAACATGATTATGCTCAAAGTATGGCTGCCAAATTGAATGTAACTTGCTGCCAAATTTATGAACTAAATTTGTTGATTTAATGGTGCAGGTACAACCGAATAAATGGTGCCAATTTTCCCAATTTAATATGTTGATTTTAGAGACAATGGAATAATTCAAATGCTGCACATTTAATTGCTACAACCAATATGGGAATGTTTGGAAGCATGGGGATAAAATAATCAAGCAAAACAAATTGAAATCCTTGTCTTCTTGTGAGTAATGGACGGCATGAAGGAACAAAGCAAGCTAAGTACAAACTTTTAATCCATGAGCATTATAAATTTTTAAATCAAGAAAATGGATGAAAGGGCATGGACGGCAAGTGGAAGGCCATGATGGATTGAGCATGTGGGAATTAATTAGGCAAGACTTTGATCTTTAGAATAAAATAATTGGAATATAAGTCTTGATGGGCTAAAATAACAAGACGGCAATTGAAACAAGATGGAGAGCACAAACCATTGCATGAGTGATGAACCAATGCTTTGGACGGCACAAAAGTTCATGGAATTTAAAATCCATGGATATAATATTAGTGAAATGAAGTGGCAGCATGAAACATAAATGGGAGCCTTGAATTAAATAATGATTTGATGAAGGCATATATGGAAGCATGCGTAAATTTGGACAAGGGGAGTTTTGTTCTTGTATTGAATAAACAAATGAATTGATGGCACATAAGTGTTGGACGGCAATGAGTTGAGTAAAATAAAGCAATTTGCAAATGTGTTGAAATGGTGGGACGGCCAGAATTACAAGGTGGGATTAGTGGAGCATACATGCTTGGGACAAATTTAAATGGGAACATTGAGCATGTGCAAAAACAAATTTAAATTCTTTGAAAGGGAGCATGAGGAGGACGGCAATATGGGAGCTTGAATTTTTAAAATCAAAGTCCCTCCAATTTTGTTTTGAACATTCAGCTACCTAGTTTTTAGGCTATAAATTCCTGCTATTTTTATTTGTAAGGCAGACTTGAATTTTTAGGAATGAATTTTTATGAACATTGTTCATTTGAGTGAGTTTATCTCCTCTCTATCTTTCGTACGAGTTTCGATTCTGACTTATCAAGCTTTGCTTGTGGCGTCAGTCGTTTCTCATCCATTTATTTATACCAACGGTTCTTATATTTTTAGATAACGGGTCTTGGTCCATCTTCGAATTTCATCTTTCCACCTTAACGATATAAGAAACGGGGTGACACTGTTATATAGTGTTAAATCTTTCTTAAGTTAAGTTCGTATTTCCATTTCCATCTTCGATTACCATTTTTCACCTTAAACATTATAGAACCCAGAGTGACACTCTTTAGTGTTGAATCGGTTCTCGTTTAAGTTCTTTTATCCATTTCCATCAAATTATCTTTTATCTATTTTATTTTTATTTTATCAAACCGAACCATTTCCTGTTTTATTCACTTAAAGCTTCTGCGAATACAATTCATATTTTCTAATTATTTTCCGAAGGCTTGATTCCTCCTCGTAGACGATTGGGCAACCCGCATACGTTTCGACTCACCCCGAGCCGGTTCGTATCATCTGGTATCAGAGCTACAAAACGAGGTGTACGACAACGTACATAAAGCCGGAATAAGTTCATAAGTTGAAAAAAAATTAAAAAAATTCGTGTTAAGAAAATTCAAAAAAAAAGTTGTATTTTATTTTCATTGTATTTGGCATATATTTTATTTGAAGTTCAAAAAAAAACGAAAGATACAAAAAAAAAGTTCAAAAAAAAATCGAAGTTAAAAAAAATCGAGTTTAAAAAAAAAAGAGAAGTAAAAAAAAAAAAAGAAATGTGAAGTTTGTAAGTTTTGCTTTACTTTCATATTTCTACCCCGATCTTCAAAAAAAAAAAATTCTACCATCATTTAAGTTCTCATCATATCACCCCAACGCCACACATATCAATTTTTTTTTCTTCTTTCTTCGTTTTGTTTAGCCTACCCTATACCCGACATCAATCCGTTGTAAACCCGTTTTGAAGCCGACCCTCAAGCCGCGATTGGTCTTTCGAAACGAAGTATGAAATTACGAGAGCGAGAGAGAGCAGTAAAAGGCACGTGTGATTCATTAAAAAAAAAGAAGCCTTATACGAGTGAAAATACGAGTGTGAGCGATTTTTGTTTTGTTAGTGACTTGTGAGTCTTTGTGGTAAGGTATTTTTAACTTTTTATGTTTATTTTTTTTTTCTTGATAACATATTTCTTTCAGCAACAATAGCATGTCTTTATATTTTGAAAGAAGAAGTACTGTAGATGGAGATTGGTTCGATCCATCATACAACCAAAGCAAAAGGCGATGCAATCAAAGAAATCGAAGCTTTAGAGATCAAGGATGTTTTAATGACGTCAAGAAGAATAACAAGTCAAACATTCCACCGTTTAAAGGTAGAGCCGATCCGGATGCATACCTGGAATGGGAAATGCGAGTAGAAATGGTTTTTGGGTACCACGATTATTTGATAAGCAAGAAAGTAAGGCTGGCGGAAAATACTTTCACCGATTATGCCATGACTTGGTGGGATGAATTCACCAAGAGTCGAAAACGAAATGGAGAATACCCAATATTAACGTGGTCCGAAATGAAAGAAGTGATGCGCAAGCGGTACCTCCCATCTTCCTATCATCGAGGGCGAACTTCTTTAACACAAAGGACGGAGTTAAGAATAGCACGGCAATACCCGACCAATGACCATTCTAGAAGAGATTATTACCAGGAATCCTACTCAATACGGCCTTCGAGACGGAGAGAAGAAAGTTACGAGCTCGACTCTCTTCAAGGCGACGGATAGGAAAGCACAAGTTATTCGACGTATGATTCAAAGAAATCCTACACGGAGTATTCTTCCCGACGCAATTATCGTAATTCATTTGTAAATAATTTTTCTTCTCTTAAACCAAACAATTACCATCTTGATTCTTTTGTAACGTCATGTAATAGAAACAAAGCAAAAGAAAATGAAAATGAAATAAAAAGAAAAGAAAGAAAAGAGGCAAGAAAGAGAGAAAATGAGCAAGTTCTGAGAAAGCTTGAAAAGGCCATTGAGAAGATCTTTGAAAAAGAACAAAAAGACTCTGAAAAAGAAAAAGAGAGAGAAAAGGAAGAGAAATTTGAAAGAAAAAGAAAAGAGCTTTTGAGAGAAAAAGAAACAAAAGAACAAGAAGAGCGAGAAAAGATGAGTGTTGATCTAATTAATCCACTTGAAGTTTGTTCTATTTCTTCTTCTCAGGATTCCGAGGAGCCAAGCGATGAATATCAACTTCAATACCTTTCAGAAGAACGACGCTTTCATTTGAGCGGTAAAGGTAAGGTTGAAGTCAAAAATAAACCACACGAGCTCAAAGGTAAGCGAGGTAAGGAAATTTTAATCACCAAGTCGCAGCAATTTGATTTGACATTTGTCAATAAAATCTTTGGTGGCTTAGTTTTTAAAAGCTTTCCTTATTTTCATCCGATCAATTTTTGCTCTTTACATATGGTTGATATTTTTTGTTTTGTTCGACAAAACCCAATGATTTTGCAAAATGACAAGTTTTCATGAAAAGAAAATAAATTGTTCATATACGATAATTTCCTGAATCAATTTTTGTCTGTTGAAAAATCGCTGAATTTGTGCAATTTTGTTTTGACGAGTGCAAAGAGTTTTGTTCATATGATGTCGTGTATGCAAAATTCTTTTTGGTTTAACATGTATGATTTTTCAAAACCATTGATTCCTTTTGTTTTAATTAATCAAACGCATACTTTTAAACCGGGAATATGTTTTGTATCATCTGGTATATCTTGTTGGAAAATCAATCAATCCCAATTGTGCTTGAAAAATTTCAATTATTTTGGAAATTGGTTCTTGGATAAGGTAATGAATTTTGTTCATTTTGTTTTCAATTTTTATTCGTTCCTTAAGCAAATTTTGTGGTTGAACATGGAATTCGTGTACATGGAGTTCCCATTTAGTTTGAAAAAGGTTGCTTCGCCAGCAAAGCCACGACTACACTATGATTCCGAGGAGCGTAGGTTCGTACTAACGGCGAGAGGTAAAGTCGAACTTTTTCTTTCAGCTCCTGAAGGTAAGACACTTGAAACCTATGAAACAATTTTTTTCTCCTTGGATGGTGTTCAACATCGTGTTAATGATTTCATTTCTGCAAAACATTTAGATCATGATACGCTTAATCATTCTATTTTGCCTATTTCGTTTATTGATGATCTATCTGTTCCGGATGTTGATAGAACACGTGATATTTATTTTTATCTTGTAAATCATTTAGATCATGAAGTTCTTAAATGTCCTATTCTACTTATTGTTGGTCTATCTATTTTAATGGATGACAAGATGATCTTTGAGTTCGGAAATTCTTGTGAATTAAGTGCGAGTGATTTCATAAATCGTACAAAGCCAGGTTTGAATGTTCAATTTCGAGTTCCATGTGCGTTTTCTTCATTACTTGCGTGTGACGACTATATCTACCTTTTGGTGTGCTACTACTCGCATGATCATCTTGTCTTGTGGAATCAAATTAGATCGTATGCATGCTTCGAAGCTTATCCGCTTTTGTTCCAAAATTTTGACAAGGCTTTGATCCTTTTGTATGATAAAGTGCTTATGCCTGCCCGCATGCGATTTATTTGTTTGGTGTTGTTTTTTTTATTCGGGTTGCAAGTATGTTTAAAACATTTCTTGCTAAGTCTTGAATTTTCTGTTCAGGTATTGCGATTATTATTCGTCCCGTTTGATCGAGGAAAGACGAGTAAGGAGTTTTGTTCAGACAACCAACGGGTCGATTCGAGGACGAATCGTCTTGAAGAGGGAGGGGATGATACGAGCACGCCAGGGGCGTCAAGGTTTTACAACTTAACAGCTCTAATCAAAGCCAAGGCGATTCGTATCCTTTGGTGCACATCCCAAAATGAGCTTATTTTCAGCTCATTTGAATTCGTTTTAGCTTATTGAATTTGATTTGCATTTATTTTATTTCATGCATTTTAATTGGCTGAATAAATTTATTTATTTAGTTAGTTAAATTCTGCTCAAAATAATTAATTAAATAAATATGTTACTAAAATTGGGCATTTTTACTTTCAGGTATTAATGTGTGTTTATTATAGCATGTGTTTAATGTGTCTTAAGCTACTACATAATTTTATTGTGTTCTAGCTAAATTAATTTGCGGGAATTAATGAGTTTTAGCTGCTGAATTTTAATGAGCCGAATTTAATTTGCAGCCATCAACTTGTTTTAGTTATAACATGATTATGCTCAAAGTATGGCTGCCGAATTGAATGAAACTTGCTGCCAAATTTATGAACTAAATTTGTTGATTTAATGGTGCTGGTACAACTGAATAAATGGTGCCAATTTTCCCAATTGAATATGTTGATTTTAGAGACAATGGAATAATTCAAATGCTGAACATTTAATTGCTACAGCCAATATGGGAATGTTTGGAAGCATGGGGATAAAATAATCAAGCAAAACAAATTGAAAATCCTTGTCTTCTTGTGAGTAATGGACAGCATGAAGGAACAAAGCAAGCTAAGTACAAACTTTTAATCCATGAGCATTATAAATTTTTAAATCAAGAAAATGGATGAAAGGGCATGGACGGCAAGTGGAAGGCCATGATGGATTGAGCATGTGGGAATTAATTAGGCAAGACTTTGATCTTTAGAATAAAATAATTGGAATATAAGTCTTGATGGGCTAAAATAACAAGACGGCAATTGGAACAAGATGGAGAGCACAAACCATGTGCATGAGTGATGAACCAATGCTTTGGACGGCACAAATGTTCATGGAATTTAAAATCCATGGATATAATATTAGTGAAATGAAGTGGCAGCATGAAACATAAATGGGAGCCTTGAATTAAATAATGATTTGATGAAGGCATATATGGAAGCATGCGTGAATTTGGACAAGGGGAGTTTTGTTCTTGTCTTGAATAAACAAATGAATTGATGGCACATAAGTGTTGGACGGCAATGAGTTGAGTAAAATAAAGCAATTTGCAAATGTGTTGAAATGGTGGGACGGCCAGAATTACAAGGTGGGATTAGTGGAGCATACATGCTTGGGACAAATTTAAATGGGAACATTGAGCATGTGCAAAAAACAAATTTAAATTCTTTGAAAGGGAGCATGAGGGGGACGACAATATGGGAGCTTGAATTTTTAAAATCAAAGTCCCTCCAATTTTGTTTTGAACATTCAGCTACCTAGTTTTTAGGCTATAAATTCCTGCTATTTTTATTTGTAAGGCAGACTTGAATTTTTATGAATGAATTTTTATGAACATTGTTCATCTGAGTGAGATTATCTCCTCTCTATCTTTCGTACGAGTTTCGATTTCGACTTATCAAGCTTTGCTTGTGGCGTCAGTCGTTTCTCATCCATTTATTTATACCAACGGTTCTTATCTTTTTAGATAACGGGTCTTGGTCCATCTTCGAGTTTCATCTTTCCACCTTAACGATATAAGAAACGGGGTGACACTGTTATATAGTGTTGAATCTTTCTTAAGTTAAGTTCGTATTTCCATTTCCATCTTCGATTACCATTTTTCACCTTAAACATTATAGAACCCGGAGTGACACTCTTTAGTGTTGAATCGGTTCTCGTTTAAGTTCTTTTATCCATTTCCATCAAATTATCTTTTATCTATTTTATTTTTATTTTATCAAACCGAACCATTTCCTATTTTATTCACTTAAAGCTTCCGCGAATTCAATTCATATTTTCTAATTATTTTCCGAAGGCTTGATTCCTCCTCGTAGACGATTGGGCAACCCGCATACGTTTCGACTTACCCCGAGCCGGTTCGTATTATCTGGTATCAGAGCTACAAAACGAGGGGCACGACAACGTATGTGAAGCCGGAATAAGTTCGTAAGTTGAAAAAAAAATTGAAAAAATTCGTGTTAAAAAAAATTCAAAAAAAAAGTTGTATTTTATTTTCATTGTATTTGGCATATATTGTATTTGAAGTTCAAAAAAAAAGAACGAAAGATACAAAAAAAAAAGTTCAAAAAATAATCGAAGTTAAAAAAAAATTCGAGTTTAAAAACAAAAAAGAGAAGTCAAAAAAAAAAGTGTGAAGTTTGTAAGTTTTGCTTTACTTTCATATTTCTACCCCGATCTTCAAAAAAAAAATTCTACCATCATTTAAGTTCTCATTATATCACCCCAACGCCACACATATCAATTTTCTTTCTTCTTTCTTCGTTTTGTTTAGCCTACCCTATACCCGACATTAATCCGTTGTAAACCCATTTTGAAGTCGACCCTCAAGCCGCGATTGGTCTTTCGAAACGAAGTACGAGATTACGAGAGCAAGAGAAAGCGGTAAAAGGCACGAGTGATTCATTAAAAAAAAGCCTTATACGAGTGAAAATACGAGTGTGAGAGTTTTTTCTTTTTTTTTTGTTAGTGACTTGTGAGTTTTTGTGGTAAGGTATTTTTAACTTTTTATGTTTATTTTTTTTCTTGATAACATATTTCTTTCAGCAACAATAGCATGTCTTTATATTTTGAAAGAAGAAGTACTGTAGATGGAGATTGGTTCGATCCATCATACAACCAAAGCGAAAGGCGATCCAATCAAAGAAATCAAAGCTTTAGAGATCAAGGATGTTTTAATGACGTCAAGAAGAATAACAAGTCAAACATTCCACCGTTTCAAGGTAGAGCCGATCCGGATGCATACCTGGAATGGGAAATGCGAGTAGAAATGGTTTTTGGGTACCACAATTATTTGGAAAGCAAGAAAGTAAGGCTGGCGGAAAATAGTTTCACCGATTATGCCATGACTTGGTGGGATGAATTCACCAAGAGTCGAAAACGAAATGGAGAATACCCAATATTAACGTGGTCCGAAATGAAAGAAGTGATGCGCAAGCGGTACCTCCCATCTTCCTATCATCGAGGGTGAACTTCTTCAACACAAAGGACGGAGTTAAGAACAGCACGGCAATACCCGACCAAGGACCATTCTAGAAGAGATTATTACCAGGAATCCTACTCAATGCGGCCTTCGAGACGGAGAGAAGAAAGTTACGAGCTCGACTCTCTTCAAGGCGACGGACAGGAAAGCACAAGTTATTTGACGTATGATTCAAAGAAATCCTACACTGAGTATTCTTCCCGACGCAATTATCGTAACTCATTTGTAAATAATTTTTCTTCTCTTAAACCAAACAATTACCATCTTGATTCTTTTGTAACGTCATGTAATAGAAACAAAGCAAAAGAAAATGACAATGAAATAAAAAGAAAAGAAAGAAAAGAGGCAAGAAAGAGAGAAAATGAGCAAGTTTTGAGAAAGCTTGAAAAGGCCATTGAGAAGATCTTTGAAAAAGAACAAAAAGACTTTGAAAAAGAAAAAGACAGAGAAAAAGAAGAGAAATTTGAAAGAAAAAGAAAAGAGCTTGTGAGAGAAAAAGAAACAAAAGAACAAGAAGAGCGAGAAAAGATGAGTGTTGATCTAATTAATCCACTTGAAGTTTGTTCTATTTCTTCTTCTCAGGATTCCGAGGAGCCAAGCGATGAATATCAACTTCAATACCTTTCGGAAGAACGACGCTTTCATTTGAGCGGTAAAGGTAAGGTTGAAGTCGAAAACAAACCACACGAGCTCAAAGGTAAGCGAGGTAAGGAAATTTTAATCACCAAGTCGCAGCAATTCGATTTGACATTTGCCAATAAAATCTTTGGTGACTTAGTTTTTAAAAGCTTTCCTTATTTTCATCCGATCAATTTTTGCTCTTTACATATGGTTGATATTTTTTGTTCTGTTCGACAAAACCCAATGATTTTGCAAAATGACAAGTTTTCACGAGAAGAAAATAAATTGTTCATATATGGTAATTTCGTGAATCAATTTTTGTCTCTTGAAAAATCATTGAATTTGTGCAATTTTGTTTTGATGAATGCAAAGAGTTTTGTTCATATGATGTCGTGTATGCAAAATTCTTTTTGGTTTAACATGTTTGATTTTTTGAAACCATTGATTCCTTTTGTTTTAATTAATCAAACGCATATTATTAAACCGGGAATATGTTTTGTATCATCTGGTATATCTTGTTGGAAAATCAATCAATCTCAATTGTGCTTGAAAAATTTCAATTATTTTGAAAATTGGTTCTTGGATAAGGTAACGAATTTTGTTCATTTTGTTTTCAATTTTTATTCGTTCCTGAAGCAAATTTTGTGGTTGAACATGGAATTCGTGTACATGGAGTTCCCATTTAGTTTGAAAAAAGGTTGCTTCGCCAGCAAAGCCACGACTACACTATGATTCCGAGGAGCGTAGGTTCGTACTAACGGTGAGAGGTAAAGTCGAACTTTTTCTTTCAGCTCCTGAAGGTAAGACACTTGAAACCTATGAAATAATTGTTTTTCTCCTTGGATGGTGTTCAACATCGTGTTAATGATTTCATTTCTGCAAAACATTAAGATCATGATACGCTTAATCATTCTATTTTGCCTATTTCATTTATTGATGATCTATCTGTTCCGGATGTTGATAGAACACGTGCTATTTATTTGTATCTTGTAAATCATTTAGATCATGAAGTTCTTAAATGTCCTATTCTGCTTATTGTTGGTCTATCTATTTTAATGGATGACAAGATGACCTTTGAGTTTGGAAATTCTTGTGAATTAAGTGCGAGTGATTTCATACATCGTACAAAGCCAGGTTTGAATGTTCAATTTCCAGTGCCATGTGCGTTTTCTTCATTACTTGCGTGTGACGACTATATCTACCTTTTGGTGTGCTACTACTCGCATGATCTTGTCTTGTGGAATCAAATTAGATCGTATGCATGCTTTGAAGCTTATCCGCTTTTGTTCCAAAATTTTGACAAGGCTTTGATCCTTTTGTATGATAAAGTGCTTATGCCTGCCCGCATGCAATTTATTTGTTTGGTGTTGTGTTTTTTTATTCGGGTTGCAAGTATGTTTAAAACATTTCTTGCTAATTCTTGAATTTTCTGTTCAGGTATTGCGATTATTATTCGTCTCGTTTGATCAAGGAAAGACGAGCAAGGAGTTTTGTTCGGACAACCAACGGGTCGATTCGAGGACGAATCGTCTTGAAGAGGGAGGGGATAATACGAGCATGCCCGGGGCGTCAAGGTTTTACAACTTAATAGCTCGAATCAAAGCCAAGGCGATTCGTATCCTTTGGTGCACATCCCAAAATGAGCTTATTTTCAGCTCATTTGAGTTCGTTTTAGCTTATTGAATTTGATTTGCATTTATTTTATTTCATGCATTTTAATTGGCTGCATAAATTTATTTATTTATTTAGTTAAATTCTGCTCAAAATAATTAATTAAATAAATATGTTACTAAAATTGGGCATTTTTACTTTCAGGTATTAATGTGTGTTTATTATTGCATGTGTTTAATGTGTCTTAAGCTACTACATAATTTTATTGTGTTCTAGCTAAATTAATATGCGGGAATTAATGAGTTTTAGCTGCTGAATTTTAATGAGCCGAATTTAATTTGCAGCCATAAACTTGTTTTAGTTATAACATGATTATGCTCAAAGTATGGCTGCCGAATTGAATGTAACTTGCTGCCAAATTTATGAACTAAATTTGTTGATTTAATGGTGCTGGTACAACCGAATAAATGGTGCCAATTTTCCCAATTGAATATGTTGATTTTAGAGACAATGGAATAATTCAAATGCTACACATTTAATTGCTACAGCCAATATAGGAATGTTTGGAAGCATGGGGATAAAATAATCAAGCAAAACAAATTGAAAATCCTTGTCTTCTTGTGAGTAATGGACGGCATGAAGGAACAAAGCAAGCTAAGTACAAACTTTTAATCCATGAGCATTATAAATTTTTAAATCAAGAAAATGGATGAAAGGGCATGGATGGCAAGTGGAAGGCCATGATGGATTGGGCATGTGGGAATTAATTAGGCAAGACTTTGATCTTTAGAATAAAATAATTGGAATATAAGTCTTGGTGGGCTAAAATAACAAGACGGTAATTGGAACAAGATGGAGAGTACAAACCATGTGCATGAGTGATGAACCAATGCTTTGGACGGCACAAATGTTCATGGAATTTAAAATCCATGGATATAATATTAGTGAAATGAAGTGGCAGCATGAAACATAAATGGGAGCCTTGAATTAAATAATGATTTGATGAAGGCATATATGGATGCATGCGTGAATTTGGACAAGGGGAGTTTTGTTCTTGTATTGAATAAACAAATGAATTGATGGCACATAAGTGTTGGACGGCAATGAGTTGAGTAAAATAAAGCAATTTGCAAATGTGTTGAAATGGTGGGACGGCCAGAATTACAAGGTGGGATTAGTGGAGCATACATGCTTGGGACAAATTTAAATGGGAACATTGAGCATGTGCAAAAACAAATTTAAATTCTTTGAAAGGGAGCATGAGGGGGACGGCAATATGGGAGCTTGAATTTTTAAAATCAAAGTCCCTCCAATTTTGTTTTGAACATTCAGCTACCTAGTTTTTAGGCTATAAATTCCTGCTATTTTTATTTGTAAGGCAGACTTGAATTTTTAGGAATGAATTTTTATGAACATTGTTCATCTGAGTGAGTTTATCTCCTCTCTATATTTCGTACGAGTTTTGATTCTAACTTATCAAGCTTTGCTTGTGGCGTCAGTCGTTTCTCATCCATTTATTTATACCAACAGTTCTAATCTTTTTAGATAACGGGTCTTGGTCCATCTTAGAATTTCATCTTTCCACCTTAACGATATAAGAAACGGGGTGACACTGTTATATAGTGTTGAATCTTTCTTAAGTTAAGTTCGTATTTCCATTTCCATCTTCGATTACCATTTTTCACCTTAAACATTATAGAACCCGGAGTGACACTCTTTAGTGTTGAATCGGTTCTCGTTTAAGTTCTTTTATCCATTTCCATCAAATTATCTTTTATCTATTTTATTTTTATTTTATCAAACCGAACCATTTCCTGTTTTATTCACTTAAAGCTTCCGCGAATTCAATTCATATTTTCTAATTATTTTTCGAAGGCTTGATTCCTCCTTGTAGACGATTGGGCAACCCGCACATCTTTCGACTCACCCCGAGCCGGTTCATATCATTATATGGATTTTCAAATTTAATATCGATGCCATATCCCGGATATGGTCTTATATGATTTTCATATTCATTATCGGAGCTATATCCCGAATATGGTCTTATACGGGATCTCAACTCGGTGCTGAGGTCATGTCCCGGACATGGACTTATACGGGACCTTATCCATTTAATATCTCGATTATAGCATTTCCATATTCAATATGGTCCTGTAGGACTACGACATCTCCTTCAACATTAATTTCTCAATTTAGTATAGCATTTTGCATCAATATAATGCCAAGCATTCTCAAACATGCTAACATAAATGTTGAATCTATCACATTCAAACTTACCTCGATTTCAAATGAGCTAACTCGTCGGCAAGACTTTGTTCTTTCCCCGATCGAGGCGAATTCTCAGTTCTTCTTGCTCTATAATAGCAATTTAACTCATTTTAACCACCACATTAATAATATCATTTCAATCATCATGCTTAGGAAAAATTACTATTTTGCCCCTAGACTTTGGCAAAATGGCCATTTTGCCTCTAGGCTCAGAAATTAATTCTAATCACATTTTTACCTTCAACAAGCCTAGGTGAACATTTAATACTCTTATAGCTATCATTAAAACTCAGCATTTCACATAATTACTACAAATTTGTAACCTTTTCATCAAGGTCCAATTAGGTGTTTTCAAGACAACACCTTTCACAAAAGTTGTTCATCTAACAACTAAGACTCAATTTCTTCCCAAAAAAAATGCAACAAATAACTAAGATAGCTCTCATGGAAAAACTCTAAACTTTTTACCATATTGCACAATAGTCCCCTCATTTGAAAGCTTAAGCTTTAGGGGTCCCAAAAGTACAAATATTTTCAAGAAAAGATCACTAAAACACTTACTTGTGAAGAGATGAGTGTGCTCAAATTTTTGAAGCTTTCTACCCTCTATTTGCTACTAATTTTTGGTGGAAGAGTGAAAGAGAAAAAGATGATATCTTTTCTCTCCTTATTTTATTAATACTAGTCAAATTAGTCCACCAACTACGACCAACTTTGACCAACATTGACAAATTTGTCTCCCATTCTAGTCTATGGTCGGCCAAGCAAATATTGGGGGTCTAATTGCCTTTTAAAGACCTCCAATTCTCAATCTATGGCTATTTGGTACCTTTAGCTTATAGAATAAAACTTTCGCACTTTATGCGATTTAGTCTTTTTTTTCGCGATTAAACATGAAATCGTTAAAATTAAAGCACAAAATTTTCATGCACATATACTATCATGCTCTAACTTATAATATAACATGAAAATAAATTTATCTAATCTCAGATTAGTGATCCTGAGATCACTATTCCGACTAGCCCCTAAATTGGCCAATTACAGTCATTGTTTGCCTTGACGGCTATGAATACCCAGTTGTCTATGACTGATGATGGTTCAGTCATAGTAGAGTTTAGAGCTATACCGATGTTTCTGCAAGAGATTTGTAAAGCTCAGAAAAGTGATAAAGAGTTACAAGCCAAGATAACTCAGTGCGAAACGGGTATTGAATCAGGTTTTTGGATTGGTACCGACGGTTATTTGATGTTCCGAGGGAGGATATGTGTACCTAAGGATGAAGAGCTTATTCAGAAGATTTTGCAAGAGTCTCATAGTCGTTGGTTGTCTATCCATCCGAGTAGTGTGAAAATGTATAATGACTTGAAGAGAATGTATTGGTGGTCGGGAATGAAAAGAGACATCTCAGAGTTTGTCTCTAAGTGTTTAATTTGTTGTCAGCAAGTGAAAGTCGAACACCAAGTACCTTCGGGTTTACTTCAGCCCGTGATGGATCCCGAGTGGAAATGGGACTGTATTACCATGGATTTTGTGTCTGGATTGCAATTGACGCCAAAGAAGAAAGATGTTGTATAGGTTGTGGTTGATAGGCTAACTAAATTGGCTCATTTTATACCGATGCGTACCAATTATCCACTTGAGAAATTGGCCAATTTATTTGTTTATGAAATTGTGAGAGTTCACGGAGTGCCATTATAGATTATTTTGGATAGAGATCCAAGGTTCACATCATGGTTTTGGAAAAAGTTGCAAGAAGCGTTGGGGACGAAACTGAATTTTAGTACTGCTTTCCACCCACAAACTGACGGTCAGTCGGAAAGAGTAATTCAGATTCTTGAAGATATGTTGTGGTGATGTGTTCTTGAGTTTCAAGGTAGTTAGGAAAGGTACTTAACGTTGGTGGAGTTTGCCTACAACAATAGTTATCAGTCGAGTTTGAAAATGGTGCATTGTGAGGCTTTGTATGGGTGTAAGTGTTGAACGCCCTTGTATTGGACCGAACTCAGAGAAAATTAGATTCATCGGGTTGACTTAGTCAAAGAGACCGAAGAGAAAGTAAAGGTAATTCGTGACTGTTTGAAGGCCGCTCAGATAGACAGAAATCCTACGTGGATTTGAAACGGAAAGAGATTGAGTTTCAAGTCGGTGATAATGTATTTTTGAAAGTATCCTCGTGGAAGAAAGTCCTCAGATTTGGTAAGAAAGGCAAATTAAGTCCACGTTTTATTGGACCATATAAGGTTATTGAGAAAATTGGGCTGGTAGCATATCGTTTAGCCTTGTCGTCCAAGTAGAAAATATCCACGATGTATTCCATATGTCTATGTTGCGCTGTTACCGTACTGACCCATCTCATGTGATTTCACCAACAGAGGTTGAGATTTGTTCAGATATGACTTATGGCGAAGAGCTAGTTAAGATCTTGGCCCTAGAGGTCAAGCAATTGAGAAATAAAAGTATAGCACTCGTGAAAGTACTATGGCTTAGACACGTGGTTGAAGAGGCCACATGGGAACCCGAGAAGACTATGAGAGAGCAATACCCAAACCTTTTTCACTGGTAAGATTTTTGGAGACAAAAATTCCTAAGGCGAAAAATTGTAACAGCCTGATTTTGGGGCTAGTCAGAACAGTGGTTTTGGAACCACAAATCCGATGTCAGATGAAATATTTTGATAATATTTTATGTGTTATAGCATGATTATATGAGTGCTTGAAATTTTTGGTGAATTAATTTTAGCGATTTCATGATTAATTTCGAAAAAAGGACTAAATCGCATAAAGTATAAAAGTTTTGTTCTACTAGCTAAAGGTGTTAAATAGCTATGGAACATTAAATTTGAGGTCCTTATTGTGTAAATAGACAAATAAAAATGTGGTGGCTGGACATGGAATTTTTAATTGTGAAATTGGCCAAGGTTAGGTGGTTTGGTGGCTTAATAGATATCATAAAATAAAACAAAAAGAAAAGGCTATCATCTTTTCTTTTCTCCACCGATTTTTCTCCAACAAAACAGCCATGGAAACTTGAAAATTTTTAGCAACTTACAACCCTTTCAGGTAAGTCATTTTGATGGTCATTTTTGTTGATTTTTGTGTTTTTGGAACCCTTGTAGCTTAATCTAGCTAATGAGGGGACTATTTTGTACTATGGTTGAAAGTCTAGGGTTTTGCCATGAGAGTATGAATGTTGTTTGCTGAATTTTTATGGAATAAAATGAATCTTAGTTGTTATATAAACAACTTTTGTTAAGTGATTTTCATGAAAACACATAAACAATATCTTTTTGTAAAGGTTGTAAAATAGGTGGTAAATGTGTGAAATAATTGGAATTGTGAGTTGCTATAAGAGTAATAAAGGTTCAACTAGGCTTGTTAAAGGAGGAAATTTGATTAAAATCATTTTACGAGCCTAGGGGCAAAATCGTAATTATGTGAAAGCCTAGGGGTAAAATCGTAATTTTACCAAAGTGTAATTTATGTGCTATTTTGAAATATGTGATGATTAAATAAGAGAAATTTGATATTATAGATCAAGAAAATCTAAATTCGGACCTAGACTAGGGGAAAACCAAGCTAGTAGACTAATTCAATCTAGTCACCCACTTTTTGTATACCGATGTAAGTTGTACGTAAATAATACAACTTTATTGTTATTATGCATTAAAAAATTGATATTATATAAAGTTTTTGATTATTTTTGTGAATATGCTTGATGAGAATTGATGAAGTAAAAACTCCCGGTTGAACCTTAGGAATAGATTGGATATCCATGCCACGACATTTGGGACATGGCATCGGCGTTGATATGTGTGTGCTAGTGTAAGACCATGTTTGGGACATGGCATCGGCCATATTATGAGAGCCAGCGTAAGACCATGTTTGGGACATGGCATCTACCACATTATGAGATCCAATGTAAGGTCATGTTTGGGACATGGCATCGGCATTAATATATGTGTGCTAGTGTAAGACCATGTCTGGTACATGGCATCAGTCATATTATGAGAGCCAGTGTAAGACCATGTCTGGGACATGGCATTAGCATTAAGATGAGAGCTAGTGTAAGACCATGTCTGGGACATGGCATCGACCTCGACATGTGAGCCAGTGTAAGACCATGTCTAGGACATGGCATCAGCATTTTACCCTCTTGTGTGAGGCTTATCGGATATCCTTTGGTATTTCAACTGGTTCAACATGTAATTAAAAGATTGTGTCAAAAGTAAGAAAAGTTACGACTATGTTGTAAGTGATACAGGTACCAACACGAAATTCATGAGAAATGAGCTCGATTTATGTTATATGATTAGTAAGGATGAAAATGAGTAAGTTATGTCTTTAATCATTTGAGAATTATGTGTAAGTTTATAATATGTTATGAGTATGATAATGCATGGTAATTATTGTGAATTATTTACATGCGACTTACTAAGCTTTATGCTTACTCCCTTTCCTTTCCATTTTCTTATAGTATCACCAAGCTAGCTCGGGGATCAAAGGACGTCAAAGGCTCGATCACACTATCAATCTGAAGATTTGGTATAGTTAGATTTATCATTTTGAGTATGGCATGTATAGGGACTTGGTCTTTTGTCAAGTGTCATATTATTTTGGCCAAATGTGTTGGCTTGTCTTGAAGATTGATTCATTTTGTATAAGGCCATGGACGATAGCTAATACTTATTATTGATATAAATAAAAATGATGATGTTTTTCATGAATGTGCAATTTGCATGGTGAAATATATGGTGTGTTAATGCATGAATGAGTAAGTCACATGATTGGATTGATAAAGTATGTAATAAGTTTTGCATGTGAATGGAGTATAGTGGCCTTGATGAGTGTATGTCTTGGTTGTGGCTAATTTGGTTAGATGTTTATGTGTGGATTAGTGTTACTTGATGTGGCTTATGTAGGTGCAAGTAAGGGTGGCAAAAAGGTTTTGTAAATAGCCTTGTTTTTGTCCACACGGGTAGACACACGAGCATGTGTCTAGGCTATGTGTGACACACGGTCTGCCACATGGGCGTGTAGTCTGGC
Source organism: Gossypium australe (assembly GCA_005393395.2). Lineage (NCBI taxonomy): Eukaryota > Viridiplantae > Streptophyta > Magnoliopsida > Malvales > Malvaceae > Gossypium > Gossypium australe. The sequence goes on from CM016625.1 coordinate 54,997,706, forward strand.
CGTGTGCCCCCTACACCTTAATTTGGTAAAATAAAATGCCCAGTAGTAACCACAAGAGGCTGAGACACGGTCATATGTCTCAACCGTGTAGAAGACACGATCATAGGACATGGGCATGTGCCCAGGCCGTGTGAAGTCTGCACCTTGAATGTGAAATTTAGAATTTCCACACGGCCTTGCATACGGACGTGTGCTTTGGCCGTGTGACCCTAAATGATTGATTTCAGAAACAGAATGTTAAGGTTTTTGTACACGGGCTGAGACACGGGCGTGTCATGGCCGTGTGAGGGAGACGGGCCATGGACATGGGCGTGTGCCAGGCCGTGTGAAAACCCCTGTAGGTTCGATTTGAAAAATAAATCCACACGGCTAGGGACATGGGTGTGTGTGATCACATGGTCTGCCCACACGGGCGTGTCCCTTACCGCACGGGCGTGTGCCCCTATTTTCAGTGAAATTTTCCAAAGTTTTCTAAAGTGCTTGGTTTAGTACCGAACCATTTCTAAAGTATATTTTGGGCCTCGTAGGCCCATATTAGTGACTTCAAGATGAAGTTTGAAAAGTTTTAAATTTGAACGAAATTTTATAACCCAGAAGTGTTTGTATGCATGTTATTAAGTTAGGTAACGCCTCGTACCTTGTTCCGGCGTAGAATATGGGTAAGGGGTGTTACACTTAACCTCTTCAACTATCTTGGTTTTCTCCACCATAGTTTCGAAAACCCTTTCTCAATGAGGGGCTACCATCACCATTAGTTCATACCTCAACCCATTCTTGAATCTGATGCACTTATCTTGCTCAACTGTAATCATAGTGTAACGACTTAGTCGTAATAATTTGACCTTATATTTAGCCATGAACCAATCTCCTTGCTTGAGCTCAATTAACTCTAACCTCCAAGCCTCAACATATCTAGTAACCGCGTTCTTGTTCTAGAAAGCATCCAGAAAATATTCCCATGTCAGCATTTTCCGCGTGAGTACCTCTCATTATGGCTTGCCACTGACGGCAAGCCTTATCTTTCAACAGCGATACAATGTCCCTTAATTTCTATTTGGGGGTACATTCTAAGTCATCCAATATTCTCTCCATAGCGTCCAGCTAGTATTTAGCTACGGTCCCAGCAGCACTTCTAAATATCTCAACTTCATTAGAACAAAGCCTCTTAGCTATGGTTCATCGACTACCCCTTCCAGTATTAGCTCCAGCTAGCCGTTGTAGCATCCTAAGCATGGCTTGTGACAACATCATCAGCAGGCTCATGCTAACTCTCATCCAATGTAGGTGCGTGTTCAACATGATTAGCCATTGGCTCAAGAGTGCGCACTTTGCGACGCAGACGAATCAACTTGGGCCCCTTGACCTTGCTCTCCACGAGCTTTCATAGCTCGGGTTCGTACTCCACGAGTATTCATCTTGCTATCAAATGTCTAAGTTTTATGAATTTATCTGAAAATTTTAGAAATGAGTTTCGTTATTAATCTTGTATGTTTTCAGTTTAGTAGTTTAGTCACATTTCACTATCTATAGTCCCATAGTCTATAGTTTCACAATATAATGTTTCAATATATATGTAGTTCTATAGTTTCAGTATGTAATAAGTACTTATCTTGGGTCAGCTTCGGAGTTTCAGATTTTTGAAGAAAACACAACTTTTTGTAAAAACAAGTTTTTAGTTGTGGTATGAAATTTTCCCAAAATACCCCTCTATTAGATATGCTTGCAAACTTTAAAAACAACCACAGTCTGAGTTTTGAACCGGGCGTTGATACCACTAAATGTAACCCCCTAAACCCAGCCTAGATATTATGGTCGAATCTCGAAGATCACATCGGCCATGATAATGGCGTAGAAAGCGTTTAACTATTTTCCTTTTAAAAGTCGTTACCTCTTTTATTTAAAAACCAATGTATTGATTTGCTTGAGGAAAAATAAGGTAAACCCTTTGAATTTCTTGAAAAGATATTTTTAGAAAACAAATAACTTTGGAAGTCTAAGTTTGAGTATTTAAAGTAAATGTGTTAATCTAAAATTGTTGCAGCAGAAAATTTTAACAAAAATCTTGTTTGTTTGATTATAAATCGTCAATTGATAAAATATTGAAAATTTAAACAGCTAGGTTTAATTTTCGTAAAAACATATGCTTGATTTTGTGATAAGGTTTTTAAGTCAAAATCACCATTGTATTAAAAAAAATCAGTTTTTCGTACTGATTTGATAAACCATTTAAATTTATGTTTTCAAACCAAATCATGCAAAATATCCCCAAAAGTCTAAAATCAACGTCCATACCACAGTATGTGATAATAATAACAAAATAGTCCTGAAAATACCAATAATAAAGTTTAGCAGTTTTTACGCAAAATATATGAATTCTCCTCCATAAGCCTAGCCCATGTCCTAACCGCATGGGCTATCTGAAAAGTCAAGAAAATAGAGTGAGCTTTTAAAGCCTAGTGTGAATTCAACATAAAAGAAAGAAGTAACCAAGTCATACATATCATAATTATAGCAACATGTATATTTCAAATAATTTCACATATAGAAAAGTGCATGAGAATGTTATGCAACTTTTTCAGAATTCAATGCAAGTTTTACAAAACTGTCCTACCCATCTCCTCTACACACCAATAAAGAGTTCCCCAAAACTAGTCCATCCAATAACACTCCATGTTGTGGCCAAGCCACTCAATATCGTAGTCAAGCTGCACGGTATGGTCAACCACTTATTTACGTTGTGGCCAAGCCATTCAATATTGTTGTGGTCAAGTCACTCGTTAGCGTTGTGGACAAGCCACTCAATTTTGCAGTACAACTGCCTAGTCTTCCTCATTTCATAATCATCCCAACCTCATGCATGTGATATGACATATGAACAGTATTTTTCAGTAGGCATGCTTAACGTGCGAATCAAATCTAAGATCAACATAGTCAGTATGCTTAACATGAAAATCAAATATCAGTTTATCATAGTCGACATGCTTCACATGCAAATAAAATCTTAATTAATAAAACAGTGGCATGATTAGTTTATATTATGCATAATCAATTTCGCCAAAAATCACATGTAATAATATCATTTCACATTAATCATTTAATCACATCACTTATAACCTACATTCACCAAAATAATCAGTTCGAAATACTTACTTATGTTTTCCCTTTCTTTTTCGGATTTAGCATCACTTTGGAATACTTAATGTATCCCCAATATTTCACAACATATAGATCTTAATCAGAGTTTCAATCTTAATAAATAATATTATTTTTATTAATAAATCCATAATTAAATTTTTTGATAAGTTAAATCCACACCTCATTTGGTAGATCCAATAACTCGATTCCAATTCCAAATCCAAGGGAAGAAATCCGATCTTGAATCCTTTTATTAATAAATCAATACCACGTTAAAACACTAAATCGATCCATTAAAGTCTCATAATGAAAGTCAAATGAGATTACTTACTTATCTATATTCCAAGTGAGAGTACTTTTACCTAACCCGAGAATACAAATTCGAGTGGTACGAAGAAGAACACTTCACAAGTATGTAAAATCATTATTAGATTTGACCTTAGAAATGGAAGGAAAATATTGATATCAGAAACTTCAAAGTTTACTTACTGTAGTTCCAAGAATTAAAAAAGTCTTTGATTCCACAGTTGTTTGATTTATGGAGGAGGAACGCTGGCTAACAAAATAATAAAATTAAAAAGAATGGATTAGTAAAAAGGATATTCAAAATTCCTTTCTAAACCAATTTGTAGATGTTGAAATGAATAAAAATTCCATTACCAACAAGTGGGTGAAAAGAGGAAGAGAAATGGAGAAAAAATGGAAAAACAGTGGTGGTGCGACGGCAGCACAACAACAGTGGTGGCGCGGCAGTGGGGAGTGAGGAGAAGGCATGGAAAAGAGAGAAGGTATTAGTGGTTGTGATTTGGTGAAGAAATGGTGGCCAATGGTGGTGATATGGTGGAAAAAAGTAAAAACAATGGTTGTTGAAGAATGAGGAGAAAAGAGAAAAGTTGAGAGAGAGCGAAAAATGAAAAACAAATGGGAGCCAAAAAGTGTCTAGGTGCATGGACGGCAAGGGTATGGTAAGAGGGATGGAAATGGCAACAAAGGGGACAAAGGCAGAAAAAGTGGATCAAGGGAATGAAAAGAGGGCTATACAAGGAATGTTGACTAGTTAAAAAGGAATGAAATCCTTGCCTATAAGACAATTGAGGTGGACGCCTAAGTGGGGTTTGACCATAATTTTTAAATTTTTTGGGGAATTTAACCTAGGATCTTTAAGAATTTAATTAAGCTCCTTTCCACTTGACTATATACTTGTTTGTTTATGAATTAACGAAATAATAATAAAAAATATGGGATGTGACACTCTAAAAATAGTCTATTTCTCTAAATTTTAAAAACAAAAATGGCATATACTCCTAATTCAGCAATATATATATATATATATATATATATATATATATATATAAAGTTAAAAAGTAATTGTTAAAATAAATCAAGGCCTTTTGTATTAGTTAGGTGAAGACCCAAAGTAGGTAAAAGTATCACAAAACTTTTTGTATTATCCCTAGCTTCATTTTAGACTTTTTATTGAAAATATTGGTAAATTAATTCTTATATGTCAGATGAGTGAGCAAAATAACCCATTCGTTAAAATTGTACCGTTAAATGTTTGTTTTGGTGTTTATAAGGTATAATAATAAATTTAGCCTTCAATTTTTACATATTTATTCAATTTGACCTTTACTCTTTTATTGAAAATAAATTAGAAAAATTTTTAACTAATAAGGCTAAAAGGTTAGATTTACTCACATGATCAAAAGTTTTGGACGACCAAATTTCTAGAATAAAGCTTGCGTTCTTGGTAATCTTTGAACTATCTGGATTAAATGAAGCTTATTATGGGTGGCCTGGATAGAAGTTTGTTGACATTGCTAGTCTTGGGAGAAATTGTTAAAACTAGAAGTTAGTTGACATTGTGTGGTGGTTTCCAATCCACTTACAAGGCAAATAAAGTTTCGAAGAAGATAAGGCCCCAAAAGGAAAAAAGTTGTTTGGCATAGATTGGTATGGGGAAATCTAACTTTCCCTAGACATTCTTTCATTGTTTGGTTGGTAGTTTTGGATAGATTCTTGGTGAAATCAAGGTTGATTGAAGGGGTTATTAGATTAATCCAATATGTTCTTTATGCTCATATGAAATGGAAAGTAGAGACCCATCTTTTTTGGAACTGCTCTTTTTCTCAGCAACTATGGACCATTATTCTTCATGCTTGTGGTGTTCATTTACAACTTGACTCCTGGCAGAGTATTTTTTATTGGATGGTCAAGAATGGTAGAGCTAAGGTACTTAAATCTACTATTCTTAGACTTCATGTGGTGTGCTTTTATCTACTTTGTTTGGCAAGAAAGAAACCGTAGAATTCATGGTGGCAATCCAAGATCGGTTCATTCTTTGTTTGCACTGATTATTTGTTTTGTTCATGATAGAATTGTAAATTTTAGAGTTGCTTTAGATAATACTGATGACATTTGTAGAAATTGGGAGCTGATGTAAATGAGTGTTGATACTGATTCTATAGGTTGAGAGATTGATTAGGCCTCTAAACAATTATGCTTTTTGGATAAAATACCTTTTACTTAAAAAAATTTAAAAATCAATTAAACCCTTTTAAAATTTAAAAATTATAAATAAATTTTGTAAAAGAAATTAAAAAATTATTAAAAAAATAACAATACCAACCCAATAAAAAAGTATGTATTCAAATTTTTTATAAATCTTATAACCATTAGATTTTAATAGGTTGGTATTGTTATTTTTTAATATTTTTTAATTTTATAAATTTTTCAATAAAAAAAATAAAATGCATAAGATAAAACGTGTGGGATTTTGTGATAATTTTACCACCCAAAGTATGAAGGCACCAAATATTTTAATTGAATGTGTAAATCCATTCCAAATAATATATTAATCTAATTTAGAATATTTCTAAATTATACATAATTAATAATGGGTAAAAAGAATTCGATAAATAAATTAATGTGATATATATCTCATCTACACAAATAACCAAAACAATTACTTATGTAATTAAATTTATATATATTTAAATACATATAAAACGAGTTTCCACACCAGTCTGAGTCCTCTTTGCTAGAATTTTCTGTGCGTGTCTCCAAGTTTAAGTTTAACTTGATTGACGAGTCAGACACCTAAACACATACCGGTACCCGAGTTCGAACAAGAAACAAAAATTTCATTCTCTCATTTTATATATTTATTTTATCTAAAATTAGGGTTGAGCCAAGTTCAGTAGCCAAGGCCTCTGATCATGTATTACTACCAGAAAAGAATATAAACCAACTTCCTATTAGTACAAGACTAGCTACTTGATTAAACAGCAGGTCCTTCAAACCGAATATAGTCATACATAACTGCTTCGAATGGATCATGGCATCTTGTCTGAGTTAGAAAGATCGTATTATTCCCTCTCTGAAGTCCATTTCCAGGCACATTTATACTATACAATCTGTACAATCCATGACTTCCATGTCTTGGCACTGCATTATCGTACCCGATTCTCTCCGTCGTAAAATGAGGTAGATTAGCATCGGGATTGTTGATTCGAACCTATGAAAGATGATGGGAAATGCAGTTTAACTGAAAGACGAGCATTGATAAATGGTGGCTGAGGATGTGAGATGAGGTTTACTGTTATTATTTATACCTGAACTTCAGCATAGGAAGCTGCTGCCAAGGCCAGTTGGAGCGTGTAATTTCCTGCCTTGTTCACTTCCTGGAGTTCGTATTTAATCTGCCATGTGGTTGCCCTTGTCTCGTTTCCTATGCGCCTGTGATTGAAAATATTAGCACCAAAAAGAATATAATAATAATAATAATAACACCCTGGGAAATATAAGTTGAAAATGGCACCTGGGAACATGAGCAAAGAACCAATCCTTAGAATAATTGCTAACCCCAACTGTAAAAACAAGATCACCGTCACGATAAATATCTGAGTACCGATCCCACAATCCGTATTGTCTAAATCTGTTACGTTAACAAAACATGAAGTTAAGTTGATGAAATCTGGGTTTGGAAAGCTTAGGCAGAAAGGTGTAGCCAAAAAGCTTACTTGTCGGCGTCATGGTTGAGGATTGAGTTAACAAATGTTGGGTTTGGTTCAGGTATGAAGAACTCAGCAGCTGTTCTGTCGGGAATCCCTATTTCCCACAATGTAGGGCCATTTCTTGGAGGATCGTATATAAGGGTACCCAAGTTGATCTTGTTTCCTGCAGTGAGAAATATGTATGTTTATGAATCTCCAATTAAAGCGAGTTTAAATGGTCTAGACGATCTTATTTCTTTGATCCCAAGAAATAGGAGATTGATTTTACCTGGTTGGATGGTGATTTTGAGATTTAATTTATAGTTTCCAATGAAACCATAGACCCATGCATAAAAATTATACTCCCCTGGTCGGACATTTTTTATAGTGAAACGGCCAGTGTTGTCTGTTTGAGTCCAAAATTGGTAGCCCTATAAATAGAAAAGAAGATGACAAAAACCAGATGCAAAACTTGTTAGCACTACTAACCAACGTAATACTTAATAATCTATGGAAGCTTGCTTTTAGACTTATGGGCTGGTTTCCATGTAGTCTCTTAGATTTATGGAAGTTTGCTTTTCATATATACTTAATAATCTAGTTTTTAATTACGGACATTTAAATTATCTAATTAATTTATAAAAAATTTAAATATTAAAAAGAAAGATTAACTTACACCGATGTAAAATTTAAGTGATTTTACCTTCTTTCGTAACTTTTTATACTATTAATATTTTAACAATTCAACCGTTATATTTGATGCTCAATTTATGTAGTTGATACATTTCAAATTTGACATAAATTAAAATTTTATAACTATTGATTTTATGTAAAATACTTTCAACCATTAAATTCAATATTATAAATATGATAGAGATATCAGATCGATTCAAAAATTTACATGTATTACAAGTACAAATATATTGATAAATTCAATATTTGGGTTGTTAAAATATTAATTGTATAAAAATGTTACAAAGGGTGTAAAACCATTAAATTTTATATTGGTGCAATTGGATCCTTTCCTAATACTAAATATGTCTTTAGTTGAAATAATAAAATCAAAAGAGTAAAGTTAATTTTTAGATCTGAATCTCCTGTTAGTATATGTATTTTCTAAATATTATATAAAAGTATACAAAAAAAATTACTCTTAAAATAATATTTATCCCTTTATAAAAAATTAAGATAAGCCTAATCAAAATTTTAAATATTAATACAGACATATCATTATACATATAAATATTAATACACATAAATATGTTTATATGTTTTTATAATAGTTCGGATGCCGTGCACCCGTGATACTAACCTTTCCTTCCGTTTGCCATGATCCTGCATATCCAGGCTCTGCCAACCCCACAAATGCAGATTTCGCCTGCATTAGTTGCTTATCCAAGCTTCTGAACCCAGAAAACAAAGCAAGGATTAGGCAACAACACTGAAGTAATTGGATGAAGGGGACACAACAGAAGAAAAAAGAGACTCATACTGATCTCGCACTAGCAATTGACCATTAACTTCTCCTCGTTGTTGAGCATGAGGAAAATCTTCTGACGCAGTGAAATTGTAAGGCCAACTTTGGATTTCTTCACGCAACTGTCTATTAGCATCATTCCACAGCGCCTTGCGATAATGACGAGCTTCATCCCAAGATGCCGAGTTGAGATACATAAAAACAGGGCCCAAAACCTTTTTCCAAGTCTCTCCTTTCTTATACAATACGTCCATCTCCGTCCCCGTATAATGAGTACTAACAAACATCTACATCGTGAAAGTGAAAGCATTCAAATAAGGAAGGAAGCTCATTTTATATATTTGTATGTTTGTGTTGGTTTGTAAGTGTAGACTTACGGAGAGGGCTGTGGGACCAACATGAGAAGTGAGGTCCTGCTTGTGCGGGCCACCAGTTCGGAACTCATTGCTAGGGGTGATCACCCAGAAACCGACAGCATCATCATCCGATATCCACCCATGAACCTTGTTATCTTTGTTCTCACCCGAATATTGGTACTTGTCGTCAACCTCTCCTTTAAGTTGTGGATTGGTTGGATTCGTCAACAGAACAGCTTCTTTGAAAGCTAGAACTTGGCAGCGACTCTCATCTCGATCTTCTTGGCTGGGCATAATCCTTTGTTTCGTGTCTGATATCGCCATGAAATGAAACCTGAATCAATGTCACATTGTTTCATCAATTTAAGAATTTTTTTTTTTTTAAAAAGGATATTCAATACAGTTAATAGTCTTACTTGTCTTCATTGAGCTTAAAAGCAATCCTTATTTGATACATATGAGCATCGGGAAAATCTTCTTGTCGCTCCAAAATACCATACATATACAAGCCTGGAACGCCTCCTCGTACTATATACCTGGAAAAAACATGTTAAAATTAAGCACATGACCATAAAAATTGTTGAAACCTCGGAGAATGTTTGCAAACCTTTTGTCTACGTTTAAAGGAACTAAATTGCCATGGTCTTTTGTTACGTCCCACATTTTGGTGAAGGAAAGCTCAACTAACTCGTCAGTTTCTGTAATGATCTTGAGGTGTTGTGTAGCTAATCTGCAGTAGCATGCAAATAAAAATAAAAATAGTGTTAATTAAAGATATAACAGATGATATTCATAACACCATTAATGTAAAAACCGCGAATAACTTACTTATCATAGGCTTCATTATCCCAGACAATGTCCCAATACCTAGAATATGTAATGAACTTTCAATTTTTTATTGTATTAAATTCAGTTAACATTGATTATCCAAAAACGGGAAAGCTGAAAAAAAGGAAACTATTTAAAAGTGCATACCCTTTGTTGTTGTTATTGTTTCTGGTTTCAAGCACATTAAGCATTCCCTTATATTTAATTCCTGATAAATGACCAGAAGGATTCTCTATAGTTACCTCAACAAGTCCATTATCAATAAAAACCTGAAAATGTATCCATTTCCTAATTAATAAATACTATGATTTGAAGAATAAAAAAGTAAAATGAACCATGCATTTATCATTTTTTTTTTTTTTACAAAAGAAAAGAAAATTTAATTATTCTTCATTTATCTTTATGGAAGAGGGAGAATTTAATCTTACTCTGTTATCTTCTCTATGCAACTCGATTTTACGAGACTTCTTTTTTTCACCATTTAAGATTTTTCTGCAATTCAGACAAAGATGTACAAATTATATATAAATATAAATTTTGACATACAAAATAAAAAGTTATTGTCATAGGAAAAAAAATATTTTGACCTTTAGACATATAAAACAAATGTTGGAAGATAAACAAAACAGAAAGAAATCAGGGTCACTACCAACATGCTTCAAATAATTTTGAAAAAGAATAAAAAAGAACTTTGATCATACTTAGCACCCTTGGAACTTGAGCTTGAAACCTTTACTTTGAAAGATTAAAACTAGTTTAAGAATTTTGGTGTTACTAAAAACAAAAAAAAAGGTAAAAAAACCATGCATTCACATGCTGATGTTAACCAAAAAAGTTAACTAAAAAGAATTTTTAGGCCACCCAAAAAGCATTACCATAGGGAAAAATGAGGAACTTTTACCAACTCTTACTAGAAGTTACTATCAGATTTCACAATTCAGTCATGCCTTGAGGTGTAGGTTAAAAGTGTGAAAAAGTGATGGTGTCCAAAACCAGTAGGCCGATAGAGATAACAGAAAGAGATGGAGAAAAAGACATTTATAGAACAAAAAAAGAAAGAACCCAAATTTTAATTCCAATTTGAAATTTAAATCCGAATATCAGCAACATTCCATTTGTCACATAAAACAGAGCAAAACAGAGGGAAAACAGGGGATGGGAGAAAGAAAGAAAGAACCTGGGTGGGATATCTGCACAGAAAGCTGAGAAAAGGAGTAATGAAAAGTGAACGATGATGAAAACCCAAAAAACATGGTGTCTGGAGTGAATCTGGTTTATCTGCATCACCTTCTCCATCATTCTTAGTGGAGTGAGTGATCAAACAATAAAAGGGTGGAAGTACTGATGGTGTTTGTGTTTTTCCACAACATTTAATGGGAGAATCACAGAAACTTAGTAAGGAAACCAAAGAGCATAGGTGGAAAGAAATCCAACATGATAATGTTCAATGTTTCCACAGCAAAATGAAGAAAAAAGAGAAGAAATCAATGAATGTTGTGGTTAGACAAAGGGTTCTTTGCTAACACTTAACTTTTCGTTACAAAAATATGGCAAGGGATACTTAATGACTTTTAGAAACGTGCACAAGCCATAATGCTACAGTCAGGTGGACATTATAGAAGTGGTCTATATATTTTTGGTGAATAAAAAAGTAGTCTATATTATTATAAATATACATACATACATGCTCATATATATTATATATTGTGTCAGGCAATCGAGATTTATTTTATAACTTAGTCCTTTTACGTGAGTATGTGTTTATTTTTTATTTTTAATATATTTTTATTTTAGATAATTAATGTAAGTGAATGTTATTATAAATAATTAAAACATATATAATATTCTAAAAATAAAAAATTTGAAACCATAATTTAAGTAATTGTACCATATTATACATATACAATGTAAAAAAAAAAAAACATGTTGCAAATTCGTACTTTTTATTTTCAAGTTTCATCTTATTGATATTTACAAAAATCAATGTAAATAAATTGATTGTGTTAATCATGTATTAAATTATATTGTTATTTTCAATTCGAAAATAAATTATTTGTATGTATTTTTTTATAGTAACACTTGTTTATATATAGTATTTGATATTCAAAATCACAATAAATGAATCAAACTTTTACGTTGCTTAAAATATAAGACTAATAAAATGAGTTGATTTGTATTTAACAAAATATTTAATTAAATTAGTTAAAACAATGTAGTTTAGGCAAGGAGATTTTAGTATTCTAGATTTTATTTTATTTTATAAAAAGAAAAAAACATTTTTACAATTATATCTATGCACATATAAAGAGAGAAGAGATTGAAGTTATTCAAGAATTAAACTCAAGATTAGTATTAACTAAAGATTTATCAATTTATTTGTTACTTTATCCGCTATTCAACAACCATAGTGAGTAGATTTTGATAAAATTTATTATAACACCTCAACCCCCAACTAGCGGACTGAGGCGTTACATTAAAAGTAGACTTAAACTTGGTTTATTATTTTTATAATTTTTAGCAAAATATAGGAAAATATTTAGCAATTCGCTATAATAAAACAATTGAAACTATTGAATCATAATTGAAAAACAAGGTATTTCAATATTATTTGCCAAATAGGCTAATCAAAGTGCGCCAAACAGTTTGTAAAATATATTCATAGTAAGAAACATATACTTTGTTTCAAAATACAAGATTGATATTTTGCGTCACCCTAAAATATACATATGCATGTTACAAAACAAATATAGGCGATGCTCACAACAGAGGTCATTTTTTCTTGCTGAGTCCTTTCAACAAGCCCTTTACATCGTGGTACCACCTGGAAAAGGGAAAGAAAAGGTAAGTTCGAAAGAACTTAGTAAGCTCCAAATTTAAAAATGCTCGACCCTTTTCCAATCAATTTACAAGAGCAGAGATAATACAATATATATATATACATATTTATAACTTATTAAGTCAACATTCTACACGCAGAGACATTTAGGCATATACCCTCACACATATATCAATGGCGAATACCTGTCTTTGGCAAATAGTATTCCCAGGTGAACTCTATTACTGGGTGAATACCTTATGCCCCTACTTCCCAGAGAACAGTTGCCTTAACATCAACAGAACAAATACTTCCCTTAAGGAACGCGAATGCTACCAACACTTACCCTTACTAGCTCAGACATATTAATTAACTAGTACTTACACGCTCGCCGAATTCAATTTCACTAGGGCAGATACTGTACACTAAGCACAACTACTTAGCGGATACGCTATGTAATCAACACAGTAATATGATTAAGATTTACCACTTATCATACACTATAATTACATTATCAAACATTCCTACTTAGTGTCTCATTCTCCTCTTCAAATATACATAACATGCATTACAAACAACAAATCAGAATTTACATTTTCTTATTCTTTTTCTCGCCCTTCCTTGTGCTAACCTCTGATCCCATATTTACACATCAAAACAAATATCATAGTCCACGTTATTTTGATCACATGCATGTTCCCATAAGTTCAGGGCTCTTTGCCATGGTTAACAATTAACATGCCCTATCGATGGTAATACCCATATTGTCAGGCTGGTTAGCAACTAACATGCCCTACTAGAGACCCAACACACACACACCAATCTAGTTAGCAACTAACATGCCATACCAGTGGTCTATCACATCTGTCAATCTAGTTCGCAACTAACATGCCCTACCAATGACACATCTTATTCAGATAATTGAGTTTGTACACCAAGGAAGTCGTGTTTGTTTACTATCACTTACATGCACATGCAGATAATTACATGCGATTGTTTTCCATATTTCATTTGGACGATTTCACTTGGATTCATAAACTGTAACTATGACAACTAGAACTTAACAGTATGCAAAGACTCATAGGAAACCCATAGATAACTAACACAAACTGGATACTCACTGATTAAAAACCTACAGAAGGTCTCAAGGAAGCTGGTTACACATCGAAGTCTTCTGTTACTCTTCACAGCCTTCTCTATCTTCTCGGACACTTACTGGTTCTTCTTCAACTAAGAACTCCCTCTTAATCGAGGTACAAAAATAAAAACAAAGCAAAAGAAAGAAAGAAAAACCCCCACTGTATCAACCATTTGAGTTGATTCAGTACCCCTCGGTGGCTGACACATCAATCTATAAACACTCATTTCTACCAAACACCCCTACTACCACCAATCAAAGTGGTACACTTTGCTTGTACTCATAAGAAACCAACTAAACAAGTCACTCATCTACCTAAACACATCAAGCTGTCATTTTAGTATTCTAGTTCAAAAATAACTAGGTTTTAACAAGGAACCAACTAAAATTGAACAGTATACTTACGTGTCATAAGCAAGCATGGTAACTATTCTACAACCGCGACCTTACCCGCCACGCTCACAAAGAAGACTATGGGGTCCAACAATCTGCCACTAACGAACTTTACATACCATATAAAACAGACTACTTGGAGAATATTGATATAAAGGTCCACCAACACAAAACTCACAAAGAGAATTCGCTGATTGGCGGGTTCTCCACATCAACCACGCCAAGATGTATAGATCAGTAACCTACACTTTTCCAAAAGACGAATCTTTAGCCAAGTCATTATAAACTTACCTAGTTAGCCAAACAATCCACCAACCATGGCGCGACAACCAACACTAACTTATCCTAGTGGATAGGGCGCATTTTGCCATCCCTGGCTTATACTTAGCCTACAATCCACCTACACAATCCATCCATAGGGACTACGATGGGCGAGGTGTTATATTTATCATATAAAATAAAAATGAACAAATGCAATATGCATAAAATTAATAAAACATGTTAGATTATGGCACACTCATGATGTGAAAAAAATATTTAAATAAAAATATGTATTAAAAGTTTATATAAAAAGTAAATGAAGTTTTGGTCCAAAATTAAAATTTTAAAAATTATGGTGTTTTAAGTTCACACTTTTTTATTTACTAATTACTAATGTAACATGCGTTGCGCCATATCATACATATACAATGTTAAAAAAAACATGTTGCAAATTCACATTTTTTATTTTCAATTTTCATCTTTTTGATATTTACAAAAATCAATGTAAATGAATGATTATAGTAATCTTGTATTAAATTATATTGTTATTTTCAATTCTAAAATAAATTATTTGTTGTTATGAATATCTTATTAAATGGATGTCTATCAAGATCAAGGTAAGTTTTGATGTACTTTAAATTGTAATAGTCAGTAGAAGTAGATCTCTACTTCATTTATACTTCTTATGGATATAAATAAAGACTTTGGTGAAGTTTTGTAAATATTCCCATTGATAAATAAAATACGCTCTTTCTTTTGCTTTCTAATTTTCTTTGTTCTTTACTTTCTGTCTTTTTATTTTATAACACGTTATCAACACAATCACTCCAAATCTACTGCTCAAGTTGTTTTCAATTGCCTTCTAGAGCTATTGCAATTTCAGTCTTCAATTGAGGCCTACGCACTATTGGTAATCATTATCCAAAGAAAGTTATATAATCCATATGTGGGGTGATGACGATGATGTTAAAGATCTTCAGGTATATTTTACTATGATTTATTTATTATATCATGTTTAATATATATGGAGAATAATCATGACAACATGAATAGATGAATTCTGATTTGAAATCCACGTATGTTTGTGATGGTGATTATGAAATAAAGAATCTATTGGGACATTTATAAGTTCATCGTAGTAAATCTATTGCATTTCCCGAAGTGAACACAAGTGCAAAAGAAAATAGAAACCAATATTATTTCAATATTTGGTAGTACAAAATTAGTCAAAAACTCCAAAAGAGCTAATATATTAATATCTTGTGATGGTTAATCCATTGGTTTTAAAAGAAATTCATAATGGATCTCTGTAACATCCCTATCCCAACTCCGTTGTTGAAATAAGGATATGGAGTGTTACCGAGCAAAAAAGAATATTTAACTTCATTTCATTGATCAAAGACAATATTCGAAGATGAATATTTTCGAGGAAAGGGGGAATGATACATGCATGGATAGGGTAAAATTTATTAAAGTCAATTCAACCAAGCTGCCTATTTTTAAAATGAAAAAAAAAATTAGTCAACTTGAGATGAATTTTTGGATGGGATCCATGCAATTATGGTCTTATATATCTTCATAAAGTTTGAAGGTCTGTCTCTTATTTTCGAAACACACTTTGAATCACTCAATTTTGAGTTCGAGAACTCAAGTTATGACTGCTTTATTGAAGACTATGCGAGCAAAATTTCTGGACTGGATTATGATGAGAATTACGAGTTTCGGGCTTTTAATTCGAGTTTAAATTATATTGTGCTCGGGTTTTAGGCTTAATTTTTTTACTATATATGAGCCCAATATTATATTTATCTGCTCTTATTATTTTATTATTCTGAATTTTTAATAATTATTAAGTAGTTTAAGTTAGTTAGGAGGTTTATGTCAACAAGAAAGTCTAGTTTAAAACTACCACTTATTTAGATTAATTAGAGATCTAGTACACTTAAGAGTTTTATTTATATTTATTTAGCTAGCTTATACATAGGTCTTTGCATTGTACACAAATCACACACTTGTTTTCATGAATAAAGTTTTCAACCCTGGTAGTTTGTTTCTTGTGCAAGATTTCTTTCTTATGGTTTTTAAAAGTAGTTTTCTTCTCAATTTTCTTCAAGGAGTCATGGGAATCCATTATTCACCCTTCAATTTGCCAAGGATTATTTCTTGAAGGGTTGATTAGAGCCATTCATTGAGTTTGTTGTGATTTATATCTCAAAGGATACAATTAGACATTTATCCTTCTATCCATCATAACCATCGGTTTATTCAATCCATCTTCCACTTTAAATTCTGTCTATTTATTTATTTTTATATTATTATTTTTATTTGCTATTTGTTCTACAATTTCTTCTTTTACTGTTTTCGACTTATTTACTACTAAATTTGTTTATTTTCTTTTTTTAGATCAAATCCAAATATTTCCTTTATGAGTCAAACTTGAATTTAATCCTTCTTCCACTTCCTTCATTCATTTCGTATCATTTGGTATCAGATTTGAGTGTTTTGGGTGTTCACGGTTGATTTCTAAACTGATTTCCATTACAAAACAACCTATAAGTAGCTTTTACCTTGAATTTTTTCAAAAAAAAATATTTTTGAGTTGGTAAACGTTTTTCAATTGATCTAAAATTTTATATACTAATTCTTGGCACTGTATTACAATATAAAAAAAATATTTCCCACAAAAAAAAGTGATAAAAAAATACAAAAAAAATACAAAAAAATAAAAAGAAAAAATATTATGTGCGTTGAATTTTGTGTAAAAACTTTCTAGATCAGATCTACATTATTTGAGAGGCTCCAGTTTAAATTTCATGATTTTTGGAAATCAAGAACACTTCGAAGAAAGTTTGTCAAGTTGCTTCGCAATTTTTAGGGTTTTCGAATTTCAGCAATTTTCATTGACTCTTAGCCTTAGGTTTTAATTTGTTTTTATTTTTTATTTTTCTTTTACGTATTCTAACACTTTATTGTTTCTTGTGTTAGTAGGTTAAAGCATGTTGCACATTCCTTCCTCCGTGCAACACAATTCTTTGGTGACTAGCCACTTTTGGACTCTTAGTGATATTAGAATATTTGGTAGCTAGATTCTTTAACATTCTGATTAATTGTCATAAATACTCCTAAAGGACTCACAAGATTAATTATTACCTCACTGAGAATTCAATTTTATTTTTGAGTGCATAACGGTGAGATTTGTTTAATTTTTTCTTTTGAGTGGTGTTTTTTTTTCATATTTGTCACAATGTTTCGTAGTGGCAAAGGAACTAATGACCAGAGTGACACACCACTAGTGACCATCAAAAATCTTGTTGGTTTCACAATGAAATTACAACGTGACCTCAATGAAGTCAATGATAAGTTCGAACACAGGTTCGATAGGTTGCAACAAAATCTAGAGGATCAAAATGCTCGAGATCAGAAACGTGACACTATTCTAGACACAATCAATAGAAATTTGGAATGTCTAAGTGCCAAAATTGAGCGTTGGAATTGTAATTAGGGAGATAAGGTTGATCAGCCTCGTCTTTGTGAAAATAATGCTCGATGTGTCTCTCGTGCAAATGATGAGACTTTTCTTAATAATGACCGTGGGCAACATTTTTTAGCTAAATCAAAGTTCTCAATTCTAGAATTTCATGGAAAGAATGATCAAGAGACTTCTTGTAATGGAAAAGGTGATCATAAATAAGTTTGTCAATTCAAGGGGAGATGGCCAAATGAAAGGAGGAATACAATTGAGTTATCACATTTTGTGTAATGTTATTGGTGTAGTTCAAAAGGTCATAAGGGTTTCCAATACCCACTTAAATATCCAAATAGGGAGAAGACGATTGAGATATCACCTTTTGTGCAATGTTAATGGTGTAGTTTAGAAGATCATAAGGGTTTCCAATGTCCAATTAAATATCCAACTGGAGAAAAAAGTAAGTATGACTTTGTACCTTTTGTTGACTCATACTCTAGTGGAAAAGCGATTTGCTATGGAGAGCTTTGTGAACCGGAAAAAGATGATAGTGAGAATTTTTTCCTTGAATCTGTTGAGTTATATGAGATAGAAACGTCATGTTCTCCTACTGAGATGTATTGTATTGAATTGAATATTCATAATACTTGTGAGGGGGATATGGGAAGTGAGGAAAAATCATGTGAAAAAATCGAGAGAATAGAGACCTTGAATAATAAAAGTCTACTTGATGGTCCAAATTTGATGAGTAAAAATCCATACGAGGTAAAGTTAAAGAGTTCTCAAATGGAAAAAGAATATGAAAAGCAAGAAAATACTCATACAAATGTGAGGAATGATTATGTTTTAACTAACCATAACTCAAATTTGTTTAATGGTTTTTCTTTATTATAGGACTTTAAGGATCCATTGACAGACTTCCAATTATATTGCTCTACCATCAATAGATGATTTTACTTGTGGGGAAAAGGTAAGTTGAATATTGGTAACTCCCCACAAGTGCTACAAGGTAACGAAGGTAAGGAAACAATAGAAATTAATTTAAGAAGGCATACCTTGAATGTTTTTATAAGTATGCTACTGATTTTGTTTGTAAAATATTTCCTTACAACATGTTTTCTTGTTTGTCAAATTTTATTAAATCTTGGTTTGAAAGTTGAATTAATTTTATAGGTTTATCTAGGTATGTCATGGCTACTTTTGTTGCATTCAATATGTTTATTAAAGAACTTTATGCATTTGACCTTGCAACAAAATTTTCTACCTTAGACTTTAAATATGAATTTTTAAATAATAATATTAAACTTCTGGATTTTGATTATTATGTAAAATTATTAACTAATCTTTGGAAATTCTTATGGATGACTATGCATATTTAAAGAAAGTTACAATTTATCTTTTACTTGAACACTCATGTGCCTAACATTTCTTTGTTTAGTGTTGATACATTGTTTTTAAAGGAGACGTCTATGATCGAAGCTAACTTGAAGGAACGAAATAATGTCTTTGATCCTGGAAATAGTTTTGGTGCATAAGAAAGCTTAAGTAAGTATTTTTTATTTTGTTGTTATTTATTCTAATCCCTTTTCTTTTTGTGCAGCTAAAGATTGAGGGACGAATCTTCTTGAGGATGGGGGAATTATGTGAGTATTAAGGCTCAAAATTAGGCTCATAAATACGAAGGGCTCAAATTTCCTCAAGGCCCAATAATGAGGTCGAAGGCCAAGCAAATCCGAGCAAAATTGAATGAGACCATCCAAAACTTCGTTACCAAGGTCCTAGATGCGCACACGACCAAAAAAGAAAATCAAGATTCACTTTTTTGTTTTCAAGAAAATAAAGAAATTGAATCTTGGTCCAATTTTGCTATTTTAAACAATTTCAAGAATCAAGAAAATCAATATTTCAAATCTTGGAAATCTTGATCCAAGAAACCGAATCTTACAGCCAAGGCGCATTGGATTTCATATACGAGCTTGACGAGCCAATTTCAAGAGCAAACAAATCACAAGACTAAGTTCTTAAAAAATGGCCTATTAAGATATTTACAAGCCCATCTTGAAGTTTGGAAAGTAATTTAATTGAATGTTAGGCCAAATTACCAAAGTGACCCAAATTGTAAAATATTTAAACTATATGTCCAATTTTATTTTAATAGGTGAATCATCATGTAAGAATTCAGCCCAAGGAGCCCATTTAATTTCTTTGGCTGAATTCCCATTAAAAGTCTACACTTAGAATTATTATTTTTTTATTTGATGATTTGTCATGTTAGTTATTCTGTTAGGGTTAGTAAAACTTATTTTGGGGGCCTATAAGTAGCATGGCTATCCACCCTTATACACATACAATTGATTTATGTTTTTTTTTAGTTAATAATAATTCTCTTTGAGTTTTTTCTTCGATAATTTCTATTGAGTTTCTTTTAAAAGTTGTTTTAACAATCTTTCAAGTTGTGGGAATTATCTTTAAGCTTTTTCTTGCCAAGATCTTTTTCTTGGAGGGGAAATTAGAGCCATTAAAAGGAGTTGTAGATTCTTAATGTTTCCAAGGCTTCTTAGGACGTTATCTTCTCTTTTCTATCATTAATTAATTGTTTATTGCTTATTTAAGTTAGTTCTTAATGTTTTGGCTTGCTGATTTTATTGATTTTCATTTCAGGTTAAAGTTGCTTCAAGAAAGACGTTCTCCTATCTTATTCCATTAATAAACACATCAAATTAGGATTTTTAATCTTTTCTTGTTGTTTCAAACAATCTTGCACAAAACAGTTTGTTTTTGTAACAACCCTATTTAGGGCCGAGTCGAAATAGTGGTTGCGAGACCATAAATCTGAAGTAGAAATATATGTTTTACGATTTCTATGAGGCTTATGATGTATTTGCATGATTGTGTGAAAATTAAATGAGGAAATTTTATTTATTAGTGATCAATTTGTCCATTAGGACTAAATTGCAAAGATTAGAAAATATGATATTCTAGAAGATTTAAGTATGAAATAGAATTATAAAAATTACTAGAGGTCCTTATTTAGCAATTAGACCATTAAATGTCATGAATTAAAAATTCATGTCCAGCCACCATAATTTCATTGGTCTATTTACTCAATAAGGACCTCTACTTTAGTGTTCCATAGCTATTTAACACCTTTAGCTTGTAGAACAAAACTTTCGCACTTTATGCGATTTAGTCCATTTTAAAAATTAAGCATGAAATCGCTAAAATTAATTCACCAAAATTTTCAAACACTCATATATCATGCTATAACACATAAAATAATATAAAAAAATAATTTCTCTGACCTCAGATTAGTGGCTCCGAAACCACTGTTCCGACTAGCCCCAAAATCGGGCTGCTACAATAATTTCATTTCAAATGTATTCTATATGCTTTGATATAGAATAAATTGTGATTATGTGTCTACGGACAAGTTTGGAAATGATTCAATGATGATTCAACAATTGAAATCCCAGTTGAACCTTATGAATAGTTTAGGATACTAGTGACATGTCATTAGGTGATATAGTGAGTTGGCTTCATGTAACAAACCATTTTTCAGTGAAATTGGAACAGTGGTTTTAGGACCACAGATCCGATCAAAAATATAATTTATTTTTTTATTATATGGTCCGTAATATGATAGATGTGACATGTGAAAATTTTGACATGAAAATTTTATCGATTTGGTGCCTAATTACGATAAGGACTAAATCGCATAAAATGTGAGAGTTGAATTCTAGTAGCTATAAGGATCAAATAGTTATGGAACTCAAAACTAGAGGTCCTTATATGGTAATTAGACCATTAAGAAAAGTATGTAGATTTTTCATGGTAACTCATCCATGGAATTATAGAAAAAGGTCAAGGACTAAATTGGAAATAGAAAAAATTTAATTAATTAAAAGATGATAAAAGAAAATATTATCTTATTATTGTCATCTTCAACCTAAAATTTTATGGAAACCCCAGGAGATAGGGGAAACTTTCAAGGCTTAATTGGGTAAGTTCTCTTGTCCTATTTTTAATAATTTTAGTATTTTTGATACTAAGATAGCTTAATCTCTCTATTTGAGGGATTAATTTGAAAAAGTTATCAAGGTATGAAACTGGGTCATGGATGTATGATGTTGGAAATTAGAAATTTATGGTAGAAAATGAAAGATTATTGATAGATAAAGAACTTTTACAAAGTGATTTTTGATGAAAACTTAAGTTAAGGACTAAAATGTAAAATTGTGAAATTCAAAGAAAAATTCTGAAAATTTAAGTATACATGTCCTGTAAATTTTGTAATGGGGCTTTTGTTAGGCTTGGAATAGGGAGTAATTTGCACAAGTTTCATTTTTCGGGCCTAGGGACAAAATCAGAATTTATGGAAAAATTAGGGGCAAAATGGTAATTTTGCCTAGGACACAAATTTTGTCCATTTAAATATGAAATGTATGAAATTGATAGTTAAATTCATTTATATAGATCCGGAAAACACAAACTCAAGGCTAGAACGAGGAAAAGAAAAGATTTCAGATTAGTAAATTATTACGCGAACAAGTGTCGAGGTAAGTTCGTGTAACTTAATCGTACATGTAATTATGTTAATTGAATGTTGTGTTTGTATGTAATGTGATTTATGTTAATGTGCTTTAGCTGTATGCTATGATGGAAAATTTGCTACATATTTGAAATGGTGATAAAGGGTTAGTCCCGATTGAATGTTGAATTTCGATGATTATATGCATTTTCCCGAGACTAATAAGGTCCTGCATTTGTTGCGGACGAGATTTAGCCCAGACGAGTAATCGTATTAACCTTGTTATATAAATGATTCAGCCCGGATGGGTAATCCTAATATAATACCTCTCGAGTATGCATTAAGATTGGGTTTAGCCTGGACTGGTAATCCTAATCAAGGTCCCCCGAGCTTACGTTATATAAAGGATTTAGCCTGGACTGGGAATCATGTTATATGATATGTGGCTCGAGAGTCTGTTCTTTGGTTAAGTTCCCTAAGGGGTACCCTTGAATAAGAAATTGACGGATTATGGAATCGTACACTTCGAGTGTACTACTTGAGCATCCATCAGAATTCAATAATTCAATGGGCATGTATATCTTGACTTGGAATGAAAACCTTGAGATGTGATGATAATGACTTGAAAGAACATTGCATGATATTTTTACTTGACATGTTTGTAAATGTTGTGACTAAAATGTCTGATTGAAGGCATGTGCTTAGTAAATTTTGCTAATGGATAGAAAACATTATGTTGTGTGCTTAAACATAATAACAGGATTGGTAAGTTTAGTTTCCATTCTACGAACTTACTAAGCATGTAATGCTTACTCAATTTATTTTTCCCTTGTTTTATAGTGCTCGGAAGCTCGTGAAGGTTGGAAGATCATCGGAGCATCGTCACACTATCAACTAGCATTTTGGGTATATTTAGTGAAGTCATTTTGGATATAATGGCATGTATAGGACAACTTGGCCAGTAGTGGCTTAAAATGTTACTTTGTAACCTAGCTATTGGAATGGCCAGTATTGGTTCATTTTGGTATGATTAAGTAGATTAGTATAATATACATATATACACATGTGTTATGTTAAAAACATGTGATCAATGTTGGGAATGCTTAAGTTAAACTAAGGTAAGGTTGTGATCACGTATGCTTGTAGTGATATCTCTTATGAATGATAGAAATTGCCCAATTTGAATGCTAGAATTGTTTGGTATTGGATGTATGTTACAAGTGCATGTCTTGGGTGAAATTTTGGGTGAAAAATGAAGTTAGAAATGGCTTCATTTTGTCCACACGGGCGTGTGTCTAGACCGTGTGTGACATACGTCCTAGTAACACGAGCATGTAGTTAGCTCGTGTGTCCCCTGCACCTTAATTTTAAGAAACAGAATGCTCAGATTTGGGCACACGGGTAGAGACACGAGTGTGTGCCTCAGCCGTGTGTTCCACACGGCCTAGAACACTGGCATGTGTGTTGGCCGTGTGAATCATGCACCTAATTCGAATTAATTTAATTAACCACACGGCCTAACACACGGGCGTGTGGCATGGCTGTGTGGCGCAAGTCAAAGAGCAACCTATATCGAACACGGCCTGTAGCACCGTCATGTTCCAGGGTCACACGAGTGTGTCCCTTGGACAACACGGGTGTGTGAGTCTTGCACTTTAGAAAAATTTTGTAATTTTGTGAAAAATTCTTAGAGGTTTTGATTAAGTCTCGATTCAATTCTAATGCTCGTATTGGGCTTCGAGGGCCCGATCAGGGGACACTATGGATGATCTCGATAAGTAAATTTACTTAATTTAATAGAAAAATGTTCTGAATGTTCTGGTAATGCTCTGAAACCCTATTTTAGCGATGGATACAGGTTAGGGGTGTTATATTTAGTGGTATCAGAGTTATGGTTTAGCTGATTCTCAGATTTAACGTAGTAAACACGAGTTTAGCTATACATGCCATTATATAAATTGTGGTAGTGTGATGACTCCTGACCATTTTAAATGTGTTTTTTATATAGTAATGCCATCCTATTGAGCTAGAGCTGAATCCGAGGAAGCTGAGAGCAATGCTTCAGCTTCAGTACAAAGAGTTGTGTCTGCGTCTAGTAGTAAAAAGCCTGTGTCTGAGGGCCGAAGTGAGGAGGCAAAATAAGCCTTCTTTCAAATGATGAATGAATGGTTTACCAGTATCTGAGAACAAACCCTGCTGTACAATGACCTTTCCCACCTGTTCCCCAATCGATTCTTAAGGTGCCACAAGGTGCCAAACCTGT
Source organism: Gossypium australe (assembly GCA_005393395.2). Lineage (NCBI taxonomy): Eukaryota > Viridiplantae > Streptophyta > Magnoliopsida > Malvales > Malvaceae > Gossypium > Gossypium australe. The sequence goes on from CM016625.1 coordinate 55,022,361, forward strand.
TAGAATTGGTAAGCCTCCAATAGATAAAATTCGCAAGCATGGGCCGGAAGAATTTAAAGCTACCGTAGATGATGATCCGAAAAGGGCTGAGTTTTGGCTAGAAAATACCATCCGGGTTTTTGATGAACTATCCTACACACCTGTTGAATATCTGAAATGTGCGGTATCTCTACTGAAAGATACAACTTATCATTGGTGGAATACCATAACTTCATTAGTACCGAGGGAGAATGTCACATGGAAATCTTTCCAAGATGAATTTAGGAATAAGTATGTGAGTTAGAGATTTATTGATCAGAAAAAGAAAGAGTTTCTCGAGCCCAAACAAGGAAACATGACTGTATCCAAATATGAATGGGAGTTTGTTTGGTTGAGCAAGTATGCTAGAGAATGAGTTTTAACCGAGGCTGAAATGTGTAAACAATTTGAAGAGGGCCTAAATGAAGATATCAAGTTATTGATTGGAATTTTTGAAATAAAAGAATTTGCAGTGTTAGCCAATCGAGCCCACAAAGCTGAGGAACTAAGTAAGGAAAAGAAACAAGCCGAAAGAAAGGCTCGGGTTTTAGGGAAAAGAACTATGTGTAAGTCAGAATCATTTGCTTCTAAGAAATTAAAGAGGTATTATGATCGTGTTACTACCTCTATAGGGTATTCTGGAAGAGAGCGGGGCTCTCAACATTCTAACTCGAGGTCTTCATCTCCATCTATGACAGTGTGGGTAGTGTTGGTAATCCCAAACTGAAATGCAAACACTGTAACAAATTTCATCATGGGGAATGTCGGTCTAGAAGTGGAGCTTGTTTCGGATGTGGTTCGCTTGACCATTTTCTCAGGGATTGTCACGAAAGAGTTGAAAAAGAAATAGAACTAGCTCCAAAGCCAAGTAATCCTGTTGCGAGAAGCAGACCACCCTGTCAGCTCGGTAATGCTAGTGGTAGCCAAGGTACTACCAAGGCTACGATAGTTAGATCTGAAGCATTAGCACTGCAAGGACATATGCTATTCGTGCTAGAGAAGATGCCTCTGCACCAGACGTCATTACTGGTACATTTTCTCTACTTGATACTGATATTACTTGTAACACCCCTAACCCGCATCCGTCGTCGGACTCAGGTTAAAAGGCATTACCAGACATATCGGATCATATCACAAACATTTCACTAACATCAAACATTCACAAACATTCCATAGCAAAATATATACATAGAGTCCCTTTACAAGGTCTACGAGACCTTAAACATGCATTGGGAAGGGATCGAGACTAAACCGAGCACATACAATTTTTTTCGAAACTTAAATATTTTTCAAAGTTATAGAGGTCACACGCCCGTGTGGGTAGGCTGTGTGCCTCCCACGGCTTAGACATGCACGTGTGTCCAAGTCGTGGAAAAACAAGGCATACATACTGACTTGTCCACACGGCCACAAGACAAGCTCGTGTGCCAGGCTCTGTGAAAATTAGGGAGGCTACTGACTTGGTCACACAGTCAGTCACACGCCCGTGTGTCTAGCCCGTGTACCTATTCAAATTGGCCTCATATGCTCATGTGCTCGACCGTGACAATCGAAGGGGGTATACTAACTTGGCCACACAGCCTAGCACATGCCCAAGTGTGTGACCATGTGCTCTCCCCAGGCTTACTTCGAAGTGGCCTTCGAGCAACACGGCAGAGTCACACGCCCGTGTCCCTACTCGTGTGGGAAAAAAATAGGCCATTTACAAGGCTAATTTGCCACCCAATTTGGGTCCTCCCTACAAGCATCAAACAAGCAACAAATATGCCCCATTTCCAGCCAATTTCAAGCACAAAACATACACCATTTAAACCATTTTCTCATCAAAAAATTTCATGCTCAAAACCTAAACCAAAACATACCAAAATCTCATAACAACTCATTAATTCATACATGATCAATGTCCCAAAATATCACTTCCATTTTCATACTAAAATCATACCAAATTCTCAACAAAACACATACCAAATTGACAATTTCTTTGGTTATTTATAAACATCAAAACATACCATTACTTAGCACAAATCATGTACGATGCGAACCTGGTAGCATCATGGTTCGACTCCATCCGACGCCATCGAGAGTGGCCTAAGCTCGAGGGGCCAAAGTGCAAAATGAAGCTGATTCCAGCTCATTTTCAGCTCAATTAATATTTTTGCATATTTTAAATTTTATATTTGAACTTTGTGTGTTTTGCATTTAATAAAGTTATGCATTATGTAACTTCCATGCTAGTTAAGTATGCATCTTAAATAATGACATGCATTATGTAACTCCCATGTTAGTTTAAGTTTGCATTATTAAATTAAGTATTGCATTAAGTAACTCATTCGTTCACTTAGTTTTCATTTCAAACCATGCATTTAAGCATCTTAGTTTAATAATGAGTTGCTGGACATTTATTAAACTCATCTTAGTTTAATTAATAAGTGTTTTTGTTGAATTTTATTTAATAAGTGTAGCTCCTATTTAATCTAGTTACTAGGATAATTTAATGAAGCATGAGTTTAAGTTTATTTAATTTTGGTTCTTTAATTAAACTAGTTGCTACATTAATTAATGTCTTTGTTTTTAGTTCATTTATTGAAGTCAAGTGTTTAATGTGTTTGAGTTTAATAAGTGTTTAAATGTGTTTAATATGTTTGTTTTAATGTGTTAGTTGCAGGTGTCTTTTCAATTGGAAACTGTTACATTCAAGGGTTGTTACAAATTGATTAAAGAGACTTTTTAAGTGAATTTCGGTTACATTCAAGGGGAAGCATTATTCTTCATAAAAAGGAGCTGTTATCATTCATTAAAGGGAGCATTATACATCATTAAATTCAGAAACAACCTCTTTCATCTTCCATAATCGATTGTTGATTAAAGTGATCACTTCATGACTTATTTTTTTCATTAAAGTTGCTGGTGTCTGTTCAGTTGACCAAGGGGATTTCAAAGGTTTTTTCTAAGCATTCAAGACCATTGATTCAGCTGAATTGAAGTGTATTGAAGGGTGGAGTTATTTACCATTCCAAGAGTTTTTGAGCTTTATTTCAGCTCATTATTAGCTCATTAAGTTGATCATATGTGACTATTCAGTTAGCCTCTTTTAACACTATAAATAGTTGTAATCAACCTATCGTAGGGGACTTTTTGACTTTTTGACATTATATTGAATGAAATTATATCATTTTGTGAGATTTGATTCTCTCATATTACGTTTGAAGACTCGTTGGCTTATCTAGTCTTTAGTGGCGTCAACCCGTTTTCTTGTATCCGAACTTATCACTATTATATAGTGTGGCGTTCAACTTTATACCAAGGTTCCTACTTTTCTAAGTAGCGGGTCGAGGTTTCACTACTTCCATCATCCACCTTGAAGCTTATAAGTATTTGGGTCATTGCTCTTTAGTAGTGGTTCTTACTTGCTTTGAGTTTGTTCCCTTTCATTCCATCACTATCCTTTATTTTTGTTGCTAGCCGAATTTTCCATTTCTTCCTTGAACCTAAAATTCATTTCATTCCCATTCTATATACCATCCCTCCTTATTTTCAATAACCAAACCTATATATTATTCATTTCCATAAACCCATCTTTGAACTCTTTTTCATAGCTTCCGCCAATATTTACTTAAAGCATCATTATTAAACGAGCTGAACAATACTTTCTCGTAGACGATCGGGCAACTCACATACGACTCGACTCACCCCGAGGCAGATCGTATCATTTGGTATCAAAGTCGTTAAAACGAGAAGTACGGACTTTCGAAGACAAGCCAGAATATGTTAGTGAAAAAAATTCAAAAAAATCGAAAAAAAATCGAAAGTTTCTCATTATATTTATTTCATGTATTTAAATTGTTGAAAAAAAACAAAAATTAAAAAAAAAAGTGAAGTTTTTGAAGGTTCTTGAATTTTTTTTTCTTTTTTTTTTTGTTCCCATTTCGATTGGTTCTTGATCATCTATTTTCCCTTCTACCATTTCTTCTACCCCAACGCCACATTTAAAGCCCTTTCCATATTTTCTTTCAGCCTACCCTATCTCTTTTCATTATTTCCTTTGTTTACCAATTTGTGACCAACCCCTAAGCCTACGATAAGGCCTTGGCGATTCCAACTACGAAATTGCGAGAGAAAGTTTGAAAGGTAAAACATGGTCATTTTGTTATGTCATATTTGAAAACCAAAGTGTTGGCTATTAATGTACTCACTCATTTTGTAAATGGCCATTGAGAATTGGCCAATATTTGTCAAGTTCCATATATTTAATCATGATGAGTTTCATGAAGTGAAAGTTCATGCAAATGATGGAGTAAAATGTAAAGTGTAGAATGATGATTTAGGGACTCTTCATAGTGTATTATTGCCATGTATGTGTTGCTTGTGGTGGTATATGTGTGTTTATGTTTCAGGGTGACAATTGGCTTGTAAAATAGCCTTGTATTTGTCCACACAGCTAGACACACGGGCGTGTGTCTAGGCTGTGTGTGACACACGGTCAGCCCTAAGGGTATGTTGATAGGCCGTGTGTCCCCTGCATCAGATTTGTGAGAATTCGGTTCGTCACACGGGCCAGCACACGGGAGTGTGCTTAGACCGTGTGCCCCTTAAGAGGTTGCTGACGTCAGAAATAGAATACCGAGGTTTTTCACACATGGATGAGAACACGGGCGTGTCTAGGCCATACGATGGACATGGGTCATTGTGTCCGGCCGTGTGAAAACCCCTGTAGGTTCGAATTGAAAAATATATTCCGCACGGGCTGGGAACATGGGCGTGTTCTATTTCACATGGGCGTGTGGCCCTGTTTAGGCAAAAATTTTCTAAGAATGCAAAGTTTCTATTTTATTTCCAAAACCTTCCGTATGTATGTTTAGGGCCTCGTAGGCATATTATAAGGATATTATGTATATGAATGAGAAGTTTTAAGTTGAAATGAAATTTTATAACCCAATGTTGTATGTTTAAGCAAGTAAAGTTTGGTAATGCTTCGTATTCAGTTCCGGCATCGAACACAGGTAAGGGATGTTACATTTAATGGTACCAGAGCTACGGTTTAGTCGATTCTCGGATTAACATAGCATATGCATGAGTCTAGCTATACATGTCATACACATGAGTACTTATATTATGATAGTGTGACGACTCCTGATGATTTAAATTGTGTTTTTATATAGTAAATGGATCCAGATAGAGCTGTGGTGGATGATGTAAAAAGTAACGCGCCGGCTCTCACTGAAGGGACGGTACTGAATGAAAATAAGAATAGACCAACGACCGTGAGTCAGAGAGGAAGAGAAGAGGCTAGGGAAGCCTTTCTCCACATGATGAATGCATGGTATACGGAATTCGTTCGTGCGAACCTGAATGCACAACCCCCTCCACCCTCACGTATTCCTCAATCTACCCCGTAGCTCCCCAAGTGGTAGAAGTGGTAAGAAGAGAAAAGCCTCTGGTTGATAGAATCCGAAAGCAAGAAGCCAAGGAATTCCGGGCTAGTAAAGATGACGATCTGGAAAGAGCAGAATTCTGGCTTGAAAATACCATCTGGGTATTTGATGAATTATCCTGCATACCTGAAGAGTGTGTGAAATGTGTAGTGTCTCTTTTGAGAGATTCTGTTTATCAGTGGTGGAATACCCTTGTGTCGGTCGTACCAAGGGAAAGGATCACATGGGAGTTTTTCCAAGAAGAGTTTCGGAAGAAGTACATTAGCCAAAGGTTTATCGACCAGAAAAGAAAGGAATTCTTTAAACTGAAACAAGGTACAATGACAATAACTGAGTATGAGCGTGAATTTGTAAGACTCAGCAAATAAGCTCGAGAATGTGTATCCATTAAAGCCATTATGTGTAAACGGTTTGAGGACGGATTAAACAAAGATATCGGATTATTTGTTGGTTTCCTCGAGTTGAAAGAATTTGTTGTGTTAGTGGACCGGGCTTGTAAAGCCGAAGAGTTGGTTAAAGAGAAAAAAAGCTGAAATAGAGTCTCGTGACTCAAGAAAGAGACAAATGAACAAGTCGTTTCAATTTTCATCCAAGAAGTCAAGAGATTTCTCTACCCGATCAGTTACTTCAGCTGGGTTTTCGAATAGAAGTAAGAGTAAACAGTACTCGGGGATTAAAGCTCAGACTACTTCAATTGCTAGTGTTGGGAACACTCGACCTAATAGACCGGAATGCCCACAGTGTGGCAGACATTATCCCGGTGAGTGCCGAACACATAAGAGAGCCTGGTTCAAGCGTGGTTCCCAAGATCATTTTATCAGAGAATGTTCTGAGATGGTTGAAAAAGAGAATATTCAGAGTGCAAGATCGGGAAGCACTACTAGAGGGAGACAACAAAGAAACCCGAAAAGTGGAATGGGTAGTAAGAGTACACCTAGAGAGTAGGCTGCGAGGTCTGAGGGTAGGGCGCCTGCGAGGACTTATGCCATTCGTGCTCGCAAAGAGGTGTTATTCCCTGATGTAATTACGGGTACATTTTCTCTCCATGATACTAATGTTGTTGCTTTAATTGATCCTAGGTCTACCTATTCATACATTTGCATGAAATTCGTATCTAGCATGAGCATGCCTGTTGAGTCTACAGAGTTTGTGATAAAAGTGCCCAATCCTTTAGGCAAAAGTGTATTAGTTGATAAGGTATGCAAAGATTACCCATTGATGATTAGAGGTCATTATTTAAAGGCAAATCTCATGCTATTGCCATTTGATGAATTCGATATAATTCTTGGTATGGATTGGTTAACCACTCATGATGTGACAGTATATTGTGGAAAGAAATACATTGAATAGAGATGTGAAAAAGGGGACACTTTTCGTGTTGAATCAGATGAGCAGGATAGATCGCCTGTAGTGATCTCCCATATGTCTGCCCAGAGGTATGTAAGAAAGGGATATGAAGCATATCTTGCTTTTGTTATGAATACTAAGGAGACTGAGATAAAAATTAAATTAGTGCCGATAGTATGTGAGTATCCAGATGTATTCCCAGAAGAATTGTCAGGGTTGCCTCCGGTTAGAGAGGTTGAATTTGGCATTGAGTTGGCTCCTAGTACTACACCTATATCGATTGCTCCATACAGAATGGCTCCAATTGAGTTTAATGAATTGAAGGCACAATTACAAGAGTTGACGAGCAAAGGTTTTGCAAAGCCGAGTTGTTCTCCATGGGGTGCTCCAGTATTGTTTGTGAAAAAGAAAGATGGTTCCATGAGATTATGTATAGATTATCGACAGCTTAATAAGGTAACCGTGAAGAACAAGTACCCATTGCCAATGATCATTGATCTGTTTGATCAATTGAAGGGAGCCACTGTGTTTACCAAGATAGACTTGAGGTCGGGATATTACCAGTTAAGAGTAAAAGACTCAGATGTGCCGAAAACTCTATTTTGGATGAGGTATGGGCACTACAAATTTTTAGTTATGCCTTTTGGTTTAACAAATGCCCCTGCTGTGTTTATGGATTTAATGAATCGTATCTTCCGACCGTACATGGATAAATTTGTTGTGGTTTTTATTGATGATATACTGATATATTCTTGTGATGAGAATGAGCATGCCCAGCACTTGAGAACGGTTTTACATATTTTACAAGATAATCAGTTGTATGTCAAGTTTAGCAAAAGTGAGTTTTGGCTTAAAGATGTTGGATTTTTTGGGCACATTGTCTCGGGAGATGGAATCCGAGTTGGCCCGAACAAGATTTCAGCTATTGTTGATTGGAAACCGTCGAGGAACGTATCAGAGGTTAGAAGTTTTCTGGGCCTAGCTGGCTATTACAGACGATTTGTCAAGGGATTTTCTATGATAGCTACTCCGATGACGAGGTTGTTACAAAAAGAGGTGAAGTTTGAATGGACAGAAAAGTGAGTTTCGAGAAACTAAAGGCATTGTTGACTGAGGCTCCAGTTCTACTGCAACGTGAACTGGGAAAAGAATTTTTGATTTACAGTGACACATCCTTGAATGGATTGGGCTGTGTACTTATGCAAGAGGGCAAGGTGATAGCACATGCCTCCAGACAGTTAAAGCCGTATGAGAAGAATTACCCGACACATGATTTAGAGTTGGCTGCCATTGTGTTTGTATTGAAGATATGGAGACATCATTTGTATGGTGAAAATTTTCGGATATTCACAGGTCATAAGAGCCTGAAGTACTTGATGACGCAAAAGGAATTGAACTTAAGGCAACGAAGATGGTTAGAGTTGATAAAGGATTATGAGTTAGTAATTGACTAACACCCCGGGAAAAGCGAATGTAGTCACTGATGCTTTGAGTAGGAAGTCCTTATTTGCATTAAGGGATTTGAATTCTCAGGTGACTTTGTCACAGGATGGTTCTATTCTAGCTGAGTTGAGGGCTAGATTGATATTTCTCCAAGAGATTTGTGAAGCTCAAAAAGATGACAGTGACTTGCAAGTCAAAAGAGTTCAGTGTGAGTTGGGTGTTGAGTCTGAATTTTGAATTAGTTCTGATGAATGCTTGATGTTCAAAGACAGAGTTTGTGTACCGATGAATGATGAGCTTATACGAAAGATTTTACAAGAGGCACATAGCGGATGTCTATCTGTACATCTGGGCAGCACCAAAATGTATAACGACTTGAAGAGATGGTATTCGTGGCCGAGTATGAAGAAAGACATCTCGGAGTTTGTGTCGAAATGCTTGATTTGTTAGCAAGTGAAAGCTGAACACCAAGTACCTTCGAGTTTGCTTCAACCTATTATGGTTCCCGAGTGGAAATGGGACCGTGTTACTATGGACTTTGTAACGGGTTTGCTGTTAACACCGAGCAAGAAAGATGTCGTATGGGTTGTGGTAGATAGACTTACGAAGTTGGCCCATTTCATACCTGTACGTGTCGATTATTCATTTGATAAGTTAGCAGACTTGTATGTTTTAGAGATTGTAAGACTACATGGAGTGCCTTTGTCGATTATATCGGATAGAGATCTGAGATTCACATCCCGATTTTGGAAAAAGTTGCAAGAAGCTTTAGGCACAAAGCTGAGTTTTAGTACGGCTTTTCACCCATAAACCGACGGACAGTCGGAGAGATTAATATAGATACTTGAAGACATGCTCCGGTGTTGTGTTCTTGAATTTCAAGGCAGCTGGGAAAAGTATTTATCGTTGGTAGAGTTTGCCTACAATAACAATTTTCAGTCGAGCTTGAAAATGGCACCTTACGAGGCTTTGTATGGGCGTAAGTGTCGAATGCCTTTATATTGGACTGAACTTAAGGAAAATCAGATTCATGGGGTCGATCTGGTTAGAGAACCCAAAAAGAAGGTAAAGATAATCCGTGATTATTTAAAAGCTGCTTCTGATAGACAAAATTCCTATTTGGACTTGAAACGAAAAGAGATCGAATTTCAAGTTGGTGATAAGGTGTTCTTGAAAGTGTCACCATGGAAGAAAGTTCTCAGATTTGGCCGGAAAGGCAAATTGAGTCCGCGTTTTATCGGACCGTATGAGATCACCGAGAGGTTGCCGTCTGAATTGGAAAAGATTCATGATGTGTTCCACGTGTCGATGTTATGTCGTTATCGATCAAATCCTTCGCATGTGATTACATCGACAGAGGTTGAAATTCAACCCGACATGACTTATGATGAAGAACCGGTTAAGATTTTGGCACGAGAAGTCAAACATTTAAGGAATAAAAGTATAGCCCTTGTGAAAGTATTGTGGCAAAGACATGGGGTAGAAGAGGCTACATGGGAGCCCGAGGAGGCTATGAGAAATCTATAACCGTTAAGATTTTCAGAGACGAAAAACCCTAAGGGGGAGAATTGTAACAGCCCGATTCAGGGCCTAGTCGGAATAGTGGTTGCGAGACCACAAATCTGAAGTAGAAATATATGTTTTACGATTTCTATTAGGCTTATGATGTGTTTGCATGATTGTGTGAAAATTAAATGAGGAAATTTTATTTATTAGTGATCAATTTGTCCATTAGGACTAAATTGCAAAGATTAGAAAATATGAGATTCTAGAAGATTTAAGTATGAAATAAAATTATCAAAATTGCTAGAGGTCCTTATTTAGCAATTAGACCATTAAATGTCAAGATGGACAAGAATGGGCATAGGAAGGAAAAATCTTAAGAAAGAGGCCTTAAGGGTAGTTTTGTTATTCGGTAAATAAAAGATTAAAAAGGAAAAACAAAGTCAAAATTGCGTTCATCTTCTTCTCCCATGGCCGAAAATCACTAAGGAAGACATGGCTAGGGTTTGTTCATCTTTCAAGCTTGATTGTAAGTCCCCGTTTTTAATGTTCTTCGTAATTTTAAGATCCTTGTAGTGCGATTTAGCTATTTCTAGCTATATTTTGAGCTAGGTTTTATGTTCAAAAATTTACCCATGTATGACATGCATGTATTTTGATGTTTTATGGAAGAATATGAAAGTTTGATATATGATAAACACCTTTTTCTAAGTGATTTTCACGAAAATGCATAAAAGGACCAAATTGTAAAAGTTATAAAAATGGCCATACATGAGTGAAATAGTGGAAATTGGGCGGTGTTGTAGTTAAGAAAATAATTCGGCTAGGCTTAAAATACAAGAAAATTGAATAAAAATCATTTTACAAGCCTAGGGGCAAAGTGTAATTATGTAAAAGTTTAAGGGCAAAATTATAATTTTGCCAAAGTATGATTCATGAGTCAATTTAGTCAATGTGAGTATTAAACAAGTTGTTATTATAGATCAAGAAGCACGAAGCCCGGACCGAAACCGAGGCAAGAACAAAGTTGTGGACTAAATCTAACATCTACACATATTTTGAGTACCGAGGTAACTTTGTGCGAGATTAAAGCTTCATAGTATTTATATATTTTAAATTGCTTGATATTATGACAAATAATATCATATCTATGAAAGTCGACTAATGATGCATCGATGAGAAAATGATGAGAAAATGTTAAGTTGAAGTCCCGGTTGAAGATTTGGAATAACGAGGATACCTATGTCACAACATGAGATAAGGAAGGTCCCGTATAAGACCATGCCTGGGACATGGCATCGACATCTATGTATGATCTCGTATAAGACCATGTCTGGGACATGGCTTCGGCACCAAAAGAAGATCTCGTGTAAGACCATGTCTGGGACATGGCATCAACATCTATGTACAATCTCGTTTAAGACCATGTTTGGGACATGGCATCGACATCGAGCTAAGAGAACCCGTGTAAGACCATATCTGGGATATGGCATCGGCATCAAGAGGTGATCCCATGTAAGACCATATCTGGGATATGGTATTGGCATCGTGATACATGTATGATGAGATTGAGTATCCTCTGATATTCTGAGTAGCTCAACAGGCAAAAGAGCTAAGTTATGTAAAGATGATAAAGAGTTAAGTTATACAAAGATGACAAAGAGTTATATTTAACTTAAGGATGATAATGATTTAAGTTCATGTTCAAGATAGCATAAGTGCTAAATTATGTGATGAAGTGATACAAGTACCATGAGTAAAATACGAGTTATGAAACCATAATGTGATATGTGATGGTTAAGAGTAAGTATGAGTAAGTATGTCTAACTACTTGAGAACTTGTGTTGTTATTGTTCTATGAGATGAATAGATTTTACCATGAGTACTTATGTTGCTATTTTTAGTTCATGCAAACTTACTAAGCTATATGCTTACCCCTCTCTTTTTCTTTTTTCCTTGTAGTTTCGCCAAGCTAGCTCGGGGATCGTAAAACATTGGAGCTCAGATCACACTACCAATCATTCTTTTGGTATAGTAAAGTTGATTTATTGTGAGTATGGCATGTATAAGAAACATGGTCATTTTGTTATGTCATATTTGAAAACCAAAGTGTTGGCTATTAATATACTCACTCATTTGTAAATGGCCATTGAGAATTGGCCAATATTTGTCAAGTTCTATATATTTAATGATGATGAGTTTTATGAAGTGAAAGTTCATGCAAATGATGGAGTAAAATGTGAAATGTAAGAATGATGATTTAGGGACTCTTCATAGTGTATTATTGCCATGTTATGCGTTGATTATGGTGGTATATGCGTGTTTATGTTTCAGGGTGGCAATTGGCTTGGAAAATAGCCTTGTATTTGTCCACACAGGTAGACACACGGGCGTGTGTCTAGGCCGTGTGTGACACACGGTCAGCCCCAAGGGTGTGTTGATAGGCCGTGTGTCCCCTGCATCAGATTTGCGAGAATTTGATTCGTCACACGGGCCAACACACGGGCGTGTGCCTAGGCCATGTGCCCCTTAAGAGGTTGCTGACGTCAGAAACAGAATACCCAGGTTTTTCGCACACGGGTTAGAACACGGGCGTGTCTAGGCCGTGTGACGGACACGGGCCATTGACACGAGCGCATGTCTGGCCGTGTGAAAACCCCTGTAGGTTCGAATTAAAAAATATATTCCGCAGGGGCTAGGAACATGGGCGTGTGTAACCCACGGCCTGCCCACACGGGCATGTTCCATTTCACACGGCCGTGTAGCCCTGTTTAAGCAAAAAAAATTTAAGAGCGCAAAAGTGTCCGGTTTAATTTCGAAACCTTCCGTATGTATGTTTAGGGCCTCGTAGGCCCATTATAAGGATGTTATGTATATGAATGAGAAGTTTTAAGTTGAAATGAAATTTTATAGCCCAATGTTGTATGTTTAAGGAAGTAAAGTTCGGTAATGCCTCTTATCCGGTTCTGGCGTCGAACACAGGTAAGGGGTGTTAAAGTTTTTGTCTTTAAAATCACTTCTAACAAATCTTTTTGTGTTTTGTTTCTATAGATCTAGTTGGGGTATTTTCTTGAGGTCCATGGATAGTTTCTTTCCATCCATGAAACCTTAATTCGTTCTCTTTTGGACTCTTTACCAGCCGGTTCATCTTTCTTTTGTTTTAATTTCGTTTGGCTTTCCTTTGTGACAATTAATTTGTTTTTGTTGTTTCTCGTTTCATTTTACGTTCATCTAGAGATCTAGGATAAATTTGTAACTTAGACAAGCTACGATCCTGTTTCGCATGCGTGCTGTATCATTCCTTATCAAATTCCTATTTCAATATGAGATTATGTTGTTTTACATGTTGTACACATCAAGGAAATAAGTTATAAATACTTTCATTACAATTGGTTTTTAGTCAAGAGCTAAATATTTCTGATTTTTGAATTTTTGTATGTGCGTATATGTTCCAATTGCTCCACGACAACGCACAAAGATGAGTGAATCCTTAAAGAAAGTTGGGAATATATATTAATTACAAGTATCCTTGTATTATTAGATATTTTAAATATTTTTGAAATTCAATTATGACATGATTTGTGATTACTATTTTGATTTGATAGTTTTCTCAACATTAGGGGGAAGAAATAATAACTTGTAATGAGTTAAGGGGAGAATAATTTGAACTAGAAGTTCAACAAGAATAACTCATTACAAGTTCCAAATATGAAAGTTCTGATAAAAATAATAATAATTCTAGATGGTCATATAGTGAAGGCGGGTGCTCTAGAAGAGACCCAAGACATAACTAATAAGTAAAACTCTAGAAGAGATTCAGGTACCTAAAACTGAAAATTAAAATAGTGAAAATAAGATATCTCGATAAGTTATGTCAATTCGAGAAAATGTGGAACCGATAATAAAAGTGGTCGACAATGATTTTGCATGCAATATTATTTTTGAAATAATGAAATAAAATGAGAATCTTGAATAAATCTATTGAGAAATATATATATGGAATAGATTGGTCAAAATAGAAAAATCCAACTCAAATTCGTAAAGTTTTTGGACCAATAGTCCAAATATCTAAAGGTATAAAGCCAGTGAGGGTACAAATGAAGTAGTTTTGCAAAAACCAGAATAAAAATAGAAAGTTTTCGCTAAGTCTTGGCATTGTTTATGAAAAGATATAATATATTTTTTGTGGTGGATGCAATAACCTTTAGATATATTATTAAACTGATAGTTCATAAAAGATTTAACTTGCTTCAAATGGTTGTTGTTACAACCTTTTATGAATAACTATATAGTGTAAAGTTTATATTAAAATCCTTAAAGGATTTAGAACGCTAGAAGCATATTGAAATTATCGGGAAATTGTTCATTTATATGAAATGAAATAATTTGACTTAGTGAATAATAGTTGAAGGAGGATTATAAAATGATCCAAAATACATATTTGTGTTTTTATAGAAGAATCATGATTAAAATTTGCTATGATTATTGTTGAAACTCTTGAAGAGATCAAAATATATCTCCCTCAAAATTTTCCCGCACTCATTACTTTCAAAAGAATGGTGATATAAATGCTTATTTAAAAAGCTAGTATTCAAGATTGAATATGTATAATATAAGATATTATGTGATGTTTTCAAGTAACACCCATTACCCATATCCGACGTCAGAATAGGGAACGAGGCAATACCGGACTTATTCACAAGTAGACATTCAAAATTGAGACATGAATTTCTACTCAAATTTAAAACTTTTCAAAAACATTCATATTGTCTCTAAAACGAGCCCACGAGGCCCAAAACATGATTCGAAAGTGGTTCGGGACTAAACTGAGAACTTTAGAAACTTTTGGAGAACTTATAATTTTTTTCATAAAAGAGGGATCACACGCCCGTATGGGTTCAGGAAATGCATGTGCTTTAGGCCATGTTCAAATTAGGGAGAATTTTGTTTATGACATCATCATCAAATTAAGGTCACACGGCCAAGTCACATGCCCGTGTGATCGATTAAAATTTTATAATTTTTCATAAAATAGATACAAGCTTCACAAGGCTAGGGCACATGTTCGGGTTCGAGGCCGTCCCGTCCACACGGCTAAGGCACACGCCCATGTCTCTGCCCGTGTGCTCATTACTGAGCATTTTGTTTTGCAACAATTAAGATGCAGGGGACACACAGCTGAAACACATGCCCATGGGGCAGACCGTGTGTCGTACACAGCCTAGGCACACGCCCGTGTGTCTACACGTGTGGATAAATATAAGGCTATTTACCAAGCCTTTTTTCCACCCTTCCATGCACCAACCTACACAACAAAACATAGCACCAATCCAAGCATATACTTTAAACCCAATCAGCCATACACAAGGCATCAACATATTATTTACATGCTATCATTTATCACATACAAACATCACATACTTAGCATCTCAAACCATGCATATATACTTAACCAATTAGTCAATATTAAATGGCTATTTACAAAAGGAATTATCAACTATTAAGCCATCACTTATGGCCAAATCAATTATGACACAAACAAAAAGACCAAGTCCCTATACATGCTATAACTCAAAATAATGTAATCATAGGAACCCAAAATGATAATTTGGTAGTGTGAATGGATCTCTGACCTTCTTCGATCCCCGAGCTGGCTTGGTAACACTATAAGACAAGGGAAAAAAAAGGGAGTAAGCTTTAAAGCTTAGTAAGTCCCTATGCAAATACTAAGCATCATACACACTTTAACATATAATTAACAGAAAGTAAACTAACATAAACGTCATTGTGAATTCATAATCAAGCTTAGCATAGATGTTATTAAAATTTTAACATCATAACTTACTCAAACGAACCAATCCAAGGTTTCATCACATATCGAGCTCATTAAGTATGAGTCTTATGTGCATACCTGTACCAACTTGCAACTTACCGTAATCTTTCACATCATACCATAATCTTTCACAACTTTAACGTTTCCTTTGAACTATTCGTAGAACCACTTGGAATACTAAAGGATACTCGGGACATCTTATACTCAAAGTACCATACCAATGCCATATCCCAGATATGGTCTTACATGGGATCTCATATTGATGCCAATAGCCCAGCTATGGTCTTACACGAAGTCTTATATCGATGCCATATCCTAGATATGGTCTTACACGAAATCTCAATAACCCTAATGTCATGACATTTGTATCCTAACTATTCCTAAGGTTCAACCGGGATTTTCTTATTCGTCAAACTTTTTCAATTTCATTCAAGATTAAATCACAATTCATACAGTAATAACACAATTAAAGCATAAATAATAATGCATTATTTACATACGAACTTACCTTGGTACAAAAATAGTAGGAATGGGACCTAATCGTCAAATACTTTGTTCTTCCCCTGATCTAGGTCTGAACCTCGTTTCTCTTGATCTATAGCAAATTTAACTCATTTATTATTCACATTATTCAATTCAGTCCAAAAATCACATCATGGCAAAATTACCTTTTTGCCCCTAAACTTTGACATATTTACATTTTTGCCCCTAGGCTCGTAAAATGAAACTTGTGCAATTTCATTAATTTACAAGCCTAGCCAAACCATTTTTATAACTATAACAGCCCACAATTTCCATTAAACACACCTTTACAACATATTTTATAACTTTTACAAATAGGTTCTTTAAGCATTTTCATCAAAAATCACTTAGTAAAAGTTGTTTATCTAACACCAAACTTTCATTTTCTACAATTTAATATCAAAACACATGCATGTCATACATGGATCAAATTTTAAACATGAACCCTACTTCAAAATGATGGTAGAATAGAAAGATCGGGTGAATACGACTTCAAAAACGTAAAGAGCTTTAAAAACGGGGCTAGGATGCACTTATAATCAATCTTGGAAGTTGAGCAAAACCCTAGCTATGGTGTCTTTTAATTTTTGGCACTTGAGGGAGAAGATGGACAAGATTTTAGCTTGATTTTCCTTTTTTATTCTTTTACTTACTAAATGACCAAAATGCCCTTCACTTAAAACTTTGAAATTTTATCTCACCATGTCCATTTTGTCCACTATCTTAACAAATGGTCTAATTACCATCTAAGGACCTTCAATTTTAAATTTCATAGAAATTAGACACCTCTAGCATGTAGAACTCAACTTTTTCACTTTTTACAATTTAGTCCTTTTGACTAAATTGAGTGCCCGAACGTCAAGATTTTTGAACGAAATTTTCACGAAATCATTGCGTGAAATTGTAGACCATAAAAATATAATAAAAATAAGCTTTGTTGCGTCAGATTTGTGGTCCCGAAACCACTGTTCCGACTAGGCCCAAAATCAGGTTGTACAACTCTCCCCTTTAGGGATTTTCGTCCCCGAAAATCTTACCAAAGAATAAGTTTGGGTAATGTTTTCGCATAGCTTCCTCAGGTTCCCACGTAGCCTCTTCTACTCTGTGTCATTTCCATAAAACTTTCACTAGGGCTATACTCTTATTTCTTAACTGTTTAACTTCCCAAGCCAAAATCTTGATCTGTTCTTCACCATAAGTCATATCAGGTCGAATCTCAACCCCTGTCGGAGAAATCACATGTGAAAGGTTTGATCGATAACGTTGTAGCATAGACACATGAAACACATCATGGATTCTTTCCAACTCTGTCAGTAAAGCTAACCGATAAGCCACAGGCCCGATTCTTTCGATAACCTCATACGACCTAATGAAACGTGGAATCAATTTGCCTTTCCAGCCAAATCTAGGAACTTTCTTCCAAGGAGATACTTTAAGAAAGACTTTATCACTGATCTAAAATTCAATCTCTTTTCTTTTCAAATCTGCATATGACTTTTGTCGATCTGAAGCGGCTTTCAAGCAATCTCAGTTTTCATTCACTTTTTCTTGAGTTTCTCTAACCAAGTCAACCCCGTGAATCTGTTTCTAGTTAAGCTTGGTCCAATACAAAGGTGTTCGGCACTTGCGGCCATACAATTCCTCATAAGGTGCCATTTTTATACTCGACTGATGGCTGTTGTTATAGGCAAATTCGACTAATGGTAGATATTTTTCCCAACTACCCTCAAATTCTAGAACACAGCATCGAAGAATATCTTCAAGTATCTGAATTACCCTTTTGGATTGACCATCGGTCTGTAGATGAAATGCAGTGCTAAAATTTAATTTCGTACCCAAAGCCTCTTGTAGCTTCTTCCAAAATCTCGAAGTGAACCTCAGATCTCTATCCAAAATAATCGAAGTAGGCACCCCGTGCAATATTACAATCTAAAAAATGTACAACTCAGCTAGCTTATCAAGCGAATAATCGATACGTACTAGAATAAAATGAGCCGATTTCGTCAATCTATCAACAACGACCCAAACGACATCTCTCTTTTAGGAAGTCAGAGGTAATCCAGTTATAAAATCCATCATAATTCTGTCTCATTTCCATTTGGGTACCATCACTGGTTGAAGTAAACCCGAAGGTACTTGGTGTTCGGCTTTTACTTGTCAACAAATCAAACATTTCAAAACGAACTCGGAGATATCTCTTTTCATACCAGACCACCAATACATTTTCTACAAATCATTATACATTTTTTTACTACCTGGATGCACAAATAAACAACCATTATGCGCCTTATGGAGAATTTTTTGAATAAGTTCATTATTTTTCGGTACACAAACTCTACCTCGGAACATCAAACAATCATCAGATCCAACATGAAAATCTGGATAACTAACCGATTCGTAATGAGCTCTCTTGGCTTACAAATCACGATCACATTTCTGAGCTTCAAAAATTTGCTGAAGGAACAATAGTTTAGCTCTTAACCGGGCTAGAATCGAACCATTACTGGACAAGGTCAACCTTGTATTCATCGCTCTCAAAGAAATTAAACATTTCCTACTCAAGGCGTCGGCGACCACATTTGCCTTACCCAGGTGACAATCAATCACCAACTCATAGTCTTTCAATAACTCAATTCATCTTCGTTGCCACAAATTTAAATCTTTCTGAGTCATCAAATATCTCAAACTCTTGTGATCAGTAAAAACATGGCATTTCTCACCGTACAAATGATGCCTCCAAATTTTTAGAGCAAACACAATGGCGGCTAACTCCAAGTCATGCGTCAAATAATTCTTCTCATGTGGCTTCAATTGTCTTGAGGCATAGGCTATCACTTTGCCCTCTTGCATCAACACACATCCCAATCCATTTAGTGATGCATCGCTATAAATCACAAATTCCTTTCCCGGTTTAGGTTGCACTAAAACTGGTGCCTCAGTCAATAAAGCCTTCAACTTATCAAAACTTTGTTGACATTTTTTAGGCCATACAAATTTGACATCTTTTTGCAACAACTTGGTCATAGGGGTAGCAATCATCGAAAACCCTTTGACAAACTAGCGATAGTAATCGGCTAAGCCCAAAAAGATTCTAACTTCAGATACATTCCCTGGCGGTTTCCAATCAACAATTGTCGAAACCTTACTTGGATCAACCCGAATACCATCACCTGAGACAATATGTCCTAAAAAATCTGACTTCTCGGAGCCAAAACTCACTTTTACTGAACTTAGCATACAACTTCTTATCTCTCAAAGTCTGCAAACAGTTCTCTAGTGTTCGGCATGCTCGGAATCATTACAAGAATAAATCAATATGTCATCAATAAAAACAACTACAAACTTGTCCAAATACGGTCTAAAGATTCGATTCATTAGGTCCATAAAAACTGCAGGAACATTCGTTAGTCCAAAAGGCATGATAAAAAATTCATAGTGTCCGTACCTTGTTCTGAAAGCAATTTTCAACACATTCGACTCTTTTACTCTCAACTGATAGTAACTAGATCTCAAATCTATCTTCGAGAACACTGTTGCTCCTTTCAGTTGGTCAAATAAATCATCAGCCATCGGCAAAGGATACTTGTTCTTAATGGTTACCTTATTGAGTTGTCGGTAATCCATGCCTAAAATAACATCGAATTCATCAAATGGTAACAACATTAAATCAGCAAGGGACAATTCTTGCAAACTCTATCAACTAAAACATGTTTGCCTAAGGGGTTTGACACTCTAATCACAAACTCAGTAAACTCATCAGGCAAGCTCTTACTAGCTACCAATTTCACACATACATAAGAATGCATCGATCCAGGATCGATTAATGCAACTACATGAGTGTTATAGAGAGAAAAAGTACCAGTGATAACATCGAGAGATGTCGCTTCTTCGCGAGCACGGATAGCATAAGATCTAGCAGGTGCTCCAGCTTCAGATCTCACAGCTGTATCCTTCATCACACCTTTACTTCTTGCTCCATTTTCGGTATTTCTCGGTGGCCTACCTCTATTAGCAGTATTACTCAGCCTCACACTTTGAAAATTTTCTTTCTCAGCCATTTTAGGACATTCTCGGATAAAGTGCTCTTGAGAGCCACACTTGAAACAAGCCCGGCCATTCATTCTACACTCACCGGCATGTATTCGTCCACATTGTTTACATTCAGGTCTGATATACTTTACATTACCCACACTTGCCATCAAAGTAGCTTGAGATTTAAAACTCGAATGTTGTTTCTCACGATCTCTGCGTGAATACCCAGCTGAAACATTCGAACGGGAATACATCTCTTTTGATTTCTTAGACTGAGATGGAAATGACTTACTCATCGGTCTTTTCCTTGAGTCTCTAGCTTCAAGATTAGCTTTCCTCTTCTCTTTGTTCAATTCTTTAGCCTTACAACTCCGTTCAACCAATACCACAAACTCTTTCAGCTCTAAAATCCTGAATAACACACGAATATCTTCATTCAGTCCCAACTCAAATATTTTGCACATAATAGCCTCCGTAGAAACACATTCTCGAGCATATTTTCTCAGTCTGACAAATTCTCGCTCATATTCAATCACCGTCATACGACCTTATTTTAGCTCAGGAAATTCCTTATGTTTCTGACCGATGAACCGCTGACTAATATATTTCTTTCAGAACTCTTCTTGAAAGAATTCCCACGTAATATTTTCTCTCGGTACCACCGATACCAGTGTATTCCACCAGTGGTATGCAGAATCTCTTACAAGTGAGATAGCACACTTTAAACATTCATCAGGTGTGCAAGACAACTCGTCAAATACCCTAATGGAGTTTTCGAGCCAAAACTCGGCTCTCTTGGGACCATCATCCATATTAGCTCGGAAATCTTCATCCCCATGCTTTCAAATTTTATCAACCGGGGGCTTATTCATCCTTACAAAGTCCATACCTTGTGGGCATACAGGAATCGGTCGAGGAATAGGTGGGGTGGAGGAGGTTAGACATTCAGATTTGTTCGAACAAATTCTGTATACCACTCATTCATCATATGGAGAAAGGCTTCCCTGCCTCCTCCTTAACTAACCGTAGGGGGTCTACTATCAGATGGCGCTGCCCCTTGAGCGAGAGCCGGTGTATTAGTTTTGACTTCATCAGCCTCAGCTCGATTGGGATTCATTACTATATGAAAACACAATTTTAAATTTATTAGGAGTCATCACACTATCACAGTTCATTTATGGCATGTATAGTTAGACTCCTATACGCGCTACGTTAGTCTGAGAATTGACTAAACTATAGCTCTGATACCACTAAATGTAACACCTCTTACCCATATCCGACATCAAAATAGGGTACGAGGCATTACCGGACTTATTCACAAGCAGACATTCAAAATTGAGATATGAATTTCCACTCAAATTTAAAACTTTTCAAAAACATTCATATTGTCCCTAAAACGAGTCCATGAGACCCAAAGCATGCTTCGAAAGTGGTTCGGGACTAAACCGAGAACTTTAGAAACTTTTGGAGAACTTAGAAAATTTTTCATAAAGAGGGGTCACATGCCCGTGTGGGTTCAGGACACGCCCATGCTTCAGGCCGTGTTCAAATTAGGGAGAATTCTGTTTATGACGTCAAGATCAAATTAAGGTCACACGCCCGTGTGCTTAGGCCGTTTGATATATAAAATTTTATAATTTTTTATAAAATAGGTGCAGGCTTCACACAGACAGGGCACATGCCCGTGTTCGAGGCCGTGCCATCCACACGGCTGAGACACACGCCCGTGTCTCTGCCCGTGTGCTCATTACTGAGCATTCTATTTTGCAACAATTAAGATGCAGGGGACACACGGCCGAAACACATGCCCATGGGGCAGACTGTGTGTCATACACGGCATAGACACACCCCCGTGTGTCTACCCGTGTGGACAAATATAAGGCTATTTACCAAGCCTTTTTGCCACCCTTCCGTGCACCAACCTACACAACAAAACATAGCACCAATCCAAGCATATACTTTCAACCCAATCAGCCATACACAAGGCATCAACATATCATTTACATGCTATCATTTATCACATACAAACATCACATACTTAGCATCTCAAACCATGCAATTGCCCACATTCATGGAAACATCATCATATGAATATATACATAACCAATATTAGCCAATATTAAATGGCCATTTACAAAAGGAATTATCAACTATTGAAGCCATCACTTATGGCCAAATCAATTATGACACAAACAAAAAGACCAAGTCCCTATACATGCTATAACTCAAAATAATGTAATCATAAGGAACCCAAAATTATAATTTGGTAGTGTGAATGGATCTCCAACCTTCTTCGATCCCCGAGCTGGCTTGGTAACACTATAAGACAAGGGAAAAAGAAAGGGAGTAAGCTTTAAAGCTTAGTAAGTCCCTATGCAAATATTAAGCATCATACACACTTTAACATATAATTAACATAAAGTAAATTAGTATAAACGTCATTGTGAATTTATAATCAAGCTTAGCATAGATGTTATTAAAATTTTAACATCATAACTTACTCAAACGAACCAATCTGAGGTTGCATCACATATCGAGCTCATTAAGTATGAGTCTTATGTACATACCTGTACCAACTTGCAACTTACCATAATCTTTTACAACTTTAACGTTTCCTTTGAACTACCCTTTGAACCACTTGGAATACTAAATGATACTCGGGACATCTCATACTCAAAGTACCATATCAATGCCATATCTTAGATATGGTCTTACATGGGATCTCATATCGATGCCAATAGCCCAGCTATGGTCTGACATGAAGTCTTATATCGATGCCATATCCCAGATATGGTCTTACACTAAATCTCAATAACCCTAATGTCATGACATTTATATCCAACTATTCCTAGGGTTCAACCAGGATTTTCTAGTTTGTCAAACTTTGTCAATTTCATTCAAGAGTAAATCACAATTCATACAGTAATAACACAATTAAAGCATAAACAATAATGCATTATTTACATACGAACTTACTTCGGTACAAAAATAGTAGGAATGGGACCTAATCGTCAAATAATTTGTTTTCCCCCGATCTAGGTCCGAACCTCGTTTCTCTTGATCTATAATAGCAAATTTAACTCATTTATTATTCACATTATTCAATTCAGTCCAAAAATCACATTACGGCAAAATTACCTTTTTGCCCCTAAACTTTGACATATTTACATTTTTACCCCTAGGCTCGTAAAATGAAACGTGTGCAATTTCTTTAATGTACAAGCCTGCCGAACTATTTTTATAACTATAATAGCCCACAATTTCCATTAAAACACACTTTTACTACATATTTTATAACTTTAACAATAGGTCTTTTTAAGCATTTTCATCAAAAATCACTTAGTAAAAGTTGTTTATCTGTAACACCACTCACCCGTATCCAACTCCGGGACATGGTTCAAGGCGTTACCGGACTTAAACATTCACAATCATACAAAACCAGGTTACCAGATTTCGCCCAAAATTAAAACTTTTCAAACACATGCATTTGACCTTGTCATCCATTTAATCACTTATACCACATAACAAGACATTAACACATACCATGGACAAATATGCTTACAAGCCGAAATCATTATAAGCCACATCTCATGGCTATAATCAACAAATCAATATAAGCCAATACAATTGGCTAATCACAACAACATCCATCATAGAAAATCTAAGTCCCTATACATGCCACTTACTTGAAAACATTTAACATACACATGCCAATACTCCAAGGATAATGGCTCGATAGTGTAATGCTACCTCCAACAATCTCCAACCCTGAGCTGACCTGACAAAACTAAAAGAAATGGAAAGGAGGGAGTAAGCTTTATGCTTAGTAAGCTCGCATGAAAATAATAAGCAATGCAATAGCATGCTATTTTCAAATTCTTTCTATTCATTCAAATTCTAGTTGAGCTATTTTCTTGAGTTATAGTTATTAAATTATTTATATCTGGAGCTACGGAACTCCAAATTAAGATCTGTTAATTTTCCCTGAACTAGACTAATTTATCTTCGTACCATAAAATTTTCAGAATTTTTGGTTTAGTCAATAAGTACAGTTTATTCATTTAATTTACCCTTATTTCACTGTTCGACTGTTCTGACCACTTTTCACTACGAATCAATTTTCCCCTTGTACAGAATTCAGATGATGTTATAATTTATTTCATTTGAAACTAAACTCATTAAGGATTTTAAGAATATAACTTATATACCATAATTATTTTTGTAAAATTTTTAATGATTTTTCCAAGGTAGAACAGGGGATCACGTAATCATTTTAAACCAGTCTCACAAAAATTTAAATATCTCAAAATATACAAATCCTTTGTTTTCTATGTTTCTTTTATATGAAAATAGACGCAATAAGATTTAAATAAATATATCATCCAACTTATAATTCAATTTCTACTATTTATGGTGATTTTTCAAATTCACGTAGCTGCTGCTATTTCAATCAATTTTACTGAAAATTTTACTCTCCCATGTTTTCTTTATATTACTTTCATATATGCACACATAACACCAAGCATGTTCAATACTAGCCATACAAATGAATAATCATCACCAATATTTACGAGTATTCATAGTGGCGCTTACACCATATAAGCCTTACCTCAATTTCAATCACGTATCACATATCAAACACATTATGCACATACACACATGGTCACATGCACCCTTGTTCACACAAACACTTACTCACACGTACATTTGCCACATTTCTCAATTGGTCACATTCACACCTGCACTTATTCATAACATGATCGCACCAATCACCATTAGTAAGTTATCTCGTTGAACCTTTCAGAAAACGCCCGATACTCGGTGGTCTCAGCACATAGCTCCACCTACACATAATCCGGCTTTCTTGTACACATGGTGAAGGTCCCTTATCACCCATGTGACCTAGTCATTCCATCTAGTAGCTTTCTTGTCTACATGGCGTCCAACACTAGGAACCACTCATATGACCTAGCTACTCATACCCGTAACTTTCTTGTACACATGGTATACATACAGTATTACACATGTGACCTAGTTACATATGAAATTATTATCCCGTAGCTTTCTTGCACACATGGTGAAAGTCCCTTATCATCCATGTGGCCTAGCTACATATCAAAATTTTCTATCTCGTAGCTTTCTTGTGCACATGATGAAGGTCCCTTATCACTCGTGTGATCTAGCTACATATTTTCCGTATCTCTCGGTTTTCCGAAGGTTCAATCAAGAATTTCACATTCCATACATTTTCATATTATAGTTATCATCCAATGACTTCCATAAGATCTAGCAAAATAATTATTGAACAAGTAAAATAAATACATTATTTACATATAAACTTTCCATTTCACATAATAACCATAGTCATAGAAAACACCTTTAAGCACAACATTTCAACCCATTTTCCTTGCCACCTATGTCACCTTTTATCATAAACATATTATTAAATCAATTCACCAACATAATATACTAAACATGTAATTCAGAAAATATCAATTTAATACCACAATTTAGGTTTCAAACATACACTATGACATTATTGCATTATTATTAACACGCCAACTTACCTCAGATTCAGAAACAGCAATTTACCATTTTAGTCCATAACCTTGTATTTTCCCAATTTAAGCCCGAATCTCGATTTCCTTGATCTATATCACATTTAGCCTACTAATTAGTCACATTATTCATATGAGTCCATAAAAAATCATATTTTTACAAATTTGCACTTTGACCCCTAAACTTTCACATATTTGCACTTTTGCCCCAATGCTCGTAAATTAAACTTTATTCCTTTTTCTTATGTTTTATGACATGCTGAACATTTTTCCCTTCTATAGAAACATCAAATTCTTGCTCTAACATGCACTTAAAAACAATAATAATTTTTACCGATTATGTCGTTTTACTCGTTTTTACTGAAAACCGCTTAGCAAAAGTCATTTAACATAATTCTAAGCTTCATATTCTATCATAAAACATCAAAATACACACTTTTCACCTATGGGTAATTTTCCAAATATAAACCCTAGCTAGAATTAATGGTAGAATTAGCTTAATCGAGTTACCGAGATTCTAAAAATGTAAAGAACATGAAAAACAGGACTAGAACAGACTTGCTATGAAGCTTGGAAGATGAAAAAACCCTAGCCATGGTGTTCCCTTGCTACATTCGGCCATGGAGAAAAAAAAATGAAGAAGATGATAGCTTATTTCATGTTATTTTGTCTTTATTCATTAATTAAGGCATTTTACCAAAATGCCCTTTTAGCCTTTCTTTGAAATTTTATCCATCCAAGCCCATATTTGTCCAAAATTTTAGAACTTGGTCAAATTTCTATTTAAGACCCTATAATTAAAAATCCAATTCAATTTCATACTAAAAACTTCTAGAACTCATATTTTGTAATTTATTCAATTTAGTCCTTAAAGTCTAATCGAGCACCTTAGACATATAATTTCTTCATGAAATTTTCACACAAGCATGTAAACATTTCATAGACCTTATAATAATCATAAAATAATTATTTCTACTTCGAATTCGTGGTCTCGAAACCACTGTTCCGACTAGGCGCTAATTCGGGATGTTACATTATCTAACACCAAACTTTCATTTTCTACCATTTAACATCAAAATACATGCATGCCATACATGGGTCAAATTTTAAACATGAACCCTACTTCAAAATGATGGTAGAAATAGAAAGATCAGGTGAATACGACTTCAAAAACGTAAAGAACATTAAAAACGGGGTTAGGATGCACTTACAATCAAGCTTGGAAGTTGAGAAAAACCCTAGCTATGGTGTCTTCTAATTTTCGGCACTTGAGGGAGAAGATAGACAAGATTTTAGCTTGATTTTCCCTTTTTATTCTTTTATTTACTAAATGACCAAAATGCCCTTCATTTAAAACTTTGAAATTTTATCTCACAGTGTCCATTTTTGTCCACTATCTTAACAAATGGTCTAATTACCATCTAAGGACTTTCAATTTTAAATTTCATAGAAATTAGACACCTCTAGCATGTAGAACTCAACTTTTGCACTTTTTACAATTTAGTCCTTTTGACTAAATTGAGTGCCCGAACGTCAAGATTTTCGAACGAAATTTTCACGAAATCATTCCGTGAAACTGTAGGCCATAAAAATATAATAAAAATGAACTTTTCTGCATCGGATTTGTGGTCCCGAAATCACGGTTCCTACTAGGCCCAAAATTGGGCTGTTACATTTCATGAGGGGGAGTAAGTACGCACTATACTTTTTTTTCCTTAACCAAGGTTTTGTCCCATTAGATTTTTCCGGTAAAGGTTTTTAACGAGGTAGCTTGTAATAGAAGATTGTGTACTCTTTTCCTTCATTAGATTTTTATCCCACAGGGTTTTTTCCTAATAAGGTTTTAACGAGGCACATTATCTACCAATGGGCATCCAGGGGGTGTTATGAATATTTTATTAAGTGAATTTCCATCAAGATTAAGATAGGTTTTGATGTACTTTAAATTCTGATAGTCATTAGAAGTAGATATCTACTTCATTTATACTTCTTATGGATATAAATAGAGACTTTGGAGAAGCTTTGTAAATATTCACATTGATCAATAAAATACGCTCTCCCTTTTGCTCTCATATTTTCTTTGTTCTTTACTTTTCACCTTTTTATTTTATAACATTTTTATGTATTTTTTATATAGTAACACTTGTTTGTATATAGTATTTGATATTCAAAATCACAATAAATGAATCAAACTTTTACATTGCTTAAAATTTAAGATTAATTAAATGAGTTGATTTGTATTTAACAAATTATTTAATTAAATTGGTTAAAACAATATTGTTTAGGTATAGAGATTTTAGTATTTTAGGTTTAAATTTTAATATGTCTAATTTTATTCTAAATTTATTTTATATATTTTTTATAAATAAAAATAAAAATATTCTTACAATTATATATATGCACATGTAAAATGAGAAGAGATAAAGTTATCCAAAAATTAAACTCGAGGTTTTTATTAACTAAAAATTTGTCAAGTCATTTGTCATTTTATCCATTGTTCAACCAACCACTATGAGTAGATTTTGACGAAATTTATCATATAAAATAAAACTGAACAAATACAATATATATAAAATAAAACATATTAGATCATGGTACACCCATGATGAGATAAAAATATTTAAATAAAAATATGTATTAAAAATTTATATAAAAATTAAAAAAAAAATTGGTCGAAATAGTGAAATAGAATTTTAAAAATTGTGGTGTTTTAAGTTCGAACCTTTTTATTTACTAATTTCTAATATCATATATGTTGTACATATTATACATACACAATAGTAAAAAAAATAACATGTTGCAAATTCACACTTATTTATTTTCAATTTTCATCTTTTTTATATCTATAAAAGTTAATATAAATAAATTGATTATATTAATCAATTATTAAATAATATTGTTATTTTCAATTCTAAAATAAATTATTTGTATATATATCTATGGTAACATTTGTTTGTATATAGTATTTGATGTTTAAAATCACAATAAATGGTGGGATGATTCTGTTGGAAGTGTTCCCAAAAAGTTAGAGCTATTGGGTAATAGTGTTATGAATTGGAGCATAGTTAATAGTAGAGAGAAGAGGAGAAATCGGATTCGAGTTGAAGAAAGACTGGAAGGACTTTATGCTCAGGATCCTTCGGATGATGTCTTAGCTGAAATCGTAGAGGCCCAGTTAGATCTCAATCTGGAGGCAGATAAGGAGGAATTATATTGGGCGCAACGAGCACGAGTAAATTGGTTGAAGGATGGAGATTGCAATACCAGTTTTTTTCATAAGATGGTTGAACAACGCCATTTCAGAAACAGAATCTCTGAGCTTGTTGATGCAGATGGTGTTAGACATACTGAGACGGAAGAGATGATTAAAGTGGCGGCAGATTATTTTGAAGACTTATTTACAGCTTCTGAAATAGGAATGGATGAGCATCTGTTTAGCATGGTGAAAAGCAAGGTTACCGACAGCATGAATGAATCTTTGTTAAAACCCTTTACGGAGGAGGATGTTTGGGACGCGGTTAAGTCAATGCCACCATTAAAAGCTCCTGGGGTGGACGGGTTTTCGGTAATTTTTTTCCAGCAATATTGGCATATTGTTGGACAGGACATTTCTAGATATTGTCTTGCTACTTTGAATGGGCAGATCGATGTTGGGGACATTAACAAGACGAGAATTGTGTTAATTCCCAAAGTTGATAAGCCCAAATTAATGTCCCAATTTAGACCCATAAGCTTTTGTAATGTCCTCTACAAAATTATTGCGAAGATGTTGGTTTGTCGTATGAGTATCATGTTGGGCGACTGCATCAATGAAGCACAAGGAGCTTTTATTCCAGGGAGGCTCATATCAGATAACGTTTTGATTGCATATGAGGTTCTCCACTCGCTGAAGATGAAAAAGAACAAAAAGCACGAGAATTTTGCTCTTAAACTGGATATGAGCAAGGCGTATGATCGGGTTGAATGAGATTTTCTAGCAGGAATGATGAAGGCGTTGGGATTCCATGTTGACTGGATTGTTCTTATTATGAGATGTGTAAGCTCAGTATCCTACTCAGTTTGTCTTAATGGTTTGGGCAGCGATTGGTTTTCACCTTCTCGAGGGCTGCGTCAAGGAGATCCTCTCAGCCCGTATCTATTCATTATTTGTGCTAAAGGTTTTTCTACCTTACTTGAAGATGCTAAGATTAGAGGCTGTATGAGAGGGGCCCCTCTTGGTCGGGAAAAATTTTCTATTAATCATTTATTTTTTGCAGATGATTGTATTCTATTTGGCGACGCTACAAGAGAGGGAGCTATAATGGTTCGGGACATCATTAGAGAGTACGAGCAGTGTGCAGGGCAGAAAGTGAACTATGCCAAGTCTCTGGTTTACTTTGGGGCTAATGTTAATCCTGTTGTTAAGGAGGATATTACGAATCTACTGGGAGTTCGAGTGGCTTCAAGTCCCGAAAGGTACCTAGGGTTGCCAATGATGGTGGGAAAAAGGAAAAGTTGAGCTTTTGCAAGTTACATTGACAGATTCAAAAAACGAGTAGTTGGGTGGAGAATTCGATATTTGTCTATGGGAGGTAAGGAAGTTTTCATTAAATCGATTTTACAATCTCTGCCTTTGTATGCAATGCAATGTTTTCTATTTTCGAAATCGTTATGCAATAAGCTGGAGAATATTATGAATAAATTTTGGTGGTCTAATAATAAAACATCGAAGGGTATCCAGTGGTGTTGTTGGAATGCGCTCTGTAAACCTAAGTCATCGGGTGGGCTTGGATTTAGAAAGTTATCCTTGTTTAATACAGCGTTATTAGCAAAGCAAGTTTAGCGGATTTTTACTAATCCTAAAAGTCTCTTAGCCAGAATTTTAAAAGTCCGTTATTTTCCGTTGTCGGATTTATTGTCAGCTAAGGTTGGTTCTTACCCTTCGTTTACTTGGCGTAGTATTTGTAGTGCCCGTGATTTGATTGTGGATGGGACGGTGTGGCGGATTGGTAAAGGGGACAGTGTCAATATTTGGAATGATCCCTGGTTTCCTGGCAAGGAGAATAATAGGATTAAAGGTCATGAGATTGTCCCTGCTTATATTTCGGTTAATCAGCTTATACATGCGGAGATGAATACCTGGAATAGGAAGCTGATCAATAGCCTTGTTGATGAATCTACTACTGATAGAATTTGTTCCATACCGATTGCAATGAATCCCACAGAAGACACTCTGGTCTGGAAACATGACGGTTCTGGAGTTTATACTGTTAAGAGTGGGTATCGGGTTCTATCAAGCTCTACAGTACTGCCTAATTTACCTGATGCTAATGTGGCCTGTTACAATGATTTTTACAAACATTTGTGGCTATTGAATATTCCAGAAAAAATCAAAATACATATATGGAGACTTTCCAACAATCTGCTCCCTCATTTTTTCAATCTGGTGAATGGGAAGGTAGCGATGGACGCAGGTTGCCCTTTATGTAGGGGCGCGGTAGAAGATTCCAACCATCTGATGTGGACCTGTGAAGTGTTGCAACGTGTGTGGTTCCTTTTGCGGGTACCGCTTCCGTCCATTGATGAGTCATGGGATAGGAAGCAATGTCTAGCAAACACATTTTCTGCAGTAGATGAACAGTATAGAGGCATTATCGCAGTTTCAATATGGAGTTTATGGTACCAAAGGAATAAATTTGTCCATGAGGGGATCCGTTTTAACTTGAATGAAGTCTTGGGTTTTATTCGGGGATATGTTCAGGAGCTCTAGATTTACCAAAGGTCTTTTCAAATCCGGATTAGAACTGACACAAACGAGATATGGAGGCCCCCGGAAGAAGGTACTTTTAAGATTAATTTTGACGCGTCTTATAGATCAGATGTACAGATTGCTATTACAGCAGTTATTGCTAGGGACTCAAATGGAGATATAAGAGGCGCAGAGACTTATCTGTTTGATAGAGTTGCAGATCCCTTTGTGGCGGAAGCTAGAGCATGTGAAAGGGCGATTATTTTTGCGTTGTCAAGAGGATTTCAACGGCTGGTGGTGGAGGGGGATTCATTGGCTGTTGTCAAGAGCATATAGAAGAAGAAGGAAGATAGATCGGTACTGAGACCGATTACACAAAATATATGTCAAATGGAAGCGAGTTTTGCACAGATTTCTTACATGCATGCTAGGCGCTCTGCTAATGTCGTGGCCCACACATTGGCAATGGAGGGGAGGCGTCTGAATTTCTTTGGAAGATGGGAGGCCGGTTTACCTGAATCGGTGAAGCGAGCAGCGTTGAAGGATAAACTGGAAATGACTCAGGATGGATAAGGTTGCTTGATCTTGCTCTGTGGGTTTGATTTGTCGCACTCCAGGTGATGGAGCGGCGTCGAGCAAGAGTGTCTGGTTCGGTGAATGTTTTGCTATCTGAGGACGGTTTCTTTGGCTGGGATGGAGGATTCGCGAAGATAAAGGGCCTGTCTTTTCAATTTCTTTGTTTTATTTGTTGCCTACAGCTGTTTTTCTACTTGGGTATTGTTCTGGGTTTTTTTACTGTTTGGACTGCTGATCAGCCCTAATAAATTTCAGCCCGTTTCATATTCAAAAAAAAAAAATCATAATAAATGAATCAATCTTTTATGTTTAAAACTAATTAAATGAATTGATTTGTATTTAACAAAATATTTAAGTAAATTGGTTAAAACAGTATAATTTAGGTATGGAGAATTTAGTATTTTAGGTTAAAAATTCAATATGTCTAATTTTATTCTAAATTTATTTAATATATATATATATTTATAAAAGGACAAAAATATTCTTACAAATATATATATATATGCACATATAAAGAGAGAAGAGATTGAAGTTTTCTAAGAATTAAACTCAAGATTGGTATTAATTGAAGATTTGTCAAGTCATTTGTCACTTTACACGTTATTCAACCAACCATTGTGAGTAGATTTTGAAAAAAAATTATCATATAAAATAAAAATAAAAATAAAATGGAACAAATACAATATACATAAAATTAATAAAAATATTAGATTATGGTATATCCATGATGAGACAAAAAGATTTAAATAAAGACATGTATTAAAAGTGTGTATAAAAATTAAATGAAGTTTTGGTCGAAATAGTGAATTAAAATTTTAAAAATTGTGGTGTTTTAGGTTTAAATCTTTTTATTTATTATTTTCTAATGTTACATGCGTTGGATGTGATTTTATACGTTAATATTTAATTAATTTTAAATATATACTTTTAATTGTAGTAATTAGCATAATCAATATGTTTATAATTTTATTCAAATAATATCTCTATTTCACATTAATAAAATCATCACACCTTTTTTAAAAAATAAAATTACATAATAAAAAAATTTACGTCAAAATTTTAACTAATAATAACAAATTATAATTATCCCAATAAAAAATTTTAAACTCGTGTTATATATATATATATATATTATAAATTATAATAGGTTTTTACTGACTTTGTATAAAAACATAAAAAAATTGTCATAATAACATATTTTATTAATTTTTAATCATGGTTTAACTGAATTGATGTTGAATTAAATAATATATTATAGATGCCAACGTTGTACCTAACCTCATTTATATTTTAAGAAAAGGAAAGAAAATCCTACCCCCCCCCCCCCAGCTCTTATTGCAGAACTTTAAAAATAACCAAACCTTGCTGTTTTTTGAACTTTTACGACGCCTTGCGCCGCACTCAATACCCCAATATAAATATAAGGTAGGTTACACGAATTGGGTTAAATGTATTTATTTAAATATATATATATATATATATAAACTAAGAAAATATTTATATCATGGTAGAATATATATTATATAAACATTGGATAAAAATAAATTAAAAAGAAATAAAGAAGTCTAGGTAACATGATAGGCAATTAAGGAGGTGCATGACAGGACCACAATCCAACATGAACAAGTGGAGTGAACATGAAGACATTTCTTTTCTTATTTTACTGAACAGTAAATTATTGTAAAGTTTGGGTAATTTATATGATGAACGTCGACAAGAACGAATGGGATTTTTTGTTTGGCTACGAAATGTGTCAATTCAGTATTGGATTGAACTTATTTGAATTAAATATTCAGATAAACTTATTCAAGTTAAAATAAATGTTATATGACAGAAAATCCGCATAGAAAATTGTTTAAATTAAAACGTAAATAACTCTGCTTAGAAAGTTTCAGTGTAACAACGTGGTATAATATCAAGCAGTTATTTAAAAATCAACGAGAGAGAGTTGAGGATTTTTATTTTCTAGTTTTAGATTAGAAAGCTATATTTATTAGATTATTATCTGATTGTTCAAAATCAATTCTTTTAGTTATTAGGGATGAGTTAAATTTTTTTTTTTTAAAATTTCGAATTAATGTGCATTTAATAGTTTATAAAAAAGTTTTATTCGGTGTTATGACCCTTTATCTTCAAAGAAAATAAAAAATAATTTATAGAATGTAAGTTAAAAAATTGTAGTTTTCCAAAATCGAATTGAATTCTATTCTTTATTTAATTTATAATTAATTTTAATTTTTATGGTATAAAAATACATATTTTATACGTAAAATAGTTGAAATAATTTAACAGCTCTATATAAAAAATACTTTTTTTAAAAATACCATATAAAAGAATAAATTTTTTTATTTATTAGAAAAGTTGTTGTTTTTTAATAAAATATCTATGAAAATAATATTTAAAAGTCATAAAAAATTATATTTTGTCAAAATAAATCCAAAAATTCAATACTAAAAATTAATATGAAAAAAGAACTTAAATTAAATTATAATGACCAGTCGGACCGAATTAAGCTAATACCACCGCAGTCATTATAAAAGAAAGAATCATGTTGATCAAAGCACAAATCTAAATGAACCATGGGCATGATGACTAACTTGAAAAAGAAACTAAGATTGAATTGTGTTTTTACTGTTAAATTTTCTAATTCAAATTATTTATTTGAATGAATTTAAAAATCAAATTATTTTAATTCAAAAATTAGCATAACTCAAATTATTTAATTTTAAAATATATTTTTTTCCAGAATTTAAATTATAAATTTTAACTAGTTTTTTGTTTTCTAATTAAATTATTGGTCTCACTCAATTAGTCTTGTTATTTATATATATTTTTATCGAAATGCCAACGGTCAATATGTTACGAGCTGAAGTAATGGGCCAAGTTGTTGGGCTAGAATTCATGGCCATTCTAGTTGGTAAGTTAGTTTGTTGGTTAAGTCATTAATTAATCTTTTAAATTTCTGTTAAGAGTAAATAGTGGAACCTGTACCTGTACTAACAATTGATGCCCACTGCTACCCAGGTTTCTATTACAAAAAGCTGTTGCAGCATGAAAGGTCAGACACATGAAAAAAAATAAGATATCGTTGTTTGTTTGAAAACTTAGAAAGTAATTAAAAAAATAATTAAGATATGTGAAAGTAAAACTATATTTTTTCTTTAAAAAATATAAATTACAATTATACTTAAAATTACAAATACAAATAATATACATCCAAATAATTAACACAAAAATATATACCATAGCTGTCATATTGTGTGCTAATACCGACGCGTTTTCATTTTTGTTGACAATTTTTAGTCTGCTTGGGATATGCTCTTATCCTGACACATTTGCATATGATCTTTGTTTCAATATTATATTCAAATTTGTTTTGCTATTTTTCTATAAATAAAATGCCTAGTTCCACTCAGCTCCCTCAAAAACCTTCAAAACTAGAACAAACACTCACTTAAGTATGCTTAAAATCATATTCTCTTTATTATTATAAATTTATGATAATAAAAATACCAATTAATTTAAGATTCAATCAACTAATTTTATTTTGTTAATGTTTCGTAGTTTTCTGGGTTATATTATATTCTTGTGGCTTAGTTTTTTGTATTTAATATTTTTTTTTCTTCGTTGAAACACATTCTTTCGTATAATTTTGTCTTTTATTTATTTATTGAATGTTGAATAATGTTTTAAATTTATTTTTTATTTTAAAACAAATTTATTTTTATAGTAATTTTACATCTTTTAATAAGATGGAATTTAAAAAAGCTTAAAACTTAAAACTAAACATTTTGAAGTTAAAAACATTTCTAAAATTTCTAATACAATTTTTGGACAATTATAAGAGTTTAGAGATAATTTTAAATTATTTTGAATTGCTCAGGGGTGATCGGAGGTGTATGGGACTCGAAACGGACCCCAGATAGTCGAAACAATGCAATGACTTGGACATGGAGCAGTTCATAGGTTGAGTGTGGTAGCATGGAATAAATATACCATTCAAAAATCAACTTTCTAGTTTGGAGGGTACCTGCTTACCAGAGCGGTGTCTCGATATTTTGAAACATTATAGGATTGAAATCGGATTAAAAATAGTATTGCATTAATTTAAAAGATGAAAACACAAGTAAATATCTTTTGGCGGAAGCTTCATAAATTTTTACAAGTTTGAAATAAAGTTTTCCTGTCAAGTTATCATTAGAATAACAACTTAAAATTCAATCCAGTTCGGTATTTCCTTAAACCAAGTTTAAGAATAAGCCAACAAGGCTACAATATAACCTTCATAAATACAAAATATCATTTCTCAAAATACATGCTAATGACTTTCAAAAGCGTCATCTAACAGTCGTCCTAATACCCCTAGCAAATACATGTCACGCAAGAAAAACAATGAAGGCTCACAAGTGGGCTGCTAATCAGGCTAATTCCCTACTATTATGACTATAACACCCCTAACTCGTATTCGTCATCGGAATAGGGTTACGGAGCATTACCGTAAAACTGTAACATCACATCATTCATTTCTAAACATTTCATTAAGCATAGCAAAGTCCACACATACACATGCATATCGTCCCTTAATCCAGCCTTCGAGGCCATAGAAACACTTTAGAAACAATTCGGGACTAAATCGGGAACATTTGAAACATTGAGGAAAAAGTTAGAAAAATTTAACTTACAGGGGTCACACGGCCGTGTGACTCACACGGCTGAGACACACGCCTGTGTCTTAGGATGTGTAACAATCGAAATAGGGACACACGACCATGTCCCAGCTCGTGCCTGTGCCCGTGTAACTTTCTGAGTTAGGTCACACGGCCAAGCCACACGCCCGTGTGCCAGGCCGTGTGCTAGGCCGTGTAACTACCTGACTTGAACCTTAAAAAAAACTACAGGGGACACACGACCGTGTGTCACACACGGATGAGACACATGCCCGTGCCTTAGGCTATTTCGACATGAAATTGGCCAAAATCAAGCCATTTCCATCACCCATTTCAAGCTTATACCTAAACACATTTTGCACATATGACCAAGGCATCATAAACATACCAAAACATACATAATATAACCAATTCAAATGACCAAATTCCATTCAACCAATATGCCATATAAGGCACCTCAAAAGCAAGCATTCAACTTAACTATACATATGCATATTTGGTCACATTGCTACCATTTTAAAACATACCATACTTGATTTATGCCATGTCAATATATACATTTGAACCATTCCTCTCATGCATCTCAAACACATATACCTAAATTTATACATATTTGACCATAACTCATCCATACATATCTAGCTTAATTCCATACCAAATTATACCATAATTGACCACATTGAAATTACGCCATCATATACTCAATTGGTCATTCAAAACATACATCAACTTAGCCATAATAACACCAACCATCAAGGCATCCAAGTACCATACGTACATCAACCATAATAACATATACATGCCAAACATAATAACTAGATCATTAAACACAAGTCCACCAATACATGGCATTATAACATTGACCAAAACATCAAAACCTACTGATATAATCGCTGGATAGTGTGATAGATCTCCGAGGAGCTTCCAAACCTATTAAGCTTCCGATAATTTGTAAAGTAAGAGAAAGATAACTACGTAAACAATGGATGCATAGTAACCTCGTATAAATTTTAAACATAATATTCCATTTCAAATATGAACTTTATATGACAAATATAAAGCTATACCAATGCCACAAGATTATCAAACTATATAACCATCAACATCACTTATACTTTTCATTCCCAACATAATAGGATTATAAGACATATTATACAATCATTAACTTTTACATAAGACTATGAACCATTCCATTTATTTAGTTTCCATTCCATTTACTTAGCATAAGCTTAAATAATGTTATCAATTCACAAATTAGTGTATTTGTTCATATCATAGGTAAATTCATCCATAGCACAAGTGAATTTCTCACACATAAATACGTCATTTAACTCATCAATCCTTTTATATCATCATATTACATCTCAATTATGAACTTACCATTTCGTTACCCTTTTTTACCCATTTCATTTGCATAATACAAGATAGAAGCATAAACATCAACCATAACCATAAGCCTAGCATAAGCCTAATCAACACCATCAATACACAAGTTAGTGCATTTATGTATATAACTCTTTTGGGGTCAACCACATGATAAACAATTTAATAAGAAAATATATCTTTTGGTTCATACTACCTTTTCATGAACATAAGCATATTTCCATTTGGACATTTACCATTTCAACGTATATCATTAAGATTAAGCATGATGTAATCCAATCATAAGCTTGACACAAGACTAAGCATTATCCACAACACATATTACTACATCAATTCACAAATCACTTGAAATAACATAAAGTAAGTCATATACATGAACAACATCATTTGAAATCATCAATTTCATGAACATAAACATACTTTCATTGAACATTACCTTTTCATTCCTTTTCATAGATTCATGACATAAGTCATTTGAATAGTTACTGATTCCATCCTTTTCATACCTGTTGAATCAAATAAAATAACATCGAATACTAGGAAAATATTCATGTAACCATTTAATTCTCTAAACACACCACAACATCACGATTTAATGTATTTATAGACATATAAAGTATATATAATTACACCAAGGCATTAACATTCATTATCAAACTATACTAGTCAAACATTCAACTCGTATTGATACTTACAATACATGCCTCACTTGAAACATGTTACCTGAATAGCAAATGATCGGAGAGTGCCATGGTGTTTTTCAACCATGGTCTTATTCATTTTTTGTTGTGTTGCCATAGTGTCTTTCAACTATGGTCTTATTTTTTTGATTCATGATGCCATAGTGTCTTTCAGTTATGGTCTTACTTGATAGAATCGTGATGCCATAATGTCTTTCAGCCATGGTCTTACTCGATAGAATGGTGATGCCATAACGTCTTTTAGCCACGGTCTTACTCGATTCCGGTATGGTGCCATAGTGTCTTTCAACTATGGTCTTATTTATTTCCTTCAAGCCAATAAACTCAATTCATATATAAACAATCAAAACCAGAACTAATTGATTTAATCAAGTTAAGAACTTACCAGGCTAAATTGCAACAATGATTAAGTACAGGGGCTATTTGGTAATTTTTTCTTCTCCTCGATTTTCCACTCGTACTTGATCTAAATTAATAATTTCATTCAATTCATTAATTTAGATAGTAAAACAAATTTATTTTATGCAATTTAGTCATTTTGACATTTTTATAAAATTACCCTCAACATTTCATTTTTATTCAATTTAGTCCCTATGTCCTAATCATGCAATTAAACCAATTTTATTGAAAATTCATACCAGCCGAATGTTAATAGCATCCATTACAGCCCAGATTTGTAACAATTTCACACCAAGTCCTTGTATTTTTACTATTTCAACAATTTAATCCCTAATCGTTAAATTCCTCAAAATCACTTAACAAAATACTTATAAATAACAAATAATACTTCAAATTAATCATTTAACATCTAAAATAAAAATGATTCATCAATGACAACATTCAAAATCTTTAACAATTTCAAAAACAAAGGTATGAACTAGCTGGACCTAGTTACAACGATATCAAAAACATAAAATTATTAGAAACGGTTGAAAAATAGTTTACCAAGCACCCCAAAACAAATTGTCCGGATGGTTTTCCTTCACCCACCATAGTCATTTGGTTGAAGAAAATAAAGAATGAAGAAGATGATAATTTTAGGTCAAGTTTATTTTAGTTTATATTAATTAATTACTATTATAACCTTTAAAATTTACAAGATTTACCATGCAACCTACCTATGAATATCCACTCACATTAAATATTGTATAATTACCATCCAAGTCCACTAATTCACCTTTTCAAAGCTAATTGATCCATTTAACTAATAGAATTTAACTTTTACAGCTTTTACAATTTAGACCTTTTCAATTAATTAACCATTTAAACGTTAAAATTTCTTAATGAAAGTTTAATAAAACCTTAATAACACTTTTTAAATATTTAATAAAATATTTACAACTTGGTTTATAGAAATGAGGTCCCGTTACCTCATTTTTTAAAACCACTTGACTTTAGGGTCTTACCACTTGAACTTAATTATTATTCCATTTAACACAATTCATTAAATCAAAATTTATCATTATACTATATATTACTCGTAAATATTAAATAGTAATATTTACGGACTCACATGTCGGATTTGTGGCCCCGAAACCACTATTCCAACACTTTAGAGAAATGGGCTATTACAACGACATTCAACCTAAAAACCTGAAAATAATAAGAAGAAACTAGGTATGTTCGTGGGAACTTAATGAGTTCCCGGGAAATAAAATCCCATAATAAAGACCTTCAAACATTAAGAGATTAGATGTAAAGTGATAAACTAGTTTTCCATATCTGGCGAATACAACCTTCTTTGATCCTAAGTATCCACTGGCGGATACTCCCACGATCAAATTCAGCCTACTGATAGACACTATCTATTTTTGGAAACTCGTATATGACGGACACCGGCACAACTACTCTACGTGTACGTGATTTGCCACAATTCGTTGTAGCAAATTAAGGTCTTTCTGGCACTTAACAAGCTTATTTTCTATTATTTTTATATCGTTTTCATTAATTAGCATATTAGGTTTAATTTATGCAAAATAAGCGTTTTTACGCAATTTTGAGTAATGCCATGATCTAATGGGCCACTATGGGCATAGAAATGATTTAACGACTCTGTTTAGTATGTAGGACATTATTTTCGGAATAAGAAGACGAAGGATGACTGCAATGTCACGACATCGAGAGTGGTGTTGTAACACTAGACTTCAAAGCCAAATTATTCTAATTCAAAAGGCAGTGCCGCGACACTGTGCGACAACTAGAAATTTTAATTCTGGATTTTTAGTCCACATAATGTAATATAATAAGATTTTTTTAGGTTGCTAATCAACCCTAATTAGGTTAGAGCATAAACTCTATAAATAGGAATGTTGTGCCTCATTTTGGAGGGCTTGGCCAAGTGACCACTTAGTTATTTTTAGTTTTGATTTTCTTTCAATTTACTATGGTGGGTGTTGAGACTAATTTCTCCTTTAGAATATTGAAAGACTCGATGCATTTTTCATTGAAATAAAAAAGGGACATCTTTCTGCAATAGTTGGCTCAACAATTTTGAGACTTGCACAAAGTCTTTTCTAAATCGTCTATAAAAGCTTACGTGTCCTAAGAAATTTCTCACTCCTTGAACATTTGTTGTTAGATTCTTTATTACTTTAATTTTGGCTTTTTCGACCTCTAAACCCTTTTTTTTTTTTGGAAATTTGATGCCTAAAAATAATTCTTTCTTTTACCATAAAAATGACATTTTTCCCAATTGAGCCCCAAATTAGTTTTTTCACATCTTTTTAAAACTCGTTCAAGATTATGTAAACATTTCATGAATGAATCTCAAAAAATTGAAAAATCATCCATGAATATGTCTAATCCTTCTTCTAACATGTCGGCAAAGATTGCAATCATACAACGCATGAATGTAGATAGAGTGTTGCATAGTCCAAATGGCATCCTTCGAAAACCAGACGTTCCAAAAAGACATATGAACGTAGTCTTTTCCTGATCATCTGGATGAATAGGGATTTGATGATATCCGGAATATCCACCAAGGAAACAATAATATTCCTTACCTACCAACCGATCAAGCATTTGGTCTATAAATGGCAGCAAAAAGTGATCCTTTTTAATTGTGTGTCATTCAGTTTCTTGTAATCTATACATACCCACCATCATGTAACTGTCCAAGTGGGAATCAACTCATTCTTCTCATTTTTCACCACTGCCATTCCTCCTTTATTTTGGAATGCATTGTGTTGGGCTCACCCATTCGCTACCAGAGATGGGATAGACAATTCTTGCAACCAACAAATTGATCAGCTCATTCGACCAGCTTTATTGCTGGGTTAAGACGTCGTTGAGCATCGACTATTGGTTTATACCTTTATCCAATCCTATTTTATGTTGACATAAAATTGGATTGATTCTTTTAATGTCAGAAATAGTTCACCTAATTGCTTTTTTATGAGCTTTGAGTACATCCAAGAGTATTTTCTCCTGCTCCACTGATAAGCCTGCTACAATGACTACCAGTAAAGTGTTGTTATTGTAACATCCCGGTTTAGGGCCTAGTCGGAATAGTGGTGCGAGACCACAAATCCAAAGTAGAAATATGAGTTTTTAAAGTTTATGATAGGTTTGCATGGTAGTATGAAAGTTTCATGAAGCAATTTTATGAAATGGTGATTGGATTGTCCATTAGGACTAAATTGCAAAAGTGGAAAAATATGAGATTCTAGAAGCTTTTAGTATGAAATAGCTTTAGATTATTAATTGGAGGTCCTTAAATAGCAATTTACCCAATTTCCAATATTTGGACAAAAATGGGCATGAGTGGGTTAAAATTGAAATTTTGGCAAAAAGGGCATTTTGGCCATTTGTCAAATAAATGATTAAAAAGGATGAAATAGTCAAAATTTATGTTCATCTTCCTCCCTAAGTGCCGAAAATTTGAAGAACCCCATAGCTAGGGCTTCTTCATCTTTCAAGCTTGCTAGTAAGTGCATCCTAGCCCCGTTTTTAACATTCTTTATATTTTTGAAATCCTCGTAACTTGAGTTAGCTATTTTTAGTTATAAGTTGAG
The DNA here is from genome assembly GCA_005393395.2 of Gossypium australe. NCBI lineage: Eukaryota > Viridiplantae > Streptophyta > Magnoliopsida > Malvales > Malvaceae > Gossypium > Gossypium australe. Next base: position 55,065,117 of record CM016625.1, read on the forward strand.
CTAGGATTCATGTTAAAAAATATACCCCCGTATGACATGCATGTATTTTGATGTTTTATGGAAGATTATGAGAGTTGGATGTAGTATAAACATATTTTTCTAAGTGAATTCCATGAAAAATACATGTAAGGACTGGTTTGTAGAAGTCTTGAAAATGGTCATACATGAGTGATTTAGCAAGAATTGATGGCTGCTATAGTTGTGATAATGAGTCAGCTAAGCATGAAATGCTAGAAAGTTGAATGAAAATCACTTTACGAGCCTTGGGGTAAATGTGTAAATAAGAGGAAGTTTAGGGGCAAAATGGTAACTTTGCTAAAGTATGAGTTATGAGTCAATTTAGTCAATGCGTGTATTGAATGAGTTCATTTATCATTATAGATCAAGAAAAACGAAGCCCGAATCGAAATCGAGGCAAGAGCAAAGTCGTAGACTAGATTCCACATTTTCATACATTTTGAATACTGAGGTAAGTTTATGTGTAAACAATGCCTTTATACTTATACATTGTTGATGCTAACTAGTGTGTAGCATGATTGAGAACCTATATGGTTCAAGTGGATTGAATGTGATAGTTATTGAGTAGTTGATGAATGAATTACGAAATAGAGGTGTGAATGTGTAGTGATAATACTTGACAGTGGGCTAAGTGCAATACCACTTTAATACTTAACTACTATGGGCTGTGTGCGATGCTATCGTTAAGTATATTATTTAGTGGGCTATGTGCGACACCGCTATAATTACCCTTGTTGGTAGGCTATGTACGATACTACCCTATTATCTGATTGTGGTGGGCTAAGTGCGAAACCACCGGGTGATTTAGCTATGTGGTTGGATTAGTGAGAAATCATGATGTGTTGTATCACGAGTAATTGTGATATTGAGTGCAGATGTGCAAATGAATGAATGTAAGCATTTGACTTGAGATGTGGTGGAAATGTGGTAAGGGATAGAATGAGTAAGCATAGCTGTGGATGTGAATTATCATTGTTTAGTATAATGCTAATTGTCGTTTAGCTCATACTATAATGCAAGTTGTTTATATGTAAACTTACTAAGCTTAAAGCTTACTCCCATTTCTTTTCCCTTGTCTTATAGAGCAAAAGAGTTGAATCGAGATACGTGGATAATTTGGAAGATCACCCACACTATCAGCTCACTTCGGTATATTTAGAATTAGTACTTTTGGTATATGGCATGTATAGGGCTAGACAAGTTAGTTTATTTTGTTGTATTGATCGAGGGTGTGTTGGCCCTTTGGATGGATAATCTATTTTGTATAATGCCATGGTTGATGGCTTACCCTATTATATGAAAAGATGTAGTTATCCATGTGAGTTATATTTCAAAGCATGAATTTTTTGAGGATATGTTGAATGAATCCATGTTGTGTGAGCTAGAAGGGTGAAAAGAGCTTGGCAAATAGCCTTGTTATTGTCCATGTGGATAGACACACAAGCGTGTGTCTAGGCCATGTGTAACACACGGTCAGCCCATGGGCGTGTGATTTGGTCGTGTGTCCCCTGCATGTTAGTGTCTTAAGTCAGAATAGACCATGGGATAGCCACACGGGCGTGCGTCTAGACTTTAGGCCGTGCGAGGTGGCCAGTGTTTACCATGGGTGAAGAACACGGGCGTGTTCTTAAACCGGGTGAATTAATCAGATTATCCAAGTTTTTATACACGGGGTAGGGACATGGGCGTGTGTGACCGCACGGCCTACCTACATGGGCGTGTGACCCTTGATTTGGTGAAAAATTTTAAGATCGCAAAGGTTTTAGGCAGGGTTTCGAAATCCCTCATATGTATGCTTAAGGCCTTGTGAGTCCTTAATGTGGCGTTGTGATGACTATAGAGAGTCATCAAGTTGGGACTAAGTGAATTAAGTCCGGTATGCCTCGGGCCCGGTTCCAGTGTAGAATACGGGTAAGGGGTGTTACAGTTATCACCCAAATACCTGTATTTCAAGTGTGCGGGAAGGGGTTTTATTTCAACACAAGTGGTTTGACAATTGTCGGAGTCATCTTTGTTGGTCAATTCTCAGATTGACGCAAAGGTTATTTATATTGTCTTTTCCAGTCTAGCTGATAATGTGTTCCAACTGCTTTTTGAGCAGTTTCTCAGAAAATCCGTCTTCCAGGATTTCTTCAACATCTGAAGTGTAATTTTCATCTTCACTCAATTATTCTTCTATGTCTTCTTTCACCTCATCGATCTCATTACTTCTTTTGCTGGTTCAATTTCTCTGATTTTTCTCCAAGTGTAATCATTACTACTCACTATTTCAAGGAGCATAACAATTTCCTGAGCCTTTTCTGACCAAACACTTCCTCCAACCATTATGTCAAATTTTTCTTTGTTATTCTGATTTAAACCTACATAAAAATGTTGTAATGAAATGAATATATTAACTCAACCCCAAAGCCTTTCATACAATTATCTTGAATTTATCCCATGCTTGACCAAGCGTTTCAATGGGACTTTGTTTGAATTGCAAGAACTCCTCATTTGTCTTTAACATCATAGGCATGGTTATGATCCTTTATAAGAACCATTGCACAAACTCTTCCCATTTTGTAATAGTTCTTGGAGGTACGCGTCTAATCATTCTCGGATTTGGCCTCCAAGGGCAAAAGAGATCAGCAGTAATTTGATTGCTTCTTTTGAAACTCTAAAATATCCCACCATGCAACATATTTGTTCAATTGGTTCAAAACAACTATAGGGTCCATGATTAAGTTGTCGCTAAACTGCATATTAGTGATAACTATGTCAATAAGGAGGGATAAATCTCAAATGCAATTGTATTCATTATTGGTAGGGTAATACTAGGCTTTAGCCAATTTGAATCAAATATAGTTCTACCCATAAGAGTTTCCATCATGTCCCTCTGCTAAGTTTATTAAATAATCTAAAATAACACAAATATAGTGCCGTATCTATAGTCTTTAACTTTCCTATTTATCTTATTGTCGAAACCTCCTTGACAACAATGCCAACAACTTAACTGCCTATAAATGTGTTATCATTTATAGTAAAAATGTCACACCAAAATATAATAAATTAAATTGGTGGTGTTCGCAAGTATACGGGTCAAATAGTAGTAACCGAGGATCGAACCCAAGGGAGGATTGACTAAATTTATAAAAAATCTCTTTACAATAAAAGTCTAAATAGTAGTAATTAAAAAATATATTACGACAAATCATAAAATAGATTAATAATAAAGATTAAATAATTAAAATAAATGAGCGATAAAATAAAAAAATAACTAAATTGATAAAACCAATCAGGAAGATTAACTCGTTTCAAAGGTTGTAATTAACTTCGATTTAGTGTTATAGGGTGGATTAGTTATCAATTAACCAATTATTACCTCTTAGCCTCTAACTGATTAATCAATTTGTTGATACTCGTTTATCTCCCGACCTCACTTTCTCAACTAGGATAAATCATGTTTTACTCGACAAAAATTATCTCCTAGCCTCGTTTAACCTATGATTACTTCTTAGGGTTGTCAAGCCCAGGGTTTAAAAATGCGTAATTTAAACCAACTAATCTTATCGGGGAACCTTAAATCCTTCGTTAATCATGCCCTCATCAATTTGTTAATCTCCCCTAAGAGATTTAGCCACTCATGTAAAGTTAATTGTGTGGACGAAAATAGCCTTGAAGTACTTGGCCACCACGTCAGGGCTATGTTGTGCCATGCAAGGTCTATGGCACGACATGATAGTAATTTGTGCCTCTTTTGGTTCATTTCATACTTTGGTGGCTTGGGAAGCTTGTGCATCACTCATCCCTTGCTCCTACGTCCTTTGGGCCTATAATTTATCATCCTACAAAATCAATTACACCAATTAGTACCTAAGACCCGTGTCAGCCTAATAGGTCACAACACTCACAAAATGTGTTAAAAACACTTATTTTTACTAACTTATATTACTAAGTTCTAAATACCAAAAATGTAATAATAAATACTAAATTGGCTAGAAAACAAGCTATTTAAGTGCGGAAATAGACCAAAATCACTACTACATTTGACGTCAGGTCAAAGACACTGGCAGATAGTAAAGCATAGGCTTAAGTATTTAAGGAGAATGAGCGATTATATACTTGTGTATTTTGGAGGAGATCTTACTTCTATCGATTATACAAATTCTAACCTCCAAACATGTTAGTATTTGAGGAAATCGACATTGGACTATCTGTATCTTATTCAACTAATCCATAACTATGGAGAAGTGTCAACCAGGGTTGCACTACTGACTCCACTATGGAGGCCAGATATGTGGCAACTTCTAAGGTAACAAAACAAGTGATATGGCTTCAAAAGTTCCTTATGGATCTCGAAGTCATTCCTGATTTGGAAAAAACATATCACATTGTATTTGTGAGAACAATGCGAGAATAGCTAACACTAAAGAAATCATAAACTATAAAAGGACAAAGCACATTGATAGAAAGTATCATGTCATAAGGTAGGCGATAACAGATAGGATAATGGATGTAGTCAAAATTATATTAGAGGACAATCTTGTGGATTCATTTACCAAGACTCTAGTGGTTAGGAATTTTGAGAAACATATAAAGGTTAGGGGAATATGAAATATGACTCATCTACTTTATTAGGGAAAGTGAGAGTTTGTTGGAATCTAGTTGCCTTAGTGTAGTGATTTCATCTATGTACTTGTAAGTTTTTAAACAAATTAGTTTAATAAAATATCCACCAATAGCATTAATATCTTTTGTATATTTTCCTTAATAGTTTTTGAATACGAAATAAAATAAAAGAAAATATTGGCTCACTGATTATCTAACATTTAAACTAATATAAAGCGATATTATGTGGTCGGATCGTAATATGAAAAGACAACTTATTTTAGTAGATAATCTAAACATATCCTTAGTCTAATTAGAATTGAGCAAATTGATTAAAAGACTAATATGTCATCTATCAAGGCAATTGGGGAGATACCTTCTCTTGGACATCGGAGCAAATGACTCCCAAAAGGTAGATATATATATATATATATATTCATTTGAGTGACTAGACTTACAATACATTGGATTAGACCTAATAAAATAGATTTTAAATTCGTCTATAAATTCGTCAATAGAATAGATTTTAAATCCTATGAAGAAAATTTATTTTTATTATTACTTTATGGTCTACAATTTTATGGAATAATTTTGTGAAATTTTTGTTCAGAAATTTTGACGTTTGAGTACTCAATTTAGCTAGAAGGACTAAATTGTAATAAATGCAAAATGTGTGTTCTAGAAGCTAGATGTGTTTAAATTCCATGAGATTTTAATTGGAAGTCCTTAAATGGTAATTTGACCATTATACTATAGAATGGACAAAAATGGACATGGATAGGTGAAATTTTGAAGTTTTTCATTAAGGGCATTTTAGTCATTTGGTTAATAAAGACAAAATAAAACAAATAAAAGATGTTCATCTTTCTATTTTCATCCCTGTGGCCGAAATTCACAAGAAGAAGACATAGCTAGGGTTTCCCAAGCTTCCAAGCTCGATTGTAAGTCCGTTCTTGTCTCGTTTTTAACAATTTTTGTATTTTTGATATCGTTGTAGCTTGATTTAGCTATTTTAAGGACTAATTTGAAAGAAAGTAAAGTTTAAAATTTTACCCATGTGAAACATGTATGTATTTTGATGTTTGATGGTAGAAAATTCATATTTTTTGTTTGTTAAACAACTTTTTCTAAGTGATTTTCGGTAAAAATATCAAAAAGGACTTATTTGTAAAAGTCTATAAAATAAGTAGAAAAATGTGAATAAATGAGAAATGTGGGCTGTTATGAGTATGAAAGTCTAGGCTTGGGTTTTTAAGAAATTGAATGAAATTCATTTTACGAGCCTAGGGACTAAAATGTAAAATGTCAAAAGTTTAGGGCAAAAATGTAATTTTTCATAATGTGACTTTTGGGCTGAAATGAATAATGTGATGATTAAATGAGATAAATTTGGTATTATAGATCAAGAAAAACGAAGTTCAGGTCTAGATCGAGAGAAAACCAAAGTGTTTGACCATTTCCGCTAATTTTGTATCGAGGTAAGTTCGTATGTAAATAATGCATTGTTATATTTATGTTTTAAATAATTTAATATTGTATGAATTGTGATTGACTCTTTGGATGTATTCGACAAAGTTTCGACAAATGAGAAATCCTGGTTGAACCTTAGGAATAAAATAGGATACGAGTGACATGTCACTAGGAACCCATGTGTATATGCGATTATGTAATCCGGGTGCTGGTCTTGTACGTCCTACCAATGGCTGGGTAGTCCAGCATGTGTTGAGGATGCCTAACAGCTTGTGTGAGCAGCACTATGTAGCTACGTCCTGACAGACAGCTTGTGTGAGCAGGCCCGTGAAGAGCTCGAAAGTGAGCCTATATGTATTTGAGATATGAGGTAGCTTTAGCTACATATATGAAACTTATGTGCAAGATTTCCATGTATTCGATAGTATTCCAGTGGTTCAACGGGTATGTCAAAGAGTAAGAAGTATGTGATTATGTTACGAGTTGGTACAAGTATGTACAAAAAACTTAAGGGAAATGGATTTGGTATATGATAAACTATTAGTAAAACTGTGATTGAGTAAGTTATACTCATGAGGTTTAATGATATTTATGTTGATATATGTTATGTTATTCATATGATGAACTATTGGTGAGAATGTGATTGAGTATGTTGTATTTATGAAGTTTTAATGACATTTTTGTTAAAATATGTTAAGTTATTTATATGTCAAATGTATGAATAATGTTTTGTATTATTTGCATATGAACTTACTAAGCTATATAGCTTACCCCCTTTCTTTCCCTTATCTTATAGTGTTACCAAGCTAGCTCGGGATCAGAGATCATCAGAGATTCGGATTACACTATCAAACCCTCTCGTTTTGGGTATTGATGATCTTAGCATTTTGAAAGTATGGCATGTATAGGGACTTAGTCATTTTTGTTATATGTGTCATTGTGATTGTAACCAATGTGTTGGCTTGTGATTTTCAAAGGTTAGTTTTGATATTTAGCCATGTAGATTGGCTTATTTGGGCTATCATGGTTGTAAGCCTAAGTATATATATAAATGTGCCAATGTCTTTGGTGATATGGTCATGGTATGCTTGATAAATGATGGAAATGTGTTTTATGACAAGAATTTGAAATGTTTGGCAATGTGGTCTATTGAAGAGATGATAAAGTGGTGTACAATTAGGTATTTTAAAAGCAGTCAATCGTGGCTTAATAATTGTTGTGAGTATGATAGATGTTGATATTGTGTTGGTATGTGTTGGCCATAATTGTTGTTGTTTTGTTTGCCTATGTATGTTATGTTTTGTGCCTTGAATTGGTGTAAGTGTATGTGTGAATAAGGGTGGCAAATGGCTTGGTAAATGGCCTTTATTTTGTCCACACGGGTAGACACACGGGCTTGTATCTAGGCCGCGTGTGACACATGGCTGCCCCACGGGCATGTGTTCTGGCCGTGTGTCCCCTGCACCTTAATTTTGAAAAACAGAATGTCCAGAATTGAGCACACGGGCAGAGACAAGGGTGTGTGGCACGGCCATGTGGCACAAGTCAGAAAGCACCCTAAATTGAACACGGTCTGAAGCACCGGTATGTCCCAGGGTCACACTGGTGTGTGAGCCTTGTAGTTAGCAAAAATTTCCTAAGTTTTGTAAAATTTTTTAAAGTTCTCGGTTTAGTCTGAAACAACCTCCAAAGAATGTTTTGGGCCTTGTAGGCTCGTATTAGGGACTTTATGATCAAATATGAATGGTTTTTAATTTGGACAAAAAATTATGACTTGGAATTGTGTGAATGCTTATGTTGTAAGTCTGGTAATGCCTCGTACCCTATTCCGGTGTCGAATACGGGTAAAAGGTGTTACACGGAATGTGAAATTGAACCAATTAAGAGTTTGAGCAATCTAGATCCCTAATAACGAGTCAGCTACAACATGGACATCAACCGACCACTTTAGCCCATGGGATAGATATTTTTTGACTTTTGTCTGTTATGCAATTTAGTTCTCCTAGGTATAGTTTAGTGTAATTACTCTATGATGATGATTTGTTGTAATATACCTATAACAACCTGTTTTTCAGTGGTGTCAGAAACAGTAGTTTCGAGACCACCAAATTTAACGAGTAAGTTCATAAATATTATTATTTAATATATAAGAGTCAAATGTGACTTTGAAAATGTTTTTGATTTGATAATTTATGTTATTTAAGCGATTTATTAAGTTCGAGTGGTAAGACCTTAATGTCAAGTGGTTTTAGAAAATGAGGTATTGGGACCTTATTTCTATAAACTCAGCCGTAAATATTTTTATAAATATTTATGTAGTGTCATTAAGATGGTATTAAAATTTTGTTGAAAAATTTTAACGTTTCGATAATTAATTAATGAAAAAGGACTAAATTGTAAAAGGCGTTAAAGTTAATCGTTATTGATTATTATTAGCTAAAATGCATAATTAAATATTGTTGGAGGATTTAAAAGGTAATTAGACCTCTTTAGTGAAGAGTGACGGTTGTATGTTCAATTAGGTGAAAAATTATTTTAAGTATAATGTTGATTTAATAATAAAATAAGTTAAAAATAATAAAATCAAAAGACATCATCTTCATTATTCTTTAACACCGAAATGTTGAAGTGAAAAACCTCCATTAAAATAGCTTGAGGTTCGGCCAAAAAAAATAATGGATGCATGTAAGTGATTTATTTATCGGTTTTTCGTAAATTTTATGTTTTCTAGATCATTGCAATTAGGTCCAGCTAGCCCGTACCTTCGATTTTGAAACTGTTAAAGATTTTGAATGTTGCCATTGATGAATATAGTGATTTTTTATGTTAAATGATGCATTTGAAAAATTAGTTGTCTTTTAAAAGTATTTTGTTCAGTGATTTTGATGAATTTTTCGATTAAGGACTAAATTGTTGAAATAGTAAATATACAAGGAGTTGATGTGAAATTGTTGCAAATGTGGGCTGTTTTGTGTGCCATGAATATGCGAATGATGTGAATTGACATTAAAAATGGTTAATTTGCATGTTTTAGGCTCATGGAATAAATTGAATAAAAGTAAAATTTTAGGGGCAATTTTGTAAAAATGTGAAAAAAGACTAAATTTCATAAAACACATTGTCTTACTGTCTAAATTAATATATTGAATGAAATTATTAATTTAGATCAAGATCGGGTGGAAAATCGAGGAGAATGGAAAATTACCAAAATGCCCCTATACTTTGACATTTCTACAATTTATCCAGGTAAGTCTGTATGTTTAAATAGGATTTTAAATTATGTTTTAAATGCAATCATTTTGTAATAGCAAATTATGTCTCAGCGGAAAAATCCAACGGCGTATCGGTGATCATCTAATATGAAAAGGGATAGCTTCGACTATCGATTATCAAAAGGGATGGTGATGACCATCAACTATGAAAAGGGATGGTGACAACCATTGATTAATGAAAAGGGATGATTTCAGCCATCGAATATGAAAAGGGACGATTTCAACCATTGTTTAGCACACTTTGTGTGAGCTCCGATAAGGATTTCGATTGACTTCACTACGAAAAATATGGAAAGGTATGATATACGAATGATCAAAGTATGAATATTTATGTTTATGAAACGTATGATATAAGTGATGCTATGTTACGTACCATATCTTACCATGTGATGATATTACTAAGTTATGTGTTTAATCACTAGCTTGTGGCTATGGTAAATGTTATGTTTATGTCTTATGTGTACAAAAATGAAATGGTAAGTGTTCAATAAGAGCTAAGACATGTTTATGTGAAACTCAATGGAATGGTGATACATGGAAGAACATGATATGTTGTGATGGATGATAAATCCAACTGAATCATACTCAAGTATAATGTTTATCCATGTCAAATTCATATGAATCATGTTCAAATGAATAGCGCATGTTGTTGATGTGCTAAAGTTTATGCCAAGCTTGTGGATATGATTGATGTTTATGATTATGCTTGTACTATGCATACGAAACTGGTAAGAAAGGGAATGGATCGGTAAGTGTAAACGGAAAAACATATAGGATTTTTCCTATGTAATTTATCACCTTTTCACTTAAATCATTTGTTAAAACTAAGTAATTGTTTAATAAATTAATGAAATATGTGAAAATATGAAATTAGGACATAGAAATTATTAAAATGTGATTTTATGCTTTATTATATAGTTTTCATGCAATAAATGGCTTATTTTATATTAGTTTGAATATATTATATTTTTTTAGACATAAAGTGAGCCATGCATGATTAAATTAAATAATAAAATATAAAATTATATTTAATAATTCATTTTAAAATATATCATTAATAATTTGTGTTTTAATTAATTAATTAAATTGGATAAATTTTATTCTTTGGTCCTCTAACTTGTTGATTTATTCTGGACAGGTTTGATAGCTTTGCTGGATTACAAAAGCGTCCAAATTGGAGACCAAGTCAACCCAATATTCGGCTACACATGGCTGTCCATTTAAACCATTCTTTGGTTTAATTACACAAGGTCCTTCCAGTGTTGAAAAAATTAGAGATTTGCCAGAAGATTTATGATTGACCGAGTCTCAGTCCTGAGTTGTGTGGCACCCAAAATTGCTTAAAAATCAAGAAAAAGTCAAGTCAAAAGCTATTAAGCTTGGCCGACCACAATTTGAGGAGATTTGAAGAGGTTAACATCCACTATTTTTAGCAAACTATCCCTCTCTCCTCACCTATAAATAAGACCCTCTCATTCCCTCATTCATCATCCCTCATGTAACACCCTAAAAATTCGAGTATTGTTTCATTGTGTGCTTTGAGTAATTAATCTAGTAAGTAAAATTTTTCTTATTTATTTTCGTGTTTAATATAGCCCTAAAGAAGAATTTGAATTATTGGGTATAGACTAATTTTTAGTTTTGAAAATTTATTGAAGTGGAGCAAGTGGCATTGACACATAAGTTAATTTAAGTGTCAAAGTGAAGCATAGGATGAGTTAATGGCAAAGTGGTGTTGGCGCATGAGATAGTGCATGAGGGAGAAGGTTCGAATCCCTTGTTTAGCAACTAGGTGAATTTTATTTTTAATTTTTCTGCACATGTATAGCAAGTGTCGGCCAAAAGCATATATGGTAAGTGTTGACTTGTTATTTTTGGTTAGTATATCAAAGGAATAAGGAAATTGTTAACTTAAGGAAGGGAATCAATAAATTAAGGAAAGATATGAAGATATGAGGCAAGTATCAAGGAAATTTTTATGGAAACAATATCATGGCCATTTGACCATGCATTTGGACGGCAATATGGCTAGGGGGGAGGTTGGCCGAATTTTTGCTAGTAGCTTGGTAAAGTTTAGGAGTTTACTTTTGGTCATCTTTAGTTTTTGTGCAAAGTTTTGCAACTTTTCTCTCAACCTCTTTTCCCTTTAGCCGAAATTGATCATTGGTAAGCCTTGATTATTTTGACCAATTGGTCATTTTTGCTTTTCACTTTAGTGTTCAATTTTGTGCCTTTCTCATAGTGTCGATTTTACCAATACCTAAAAGACCATTCTTTTCTTTTCTTCTCCCTATTGCCGAATATACATTGCTCTCAAAACTCATCTCTTTCTTTCCTTCCTCTTCCATTCTCTTTGAAAATCAAAACAACATCATCATCATTCTTCTCTCATCTTTATTTCTTTTCACTCATATTTTCTTCCTTTTTCTTCAATGGCCGAATGCTAGAGTACCCATAGCCGAATTTATTTTCTCTTTTCTTTGATTCTTAATAGCCGAAATCTTCATCAATCACAACACCATTCTCAATCCTTTCTTTTCGACCATGGAAAATTAGGTAAGGGATTCTTTTTCGTTTTCGATTAGTTAATAGTGAGATGGCCGAAGATTGATGGTATCATGAAGGACCATTTGGATCGAAATAAACGTTCGTTCTATTAACGTTTTATTCGTTATAATATAGTGCAATAACGGAAGATCGGAACTCAAGTGTTTGAGAGAATCGTAGAAACGTTGGAATCGACTTATTGTGGTAAGGAAAATCACATCCTTAAAACCTTTAGTATTATTTCGATATTATTTTAGATTGGATTAATGTTTCTTTGTCATTGAAGACATTCAAAATAGGGAAGAAAAGGGCGGTGTTTAGTCTTCGAAAGAGGGGAGGTTCCGTTATTTCCCCTAAGTATAAGCAAAGGACTATTTCGGGAATCTGGGATTTTCCACCGGGTTGCAGACGTTCAACCGAGGAAAATCAACTGTTCGAAGTCGTTCGTACTCCCGAACCATTATTTGTTCGTGGGTTCGATTCAGTTAGCGAACCATTAATCGGGGAGAAATCACAAGTAGAAGTATTACGGAAATCCGAGGGTAAAGTTTTAGATCATTATGATTAGATCGGATTTATTAGATTATAGTGTTCTAATTATCATGATACGTATAGGTGTTGAAGAGCGGGAAAGTTTAGTTCTCTCCATAACCAGGTGTGTAACTTCACACTCATTTTTCGGGTTAGATATCAACTGTAAGTACTGTGATAAAATCATGAAAATGGTAAAAACGGAAATTTGGTAGTAATTAAAATTTTCGTGAATATATATATATTAATACTTTTGAGTAGATGTATAAGAACGGTTAAAACCCAGAAATATGTGAAAAACTGTTAGATTGATAAATTGGGCCAAAATACTCTAGTTCGATAAATTGGGCCGAAATACTCTAGTTCGACAAATGGGCCAAAGCCCACTAAATTGCTAAATGGGCAAATTGCTAAACTATTTTTTTTATGGGCCAAATGAAATGTTTAATGATAAACCCACCGATGTTATGAATTGGAAAATTTTATATGACTATATTTTGTTATACACGCATGATTGCATGGGGTGGGGTATATGAAGAGAAGAATGGCCAGTTGCCAAAAATCTAGTTCGGTGGCTCTGCCACAAATTCGGCTCAATGCCTTTAGTTCGGTGGCTCTGCCACAAATTCGGCTCAATGCCTCTAGTTCGGTGGCTCTGCCACAAATTTTGGCTAAATGCCTCTAGTTCGGTGACAATGTCACAATCTAGTTCGGTAGTGCACTACAAAATTATTTAAAGGCTTAAAGCCTATGATCGGTGTGTTTGGCGGGGTGGGTTGACTTGATCCCCACAGGTGTGTTGGTTGGTACGGGGGTGTTAGCGGATGGATATTAGGTTTGGTTGGGAAATTCATTTTACATGCATTTTTAAATTATGTTATTTCATTTTATGATATATTGTTGAATTCTGTAATTGGGCTCAAGCTCAGCATAATATCTTGACGATCTGGCCCAATAATGGTGGTAAGTGAGTTGCACACTGAGTTCTTTGTAACTCACCCAATTTTTATTAACCTTTTCAGGTAATGGAAATTGATGTGGACTTGGGCCGGAGATGACTTGGTGGAGGCCATACTACAAGCATGGTTTTTTATAAACTATGAACTTTATTTTAAATTACTATTTTGGGTTTGATGTAATAAGGCCTTTAATTTATGTTTTTATGGATTTTATTGTGTGGATGGATTTGATTTTACTTCAAATACTTAATATGGTTTTATCTTAAATATATTAAGTTTTCTTTAAAATATTGGTTTTACAACAATTTTTGGACAATTTAATTATATTAAATTCTTTCAAAATCTCTTTGAAACTATCTTAAGATTTTGACTTTTATATTTAAATGATAAGTTTTCAAATAAGTATTTTCTTAAGTCACAAATTTCAAATCCTCAAATTAAATTTTATTAAACTCTATTTTCAAAATGTTTTGTAGCAAATTTTACTTTAATCACTCGAGAATAAACGAATGTATGTTTGGTGTGACAAACCAAATCTCGTCTAAACGCATAGACCGGGTTTGGGGTGTTACATTTAATGGTATCAGAGCCCAGTTTCAAAACTCGGCTGTGGTTTGGGTTCAACAATGAAATCTGTTTGAAAAACAATTTAAATTTCTAGATTTTGATTTAAAGGTGTATGGCAACATGAGCATCCCGCGCCAAGTCAAGTAAGTATCTGTATACTGATTGTTTATTATCATTGTGATATGATTGTAAGAAACACTCTAGAACTTTTAGTTTTAGGTGTTGAAAACTGTAGAGATTGAGACAATAGGATATGGTTGCGAAAACAACTCTATCTCTTTCATATCATAAAACATCGTTAATAAACAACTGAAATATTTTTCTGATTCATAAAACTCTTAATCAGATTAAATCGAATTAGTCGCTATGAGCACTAGAGGACGTGGTCGTGGACGCGGTAGACGTGGCCGTGGTAGAGGACGAGGTGTTAGGGGCGCAACTGAAGCACCGGGTCATATGCCGGAAATGGATGCACCTGCGTCACTCGAGAGTGAGACGGGATCACATGACCATATGGATGAAGATAATGCTGTAACACGAGCTATGCTGCGAGTACTTGAAAGGGTCGCTGGATCCAGAACTGGGCCAACAGCTCGTGGGTCGATATCGGAGCGACTGAAATCAAGTGGAGCTGAGGTTTTCAGAGGTGTATCTGGTGTAGCTCCCAATGTCGCTGAATATTGGCTTGAGGCAGTGGAGCGAATTATGGACGATCTTGAGTGCACTGTGGAACAAAAACTAAGAGGAGCGGTATCTTTGTTAAGGGACGAAGCATACCAATGGTGGCTTACTGTCCGAGAAGGCACTGATGCTGCATTAGTTAATTGGGAATTCTTCAAAGCTTCCTTTCAAGGGAAATATGTGGGAACAAGCTATGTGGATGCCCGAAGGAAGGAATTCTTGAACCTGGTGCAAGGAAATAAGACGGTGGCAGCATATGAGGCTGAGTTCTTACGTTTGAGTCGCTATGCTCGAACGATAGTGGCAACGGATCATGAGCGTTGTGTACGCTTTGAGGATGGTTTAAAAGATGAGTTGCGGGTTCTGTTAGCCCCACAACAAGTTAGAACTTTTGCCACGCTGGTGGAGAAGGCCAAGATAGCCGAAGAGGCTAAGAATTCGGAACGACAGAATCGGGAGCAAGTTCGAAGCAAGAGAGATATGAAGTATTCGGGTTCTTCAAAAAGGTTTTCGAAGAGGTCTCGGAATGAGGAACCAGCTCAAGGAAGAACACCTGTAACTGTTAATCAGAGTCGAGACTGTGCTGAATGTGGAAAAAGGCATTTTGGAGAGTGCTGGAGGAAAATGGGTGCTTGCTATAAATGTGGATCGACGGATCATCAATATAGGAGTTGCCCTCGACGTATGGATACAACTCAAGAAGTTCGTACTACTGATGCACCACCGGCAAGAGGAGCTCAGCAACCACCGAGAGGTCGTGGACCAGGTCGTGGTGGTAATGGGGATGGACGTGGTCAAGGTGCAGCGGGTCGAGGCAATGGTCCTAGAGGCAACACGGATGCAAGACAGCCAGGATTGGTGTATGCAGTCAGACGTCGTGAGGATGGAAATGCACCTGATGTGATAACTGGTACGTTCTTCATTTCTGATGTACCCGTTATTGCCTTGATTGATATTGGTTCTACCCATTCGTACGTTGCTAGCACCATAACTGGGAACTTGAATTTAGAATCTGAAATTTCCGATAGTGAGATGAGGGTAATTAGTCCCTTAGGACAGTCGGTGTTGGTAAATAAACTGTTTAGAGACGTGCCCTTAGAAATTCAAGGAGAAACATTCCTGGCAAATTTGATGGAATTGCCTTTTGGCGAATTCGATATCATTTCGGGCATGGATTGGTTGGCTAAGCACCGAGCGCAATTGGATTGTGCTGAAAAGCGGATGTCGATAAGAACTGCGGAGGATAAGGAGATAGTTATGATAGGCGAGCGGAGAAATTACTTGGCAAACGTGATTTCTGCGTTAAAGGCGGAGAAGTTGGTACGAAAAGGGTGCGGAGCATTTTTAGCATTTATTAGTGCTTTAGATGCCAAAGAGCTGTCAGTATAAGATGTGAGAACTGTGAAGGAGTTCCCTGATGTTTTTCTCGAAGAACTTCCTGGTGTACCTCCAGATCGGGAAGTGGAATTTGGTATTGAGCTTTTGCCCGGAACTGCTCCAGTGTCCATTGCTCCTTATAGAATGGCACCGAAGGAGTTGTCGGAGCTTAAAGCTCAAATTCAAGAACTGCTAGATCGGGGTTTTATTCGACCGAGTGTGTCTCCATGGGGAGCACCGGTTTTGTTTGTTAAGAAGAAGGATGGGTCGATGCGTATGTGTATCGATTACAGGCAATTGAATAAGCTGACGATCAAGAATCGGTATCCTCTACCGAGAATTGATGACCTGTTTGATCAATTGAAGGGAGCTTCTGTTTTCTCCAAAATTGATTTAAGGTCGGGTTATCACCAGCTTAAGGTGAAAGAAGCGGATATTCACCAGACGGCGTTCCGAACCCGTTACAGACACTGAGTTTTTGGTGATGCCGTTTGGGTTGACCAATGCACCAGCTGCATTTATGGATATGATGAACCGGGTCTTTCAACCATTTTTAGACCGGTTTGTGGTGATATTCATAGATGACATTCTGGTTTATTCAAGGAATGAAGAAGAGCATGACTCGCATTTGCGAATTGTATTGCAATTGCTGCGAGATAATCAATTGTATGCCAAATTCAGTAAATGTGAATTTTGGTTAAGAGAAGTGACTTTCTTGGGTCATGTGATATCAGCCGAAGGAATAAGGGTGGATCCTCGGAAGATTGAAGCTGTTTTGGATTGGAAACCACCAAAGTCAGTAGCTGAGATTCGGAGTTTCTTGGGTTTGGCTGGTTACTATAGACGCTTTGTTGAGGGGTTTTCGTTGATTGCTGCACCCCTAACTAAGCTTTTGCGAAAGGGAGTACCATTTATATGGGCTGATAAACAGCAAGAAAGTTTCGAGAAATTGAAGAAGATTTTGACGGAAGCGCCAGTTCTGATTCAACTTGAGGCTGGAAAGGAGTTTACAGTTTATTGTGATGCGTCGCATACGGGATTAGGTTGCGTATTGATACAAAGTGGGAAAGTGGTAGCTTATGCTTCTCGTCAGTTGAGACCGCACGAAGTAAACTACCCTACTCATGACTTGGAGTTAGCAGCAGTGGTGTTTGCCTTAAAGATATGGAGGCATTACCTATATGGTGAAAAGTCTATCATCTATACGGATCACAAGAGTCTTAAGTATCTTCTCTCTCAGAAAGAATTAAACTTGAGACAACGAAGATGGGTGGAGCTGTTAAAGGACTATGATTTCTCAATCGAGTATCATCCTGGAAAGGCTAATGTGGTGGCGGACGCATTAAGTCGTAAGGTGGTATCTAATTTGAGAGCTATGTTTGCCCATTTGAGTTTGTATGAGGATGATAGTTTGATAGCGGAACTTCAAGTGAAGCCTCTGTGGTTGGAGCATATTAAGGAAAAGCAAATATTAGATGAAAAGTTGGGACTCTTGATTCAACAAGTTGAAAATGGAGGAATAGAGGATTTTGGTATAAATTCAGAAGGTGTGTTGTGCTTTCGTGGAAGAGTCTGTATGCCTAGAGACTCAGATCTGAGGCAAATGATTCTACGGGAGGCGCATAGTAGCCCTTATGCTATGCACCCCGGAGGAAATAAGATGTATCGGGATCTTCGTGAGCAATATTGGTGGCCAGGGTTGAAACGTGAGATTTCAAAATTTGTGAGAAAATGTTTAACTTGTCAGCAAGTGAAGGCGGAGCATCAATTGCCGTCAGGTCTTTTGCAACCGGTAAAGATTCCTCTTTGGAAATGGGAGCGGATAACAATGGATTTTGTTAGTGGGTTACCCTTAACACCTACTAAGAAAAATTCTGTTCGGGTAGTTGTTGATCGTTTGACGAAGACTGCTCATTTTCTACCAGTTCGTACGGATTACTCGTTGCAGAAGTTGGCGAAGCTGTATATATCTGAAATCGTGAGGTTGCATGGGGTACCCGTATCGATTATATCAGATAGGGATCCTAGGTTTACATCCCGATTTTGGAAAGCTTTGCATGAAGCTCTGGGAACAAAGCTTAATTTCAGTACGGCTTTTCATCCTCAGTCAGATGGTCAGTCGGAGAGAGTGATTAAAATTCTGGAAGACATGTTAAGAGGATGTGTAATCAACTTCAAAGGTAGTTGGGAGGATTTTCTACCGTTGGCAGAATTTGCGTATAACAACAGCTATCAGTCAAGCATTCAGATGGCACCCTACGAGGCATTGTATGGTCGTAGGTGTCGTTCCCCTATCTGTTGGACTGAGTTGGGCGATCGACAGATGTTAGGACCTGAGATGATTTCTGAAACGGAAGAAAAAGTGAAGGCTATTAGAGCACGGTTAAAAGAAGCTTCGGATAGACAGAAGTCGTATGCGGATCTGAAGCGTAAGGATATCGAGTATGCCGTGGGGGATCAAGTTTTCTTGAAGGTCTCACCTTGGAAGAAGATTTTCAGATTTGGGAAGAAGGGCAAATTGAGTCCGAGATATATTGGACCATACCGAGTGGTGAAGCGAGTTGGTCCAGTGGCCTATCAGATCGAATTACCTCCAGAATTGAGCCAAATTCATAATGTTTTCCATGTGTCCATGTTGAGGCGCTATAGATCGGATCCTTCGCACATAGTACCGGTAGAAGAAGTGGAGTTGAAGTCAGACTTGTCTTTTGAGGAGGAACCAGTGAAAATCTTAGACCGAGATGTTAAGGTGCTAAGAAAGAAAACCGTGCCGTTGGTCAAAGTGTTATGGCGTAACCACGGAGTGGAGGAAGCTACGTGGGAGCCTGAGGATGCAATTCGGCAACAATACCCTGATCTTCTTCAACCAGGTAAATTTCGAGGACGGAATTTTCTTTAAGGGGGGTAGAGTTGTAACACCCTAAAAATTCGAGTATTGTTTCATTGTGTGCTTTGAGTAATTAATCTAGTAAGTAAAATTTTTCTTATTTATTTTCGTGTTTAATATAGCCCTGAAGAAGAATTTGAATTATTGGGTATAGAATAATTTTTAGTTTTGCAAATTTATTGAAATGGAGCAAGTGGCATTGACACATAAGTTAATTTAAGTGTCAAAGTGAAGCATAAGATGAGTTAATGGCAAAGTGGTGTTGGCGCATGAGATAGTGCATGAGGGAGAAGGTTCGAATCCCTTGTTTAGCAACTAGGTGAATTTTATTTTTAATTTTTCTGCACATGTATAGCAAGTGTCGGCCAGGAGCATATATGGTAAGTGTTGACTTGTTATTTTTGGTTAGTATATCAAAGGAATAAGGAAATTGTTAACTTAAGGAAGGGAATCAATAAATTAAGGAAAGATATGAAGATATGAGGCAAGTATCAAGGAAATTTTTATGGAAACAATATCATGGCCATTTGACCATGCATTTGGACGGCAATATGGCTAGGGGGGAGGTTGGCCGAATTTTTGCTAGTAGCTTGGTAAGGTTTAGGAGTTTACTTTTGGTCATCTTTAGTTTTTGTGCAAAGTTTTGCAACTTTTCTGTCAACCTCTTTTCCCTTTAGCCGAAATTGATCATTGGTAAGCCTTGATTATTTTGACCAATTGGTCATTTTTGCTTTTCATTTTAGTGTTCAATTTTGTGCCTTTCTCATAGTGCCGATTTTACCAATACCTAAAAGACCATTCTTTTCTTTTCTTCTCCCCATTGCCGAATATACATTGCTCTCAAAACTCATCTCTTTCTTTCCTTCCTCTTCCATTCTCTTTGAAAATCAAAACAACATCATCATCATTCTTCTCTCATCTTTATTTCTTTCACTCATATTTTCTTCCTTTTTCTTCAATGGCCGAATGCTAGAGTACCCATAGCCGAATTTATTTTCTCTTTTCTTTGATTCTTAATAGCCGAAATCTTCATCAATCACAACACCATTCTCAATCCTTTCTTTTCGACCGTGGAAAATTAGGTAAGGGATTCTTTTTCGTTTTCGATTATTTAATAGTGAGATGGCCGAATATTGATGGTATCATGAAGGACCATTTGGATCGAAATAAACGTTCGTTCTATTAACGTTTTATTCGTTATAATATAGTGCAATAACGAAAGATCGGAACTCAAGTGTTCGAGAGAATCGTAGAAACGTTGGAATCGACTTATTGTGGTAAGGAAAATCACATCCTTAAAACCTTTAGTATTATTTCGATATTATTTTAGATTGGATTAATGTTCCTTTGTCATTGAAGACATTCAAAATAGGGAAGAAAAGGGCGGTGTTTAGTCTTCGAAAGAGGGGAGGTTCCATTATTTCCCCTAAGTATAAGCAAAGGACTATTTCGGGAATCCGGGATTTTCCACCGGGTTGCGGACGTTCAACCGAGGAAAATCAACTGTTCGAAGTCGTTCGTACTCCTGAACCATTATTCGTTCGTGGGTTCGATTCAGTTAGCGAACCATCAATCGGGGAGAAATCGCAAGTAGAAGTATTACGGAAATCCGAGGGTAAAGTTTTAGATCATTATAATTAGATCGGATTTATTAGATTATAGTGTTCTAATTATCATGATACGTATAGGTGTTGAAGAGCGGGAAAGTTTAGTTCTCTCCATAACCAGGTGTGTAACTTCACACTCATTTTTCGGGTTAGATATCAACTGTAAGTACTGTGATAAAATCATGAAAATGGTAAAAACAGAAATTTGGTAGTAATTAAAATTTTTGTGAATATATATATTAATACTTTTGAGTAGATGTATAAAAACGGTTAAAACCCAGAAATATGTGAAAAACTGTTAGATTGATAAATTGGGCCAAAATACTCTAGTTCGATAAATTGGGTCGAAATACTCTAGTTCGACAAATGGGCCAAAGCCCACTAAATTGCTAAATGGGAAAATTGCTAAACTATTTTTTTTTATGGGCCAAATGAAATGTTTAATGATAAACCCACCGATGTTATGAATTGGAAAATTTTATATGACTATATTTTGTTATACACGCATGATTGCATGGGGTGGGGTATATGAAGAGAAGAATGGCCAGTTGCCAAAAATCTAGTTCGGTGGCTCTGCCACAAATTCGGCTCAATGCCTCTAGTTCGGTGGCTCTGCCACAAATTCGGCTCAATGCCTCTAGTTCGGTGGCTCTGCCACAAATTTTGGCTAAATGCCTCTAGTTCGGTGACAATGTCACAATCTAGTTCGGTAGTGCACTACAAAATTATTTAAAGGCTTAAAGCCTATGATCGGTGTGTTTGGCGGGGTGGGTTGACTTGATCCCCACAGGTGTGTTGGTTGGTACGGGGGTGTTAGCGGATGGATATTAGGTTTGGTTGGGAAATTCATTTTACATGCATTTTTAAATTATGTCAACCCTTCAATTTCTGTTTCCTTCCTTGTTCAAAGGAATAAATGTTAAAAATTTCCGTTGTGATGTTTGCGAACTTGCCAAACACAAACGTACTTCCTTTCCCGTAAGCAATAAAAGAACATCTACTCCTTTTACTCTTATTCACAGTGATATTTGGGGACCATCAAACATTTCAAACGTCTCTGGGGCTCGGTGGTTTGTTACCTTTATTGATGACTGTACCCGTGTGTCTTGGATATTTCTTTTAAAACAAAAATCTGATGTAGGGTCTGTTTTTAAAATTTTCTACAACCTCCTCAAAACACAATTTGGGACTGCAATAAAACGGTTTAGGACAGACAATGCTAAAGATTACTTCAATCAGTTTCTCTCCTCCTTTTTTCAAGAAAAAGGCATTCTCCATGAGTCCTCTTGTGTTAACACACCCCAACAAAATGGTGTTGCCGAAAGAAAGAATGGTCATATTTTAGCTATTACTAGAGCTCTATTGTTTCAAAGCAATGTCCCTAAACAATATTGGGGGGAAGCTGTTTTAACTGCCACTCACCTGATAAATAGGTTGCCTACAAAGGTCCTTGACTCTCAAAGTCCTATACAAGCTCTATTGAAATTTTTCCCTGATTTTAATACCTCCAATCTTCCTCCCAAAATTTTTGGGTGTGTTGCCTTTGTCCATGTCCATTCTCAAAATAGGGGAAAACTCGATCCACGAGCTGTCAAATGTGTTTTTCTAGGTTATTCCTCTACACAAAAAGGGTACAAATGCTACAATCCAGCCACCAAAAAATTTTTTGTTTCCGCTGATGTCACTTTTGCAGAAGAAGAAAAATTTTTTACTTATCCTTATCTTCAGGGGGAGACTTTATTTAAAGAAGATAAGGGTAGAGAGTTTTTTCTTCTTGATTTTCCAGCTTCTGTTCAGCCTGCTCAACCTAATTTTCCAGCTCCAAACACTCAGCCCTTACCTACCAACCAGTCTGCCCACCTTAACCCTATGTAACCTGAAATAGAACCTACTACACCTAAGTCACCAAAAGGAATTCAGGACACTACTCGCCCTTTACTGGTTTACTCAAGGAAGAAGGCACCAGTGCAAGTTCAATCATCTTCTTCGGATAAACACCCTACTGCTCTACAACCCGAGGTAACTACTGAACCTACTTTGAATACTAGTGAGAATTCAGATCAAAGAGAGTATGATTTTCCTATTGCTATTAGAAAAGGAACTAGGGCCTGTACAAAACACCCCTTGTACTCATTCATATCCTACAAAAATTTGTCCCATAAACACAAAACCTTTCTTACTAGCCTAAATTCCATCTCCATTCCCAAAACTGAATCCGAGACATTAAATAATGAGAATTGGAAAAATGCCATGAAAGTTGAAATGGAAGCACTTGAAAAAAATAAGACATGGGATTTGGTAAAATTACCGAACGGAAAGAAAACAGTTGGATGTCGCTGGGTGTATACAGTAAAATACAATTCAGATGGCTCTTTAGAGAGGTACAAAGCAAGATTAGTTGCTAAAGGGTACACTCAAAAGTATGGAATAGACTACCTTGAGACATTTGCCCCGGTTGCAAAGATGAACACTGTGAGAGTGTTGCTGTCACTTGCTGCCAACAGAGGCTGGAAACTACAACAGTTCGACATCAAGAATGCTTTCTTACATGGTGATCTTGAGGAGGAAGTCTATATGGATGTTCCACCGGGGTTCGGTTCTGATACAGGACAGGTAGTTTACAAACTAAAAAAGGCTCTATATGGACTAAAACAGTCCCCGAGAGCTTGGTTTGGAAGATTTACCAAAGTAATGCTCAAACTGGGATATAAACAGAGTCAAGGAGATCACACTCTGTTTGTAAAGCATTTATCTTCAGGGGGAATGACTGCTTTATTAGTCTATGTAGATGACATTATAGTAACAGGTGATGATTTGGAAGGAATGGAAAATTTGAAGAAATGTCTAGTAAAAGAGTTTGAGGTGAAAGAGCTTGGTAAGTTAAAATATTTCCTTGGTATTGAAGTAGCACACTCTCGGGAAGGGATCTTCATATCTCAGCAAAAATACATAATTGATTTGTTGACAGAAACAGGAAAGTTGGGATGTAAACCAGCAGAGACACCCATAGAAGTGAACCACAAACTTGGAGATGCACTAGAAGAGGAAGTAGTTGATAAGGGTTCATATCAAAGACTTGTAGGGAAGCTCATTTACTTGTCACATACTAGACCGGATATTGCCTATGCAGTTGGTGTTGTAAGTCAGTTCATGCACAATCCTAAAGAGTCACATCTTCGAGCTATATACCAGATCCTACAGTACTTAAAAAGGGACTCCAGGCAAAGGAATCCTATTTAAGAAAAGGGGGAATTTAACCCTTGAAGCCTATACTGATGCAGATTATGCAGGATCTATGGTGGATAGAAGATCAACCTCGGGTTATTGTACAATTCTGGGAGGCAACCTTGTAACTTGGAGAAGTAAAAAACAGAATGTTGTGGCTAGATCTAGTGCAGAAGCAGAATTTAGAGCGATGGCTCTTGGAATTTGTGAATTATTATGGCTGAAAATTATTTTGGAGGATTTGAAGATCAAGTGGGAAGGACCAATGAAACTGTATTGTGATAATAAGTCTGTTATCAACATTGCACATAATCCAGTACAACATGATCGTACGAAGCACATTGAGGTTGACAGACATTTCATCAAGGAGAAACTTGACAGTGGCCTAATTTGCACTCCATATGTGCCCACTGATGGTCAACTGGCAGATATCCTAACCAAAGGACTCTCTGGGAAGACCTTTCAGAGACTAGTAAGCAAGCTGAGAATGGATGATATCCACTTCCCAGCTTGAGGGGGAGTGTCAGAATACAGTTGTCCAATAAGGGATATTTAGTATATTAAATGTTATCATATGAATATTTTATTTATTGTTATCCCTAACTTTAAGGCTGGTTTTAAGGCACTACACCCTAAAACCAGTAGTGCTGCTAAGTCTAGAGTCTTCTAAGTTAGGCTCTCTTGTATATAAATATTTAGTGTAGTCTCTTGTAAAAATTAACAGAGAAAAATCTATTCTGTCACATGGCAAATTAGGTTATCAGCACCCTACCTTCATAGTTACTTTGCTAGGGTATATGCCCCGAAACATCTATAAAACAAAACATCATTTCCTCACTTACCAAATTAATAGCAGAAACTTGTGCAAACACTCGTACAACATTTAGAAAACAGATGCAGAAAACATAAAAGCTTATATACTCCCAACAATGCAACAAACAGGAAACAACCATAAAAAATAAACTTTTTCATGGAAGAAAAGGTATGGAGCCACAATGTAGATGTACCTCATCAACGCATAAACGAGATGGCTCTTTTGCTAGCTCCAAGACACCTTTTATCAAAGATCTTAAACCCTTCTCTGGAGATATTAGATAGGGTTGATAACCATCTGCTTCTAGGACAATCTGAGAGAAGTATCAATATGACATTAAAAGAAACCCAACCAGTACATAGCAGCTTAAGAAAGCACAAAAATTGAATGCAGATTGATAATAGAACCTACCCTTTTGACATTGTTCATGTCAAAATGTCTGTCCAAAGGGAGCTGTTTAATCCTGTTCGGAAAGCTTCCCTCGAAGCTAGAAACAATTTTCCAACCATTTCCCTGAAAAATATGGGGGAAGGGAGGATTAAAACAAGTAGAGGAGGACACAGAGAAAGACAAAATAAACACTTCAAAGATCTGTCTATGATAGTTTTTTTTTTTTAAATTCTTGCAGACATTTCTTTAGCCCTGTATTGCCCAGTGATGAGCACTTCACTCGAAAAAGAAGTAACTCACTTCACCACCCGTTATGTGTTGCAGAAATTTGTCCTCGAATTCCCGACACAGCTCCAAAGCAACAGCTCTCGTGCCTTCAGCAGTAGTAACCATTTGTTCACCAAGCCTTACTAATTCATCCTGGATTATTTGAGACTTCCCTTGAAGCCTGACATGTCAAGAAAGGAAGACTAACAAACCTAAAAATGGTATGAGAATATGGACTATTTTAATGATGCATATGTTTAAAACCAAGTATAGTTTGAACTGTTCAGTGCAACCAAACTCAAGTTTTGAGAAAAAGGATTCTATCAATTACAATGCAAAGAAATGGTATCTTTACAAAAAAGGAAACATTTATGGATCCAAATTGAAAATGATACTAACCAATAACAAAGAATTGTCTCAACTGAGGCTGCAAAGATGCCAGATGTGTGGTTTAGTGTGATACTATCAACCTCACATATATTTGATATCTAATAATAAAATAGAAAACCTTAACATTGATATCATTCACTTGCCAACTGTGCCTCTCAAGCTTTTGGAACAGTAAAACTCATAACAATTCCCAATTTAATATCATACTAAGCTTGATTAGAGGTAGTACACATATCTTTTATACTAAAACCAAGAGCTTTTACATACAATGTGTGACTTAGAGGCAAATATATGTTTACACAAATTCAGAAAGCAAAAACTTTTAAAGTGTCTTTGAAAACTCTCTCATTAAACCTTGGGAGTTGAAACAAGAGCAATTCAGCAGCAAACTAGGGTTTACTAAACCAACATTTCTACTTTGTAGGCAGTATTAGAAAGGATAATGCAGTAACCAAAAAACTGTAGCAATTTAGTTTACTTCCTTACTTGCATAAACAGTAACAATGGAGCAAAGGGAAGGGGGGAAAAGAAAGTACCCAGAAAGTAGATTTGGAAGCCTGAGTTTGATTCGGTTACGTATCTGGCCAGCAAGGACATCTACCAAAGCTACTCTCCCAAGCTTGTTTTGAGGGGCTCCAGTCAAAATAGATTTTAGACTTTCACTTTCCGCTCTCCAGGCAATTTCTAAAGAATTGTCAGATGAAGCACTTCCAGATTGAGTTGAAGCTATAGAAACAGATTGACCGATTAGAGCAACCCATGGAATATCAGAAGTTTTAGGCGGCCCCTGATTTAACAAGAGAGCCTGAACTGCTGCAAGGGCTTTAGAGTCTGAAGCAGCTTGATCAATTTTGCTAATAATGCCAACAGTTCTGGTACCTATCATCAATTAAAATATAGTAAAATATTAGGAATCTGGAAAAATAACAGTGGAAAGTAATTTTTTATCATTTTTGGCCCGGAAAAAAGATTAATTTGAATATGCAAGCACCAAAAATTCACACCTTCTGAGTCATATTCCTTTGCAATTCTGAGGGCTCTAGATGATGAAATTTCTGGTGCCTGAGCAGCAGGTACAATAACGAGCAAAATAGCATCATTATGTTCAACATATTCACGAAGCTGAGGGAAAAGCCAGAGAAATTGTCAGATAACCAACCAAACAAAGCAGCTCAAAAACTGGCCAAGAAAATATAGAACCAAGAAACAATTAACACATCAGAATGTCCAGCTGTTTAAATTTAAAACCAAGATGAAATAGCATTCAGCCACTCACCAATGATTCATCCACAATTCTTTGCTCAAGTCCAGGTAAATCTATCAACTTTAATGGCGGGGCTGTGTTAGGGAACAAGGAGGAAAAACTGTTAAAAAGTTATAAAATGAAAAAGAATATTTTTATTGCACATTCACATATATAGACACACGCACATAAACGAATGTATCTTAAGCATGCTCACATGAGAAAAGGAGGCAAGGGGAAGTGAAACGTTAAGATCATGCATGAAACATGTTTGTCCTATTTGGTTTCAAGACAGAGTTGGACATTTACCTTTGCTTTTTTTCCAAACAAAAGAAATATATTCTTTTCAAAGATTAATCTTCATGGATAGAAATATTCCCATTCAAATAATTATTGTCAAGTCTCTGATTAAAATTCCTAGGTAATTGTAAACAATCCAGCCATTGACGACAAATTTAGTTCTAAGAAGGCATCCTAGTATATAAAAAGCATGAGCTCATCTAATATATCATTTGAAAAGAAAAACAATCTTCAAAACATAATATGAAAATCAAAATTCAATGAACCTCTGATAGAAAGATTTTCATTTATACCTATTCTGAGACCACGTCAAATCAATAATACAATTCAACAACATCAAGGCTGACCTGTGCTGGTACGAAGCTTCAGATATATTTCATCACGACTCCTGCCTGATGCACCTTTGCTTAACCTATCCTGCAGAGAATGCCGAAGTGCACCTAAGGTGCACCAATTCGAAAGATGACGGGCAGTAAGAGAGCACTCAAGACCATATCCAAGGTGCATGATGAAGAACGGTGCATTTTTTCCAGGTGCAAACAAGCAACATCATTAATGAAAAAGAAGCAACCAAAATAATGAAGGAGGCCTTACTTGCTGAAACCTGTTGAGATTTATTGTCAATTTGCAAGATGATTGATTTAGTGCTTAAAGAACTATCCCTAGCCAAATCAATGCTGATGGGAGCTCTAGTGGCACCATTTTCGCCAGTTGGCTGTCAATAATTATGATAAGCAAAGTCCTGTGAAAATAAGAATTTTCAACAAAATGCAAAAGCCTAGAAGAAATATAACATACCAGAAGAGGATGTCCAATCAGACTGTTCAAGACAGCAGATTTACCAGCCCCCTATTCGGTACATCCAGAAAAAAGAAGCAAATTAAAGTTTGAAAGAGAAATGAGTAAAATAGAAGATTTCAACATCTCATGAATCATGATAGGACAAGATCATGCTTATTGCAACACAAACTAGTTGCTTCTTCCATTTTTAGGAAGTTTTTATTCAATAAGCTACCTCCTGAGATCAACTAAACACAAATTTAACATGGAAAAATGCATGCATGATTAAATTAATCATGCCCCCCTCAGATAACAAGGGTGCTGACTAGGTCACAACCAAAAAAAACTACTAGCAATTTTAAAACATAGAAATGCAGCAGGTAAGAAAAGGTGTATTTCATATTCAAATCAACACGCCTAAAGATCTGATAACTGTTATAGAATGAGTATTTAAAAGCAATTCAAATGAGCAGTCAAATTAATCAATAAGAAATTATCGACTAAAAAACCTCCTCAGTTTTGAACAGCAAAGCATAAAAAGGCACCTTTAGGAAAAATAAATACAATGTTAGCCATCGTGTTGCTCTCACATTTCCCCAATAAATCTAGCTTTTCTCAACCATATCAACATTAGCAATCTAATATGCATAACCGATTTACAAGTATAGCATCCTAGAACAATTACATTAATTCAACCCAATAATAGAATTTTCCATAAAGAAAATTAGCATTTAGTTGGCTTTCATTTCTCCGTCAGCATCCAAAGCAGCCAAAAGATTTCCAATCTTTAGCGGCTAAATGAAATAGAAAATCGAGCAGATCCAACAGATAACTTCAAAAGCTAAAAAATAAATGATCGAATAAAAAAAGAACATACGACATTGCCCAAAGCTACGACGTTTAGGAAAGTAGAGGGGCGTTTAGATGACGACGATGAGGCCTCGTCCACGTCTTCATCGGCGAGCACAGCAGCCGCTTGTCTCATCGCTTCCGAAAGCTCCGACAATTCTTCGATCGCCTCCATTTTTCTTCGATTCCCTTAAACAAAAACCAAAGAGATCGAAGCTTATACTAATATATAAACTGAGGGAAACAGAAACCCTAGATTTAGATCTGAATTCACTCTTTTTCTGTGAATTTCTTACGAAAGGAGATTCGATTTGTTTATAGTTGTTTTTAAATTTTCGGTTTCGTAAGTTCAAATTTCGATTTCTTTCATCGAAATGGTTGAAAAAAATGAATAAATAATGAAAATGATGGTTTTGTCTCTGGTCATGGTTTAAATTCAATTTTTTTAAAAAAAATTTGAAATAATTCTTTAAAAGTTAATTGCACCAGGCATCACAAACTATGACCATTATTCTAAAATAGTTCACAAACTTTAAAATATTTTAATGATATTCCTAAACTATTTATGTTATATCAATCAAGTCCTTTTATTATTGAAGTTGTTAATTTAACCATTAATGACCCATAAAATCATATATGACATAATTTAAAATGAAAATTTTAAAGAAAAGTAAAACGTTATCACATAACTTTTAAAATTAAAACTTAAAATAAATATCGAAAAAAAGAGATTGAACAATAGTTTCTATAAAAGCTTTGAAAACTTCAAAACCAATATCTGAAGTCTAAATTATTTTAATAATTAAATGACTTTATTGATATAACATCGATAATTTGACAATGTAATTGGGATGCTTTAAATGACCAATTTAGAACGAGGGTCCTAGGTTGGGATGTTTGATGCAATTAACTCATTCTTTAAAGATAATTTGTTATAAAGTTAATATATCATTTGGTGCGTGAGTTTGTTTCAATACTCAACTTGGTATCTAAATTTTCTTATGTTTTAATTTGATACCTGAGTTTATTTAACGTTCAATTTCGCACCCAGACCAAATAACATCAAGTGGGTTACTGAATATTTGATACATGTCCTTTAGTAAAAAAAAACATAGATACTTCAAAAACTTATGTGCCAAGTTGAAAATTAAAGTCAATTTCAAGTACTTAATTAGAAAAAAAAAATCAAGTATCAAATTGGAAAAACTCAGGCACCAATTTGAACATTGAGGCCAAATTCAAGTACCAATTTGAAATAAATTAGGTACTAAATTGAATATTGAATATAAAATTAGGTACTAAAGACCATATTAACCCAAAAATCCAATTTTCATATATGTACGATAGGTAGGAGCGACAAACATTTACTCAATTCACTCACCTCGACAGATCAACGTATTAACTCGTTTCACTTGGATATGCACGAGTGGGGCGTAGACAAAGAACTCGGTCTACCTCGTTGAAATTTGCAATGTCCCCATCAAACATGGAAATTTATTGGTGGCGTATATTTATACAAAAATCAGATTAATTAAGTGTAAAATGTTTTAATATTTGAAAATATTTAAATTTAAAAAATAAACTATATTAGTAATCACTTAACTATTAGTAATTATGAAAAGTTACAAAATAATCATTCGACTATTCAATTTTATCTTTTTTTGTAACTAGCTCACTAAGTGACAACTTTTAAAATTAGTATAATAGTAATTTTAACCCTCAACATTTATAAATTATGTCGATTTAGTCTTGATTCTAACAAAATTCAACCCTCGATATTTATATATTGTGTAATTTGGTCTCTTTTTTTTTTGCAGTTATATTTTTCTTTATGACATTGAAGAATAATTTTAAATGAATGAGAAAAAATATGAAAAATATATATTATCTTGTATTTTTGGGTGTTTTCCATTTTTTGGATATTTTAGTTGATAATTTTTTTTTATCTTTTTAGGTGAAAGGAATGCCAAGAAAAATAAAACTTTCGGGGTTAGATTTTTTAGAATCAATACTAAATTGAAACAATATATAAATGTTAAGGGTTAAAGTTACTATTATGCCAATTTTAAAAGTTGTCACCCTTAATCCGTTGATAGAGGTGCTCATGGGTGGGACTGATCGAGGCCGGTTCCAAGAAAGTTCAAGCATGAGCCCCTTTTTGGCCCATTCTGGTCCATCCCAAAACCTTATTTTACTGTTAATAAACTAATAAAATTTTAAGTATATATTTTATAATTAAATTTAAAAATTTTACTATTGTTTAAATTAAGTTCAGGCCGAGCCGACTTGAGGTGTAAAAATACTTATCCAAGTTTGGCTCAACTTGGGTCAGTTCTAGTAATCTACCTGGTAGATGGACACGTTTACCAATTGGTAATTAAAAAATACAAAATTGAATACTTTGGTGATTATTTTGTAACTTTTCACAATTGAATGATCAAAAAAATAATTAACCAATAGTTGGGTGACTACTAATATAATTTACTCTTAAAAAATTACTAAAAAAACATACTTGTTTCAAGAAGGGTTAATATAGTATTTAGTTTTTTGATATTAAATTCATTGTTTAATTTGGTACCTCATTTGATTTTAATGTTGAAATTGACACTTGAGTTATTTTATCTTCTTCCAAATTAAATACATGAATTTAGTTTTAATGTTGAATTTGATAATTGATAATTTTATCCTAATAAAATAGTTATAATTTTTTAATGGAAAGCTAATATAAAAAATTCATTGAAAGATGTAATGTCATTTAGTTGGGATTCAATGCCTAACCATAAACATAGTTGGCTCATGTGCCCATTTTCAACCAATCTAAAAGTTGCAGAAGAAAACAAAACAGGAGAGATGAAAGTAAAGTAAATGAGAAGAATGTTGGGGAAAATAAATTGTTATATATTATCTTATTTTAATAGTTAAAAAAATGAGACCGGCATTTTCTAGGTGGTAGATTGAAGAAATGAAGACCATAAATGTTCCTTCTCTTCAGTTTGACCATATACACTTCCTTAAAAGACGTGTTTTATTGATGCGACAAAAATATAATATTCTATTAGGGACATGTTTTAATCTGATTTTTTATAAAAAATCTATTCTAAAATTAAATTTTTAAAAAATGTCATTTTTTAGATATTATAAAAATAAACTAATTTTTTAAAAACTTACAATAATAGTTTTTTTCAAGGTGTTACTAATTAATATGGAAATATAACTTACAAAGTAAATCTTTATATAGACCCAAAGTCTCATTTCCCTTGTTTTCTTAAGCAATGTGGGATGTGAGATATGTGTATATATAGACTCATGAATAGGTTTGGAACTTGTTCCTAAACAATGTGGGATTCCTTCCTCTTTTAACTAACAACATGAGATTAAATGCTACACTATATTTGATTTTTTTTACAAAACAATTTTTATTTTTTTATATTTTGTTAACATTTTCTCATATTATGAAATTATATTTTGAGATCTTTAATCTTGTTGCATTTTAGAATTGTTAACATATACAAAAGAACTATTAAAAAAAAAGAGAACGAATTGCACATATAAAACTTATACATGCAATAATCTTCTATTCAATTTTAAATGTTTGAAGTTAATATCAATGCAATTCTAATTTTTAAAATAATTTTCCATTATTTAAATTTAGAAGTTATACTTTTAATTATTTTATTTTATTTTATTTTATTTTATGAATGTTTGATTAATAAATAAATGGTGAGTATTTGGTACTCAAATAAGATTTTTTGTAATTTTAAAAAATTGATATATATTTTTAAATATTTATTTATTTTTAATATTTTACTATACTAATTAATTTTTTAATTCTAATTTTAATTTAATTTTCATCACCTAATGAATACCGATAAATTTATTTCAAATATATTTTGACTAGATAGATAATCTATTTAAACATAGTATAAATTATATTAAATAAGTTTTTTTTATAGAAATATATAATATACATAAAATATAATAATTATTTTTCATATTTTATATCTAAATTAAATTACATTAATAGTCACTTAACTATATTTTTTAGCTATCGAAATATAAAAACTTACAAAATGATCACTAAACTATTAGTAATTTTTTAAACATTTATTTTTAAATATTTTACCATACTCATTTTATATATTTTTTACTTATAGGGTTTAAAAGTTTTATTTATAATGTAACAAATGTTAACTTTTTGTAAAAAAAATTTAAACTTTAAGTAAAAAAATATCAAATATAGTGTAACCCATGTTGTTAGTTAAAAGGAGAAGAAATCCCACATTCTTTAGGAACAAGCTGCAAAACTATTCATGAGTCTATATATACACATATTTCATGTCCCACATTGTTCAAGAAAATAAGGGAAATGAGACTTTTGGTTTATATAAAGATTTGCTTTGTAAGTTATATTTTCAGATTAATTGGTGACACCTTAAAAAAAATGGTGCTGTCACGAGTTCTTATAAAGGTTTATTATCGTAAAATTTTAAAAATATTGGTCTATTTTTATAATATCTAAAAAATGACCTTTTTTGAAATTTTAATTCGAGAATAATTTTTTTTGAAAACAAGGGCTAAAATGCGTTTCGGAGAAAATAACCCATTCTAGTAAATAATTGGAAAAGATATCATTTTCCGTAAATTTTGAAAAAAAAAATTATTTGATAATTTACCCGGCATAAATCATCAACTTGTTTGACCATGCCATCGGAGCTCTTCCTTATAACATAGTCAGCTCAGCAACACACTTCACAATGAACTCATTATCAATATAGTCACGTTTTTTTATTATTATACTATTTAATTTAATTTTTTATTTTTAATAAATTATCATCATTTTATAGTTTTTAACTATTAATATAATTTATCCTTAAATAAATTGAAATAATATTTCTTTCTCTTCTGTAATCTCAATCCAAACACAAACACAGGGTAAAAATCTCTTTCGATATTTTGCTCCCCTTATCACGTAATATTCTGTTAATCCCATGGCATATCAAGTCGATAAATTAAGTTTCATGCAAGATAAAGATAAATAAATCTGAGGGATTTGCTCATTGCTAAATGGGGAAAAAAAAATCAAAGAGCAGCTTTACATTTCGATTAAATCTTGATTTGATTAGCATTGAGGCTGTTGCTATTGAAACAACACACGGAGCAACATTCCTTTTTCCGGACAATAGTAACTTTACACCGACAACTATAAGTCATTGGAGTGTGGCTCTCTTGCTCCCTTGTCAGAAGGGCCGTTGCTTTCACTTGCACGTGCTTGGTGGCTACTTTTCTTTGTGGTTTTGTTTCTGCATGTCGTCGAATTCTCTTTTTTAAAAAGCAGGTACTTGATCTACCCTTTTGTGTTGCCGGAAAGAGGTGATGGAAAGGCGAGATCCATGCACATGATGTGTTTTCGACAATTAATTCGCGCTCTTATCGTTTTTCTGATCCTATTAATGGAAGTCCTGATGCTTGCTTTTATTTTTCCTTGCTGTGGTAATGACCTCCATGACTGAAGGTGAGCATTTCGATGATGGTCTCTAACTTGGCTCTATGAACTTATTATTATTATTTATATTCTGGTCCATTTTCAAGGTTAGTGGTTTTTCTTCCAACAATTTCGAACCTACGGCTCTTATTGAGAATGCAGTGTACGGGCCCAATACTTGTTCTCAAGGGTGATTGTGCACCACAAACAGTTATAGGTTGTTGGAGTGTGGCTCTCTTGCTCCCTTCTGAGAAGGGGTGTTGCTTTCCCTAGCACGCACTTTTGTTTCCGTCATAGGGCTTTGGTGGCTACCTTTCTTTATGGTTTTGTTTCCGAATGTCGTTGATTTTTTCTTTTTTAAAAGCAGGTACTTGATCTACGCTTTTGTGTTAGCCGAAAAAAAGCAATGGAATGGCGAGATTCATGCACATGTTGTGTCTTCAACATTTAATTCGTGCCCTTATCGGCTTTTTGATCGTGTAAACGGAGGTCCCGATGCTTGCTTTTTTTTTTTATTTATTGCCGTGATAATGATTCCCTGTCCGAAAGTGAGCGTTTAGACGATGTATAGTGACTCATTTCCGAACCTGGCTTTATTTGGGCCTCGGCTCCCGGCTTTTTGTGCTTATATTTTTCTTTCCATTTTCTAAATCTTTAAACGACCGTGTAATCATTCCTTTCTATTTTTGTGTGTTGAAAAAAAATGCTATATAAATTTCTCTCATTTTTCACAATTTAGAAATGTAAGAAAAATATTACAATAATTTGTAAATAATAATTTATATATTAATAATATTAATAATATATATTAATTTTATCTGTAGTTTTTTCTCCAAACAATCCCGCGATTTCGGGTTGTTTTTTTGGTTTCTTTCAATCGCCCGCTCGCAAATCCATCGTCTCGATCCAATCCCAGAAACGTCCACTTTTTTCTTGAGCTTTCTATTCGAATCCGGGGTTTCCGCCGCCGGCGGATCTTTTCCTGTTTTGTTTTGTTTGAATTCGCAGATTCCTAGGGTTTTCTCTGGTTACAGATCTGGGTTCTTTTTTGGAGGCAATTTCGCTGTTAAAATCTTGCAAAGATGTTTTGGCGTATGACTGGATATTCATCTGCTTCTCCTGTGAGTTTCGCCTTTTTATTTTCTCTATTTTCTTTGAGCTACGTAGAGGTGTAAGCCATTTCTTGTGAATTTAATTGAATTCTGGGTTTTTCTTCTTTCTTTCTTGTTTTTGCTTGTGAATTTCATTTTGGCTGCTGGTAATATTATGTTTCAATGCCTGGAATTGGTTAAAAGCCGTCAGTATTGCTACTCCTCGTTGTTAGAATATTGGTACAATATAGTATGGTGGCGTTTTCTCTGGGAAATTATTAACTTCATTGTTTGTTCCATTCAAACGAATTATATAAATCGGGCAGCATTTCTCACCTGATGAAATGAGTATCCTTGCTTTCTTTGGCATCTATGTTTTCAAGTTTCCCATTGCCTTTCTTTGAGGACGTTGGAGGAGAGGATTGTAGGGAAAGACTCTCTTTGTTCCCTCTGGTATACATTAGCATATCTTAGTCAGTCAAAGCGACAGAAATAGTGGGATCCCATGTTTTTCTTTGAAGTAGGTGCGGTTCTGGGGGAAAACCTTCTTAAGCTTACTTTATTACCTTACTTTATTACGTTACTTGCAGCAATAAAGAATTCACAGATTTTTTCCTTTTAGGATTTTAGCTCGGGTGCCATTTTTCCCTCTAGAAGTCTACAATGTCGTCCCTGTAGTAATTTCTTATCTTTTAAGTTTTAGGTGGGGCATCATAGTGCTTTTTTTTCCCAATAATGCACGGTGTAGAAGGAAATGGTATTCAAGGGCCTAGGCCAGTCTTGTTAGTTTACAGTCAACTTGTATTCGTACTATTTTCTGTTTATGTATTCCTTAGGAAGTATGGATTTTTTTTCTTTTCTTTGTTTTCTTTTGATACTCTTTGCTTTTATGATCAATGCAGATTGATGCAATTTTAGACAAGGACAATTTTACATTGGAGGAGCTTCTTGACGAGGATGAAATTATTCAGGAATGCAAATCCCTCAATGGGCGGCTTATAAACTTGTATGCTTTCTCGTCTCTGCATATGCTTGCTTTTTCTTTGTTCTTTCATCTCATAACATGTTAAACTGTCCTATATCATCATGTTTCAATTAGGCAATATATATGGGCTCTAATGTGCTTATTTGGTGTTTCTTGAATCAAATCACCATGCAATGTTTTGTTATAAGTGAGACAATGTGTTAATGTTTGATCCTAGGTCATGGCTTTAAATGTCAAAGGCTTTTTAAACCCTCATAGAATTTTCATTTTACAGTGACTTTGAATAATTATGAAATTGTTAAAGATTATATGTACGGGAAGGTATTTATAAATCCCATCTTTAGGTATTTTTGGTATCATTATCAATGCTCGTCTTCTTGACATGACAAGTAAATACATGAATTTATAGAATTCATTAAATCTACTGAGATTTATGTTTACATAGCTAATGGAATCCTAGATAACATAGCTTATAATCAACGTAAAAGGAGCTCAAAATGTGAGGTAAAGAACAAACGTAGAAGCATGGTGAAGCATAATTACAGTGCTGTTAATTACATGATAAGCCAAGAAAGGTGCGTTGGGAAAAAAAAACTGTTCAAAAGTGATGGCAAGCTTTTGCTAGATTATATGAAACTTTTGGTAGAAATGGTTAGTTGAGTTTAGGCCTTCGTTTATATAAAATTATATGGGAAGTAAAAGCTTTTCCTTTATCAATAATAATGTTATGTAGGAATTCCTTAATAGTTCCTCAACTATAATGCCATGTCTATATTAACTGGAGCACAGAGTGTATTGTAACTAATATATGTATCGTAGCCTCTGGCAGTTTTGCTATCCAACGTCCATCTGGAATAAATGCTTTGAATAGAATCTGT
This sequence comes from Gossypium australe, assembly GCA_005393395.2. Lineage (NCBI taxonomy): Eukaryota > Viridiplantae > Streptophyta > Magnoliopsida > Malvales > Malvaceae > Gossypium > Gossypium australe. The sequence continues at coordinate 55,102,314 of CM016625.1, forward strand.
AGTTTGGAGGTTCGATGTTTTTTTTCCCTAGCTAGTGTACCAAAGGTGTGGATAGATGTATATCACCATTTCGCCTTCAGTCTTTTCTAGGCTTCCTTTGGAAATTGTTTTTGGGGGTATTACCCCTGAAACTGCACCAGAGGTTGCATTTGTCTTGCACCCCCCAATGAAACACCATTGGATCCTGGTGGAGTGGGTAAAACCCCCCTTTTACAGTTATCTTCTTCTGCATTTTTTTCAATAATTTTTTTTCATTTTTTCTTAATTTTTTTGAACTCTTAATTTTGTTTTTTTAGTTTATTTTTTTTACATAATTATATGTACCAAAGTTGTCTTGCCCATGGGCAAGTTCTTAAGTGTAATTGGGCTCAAGCTCAGCATAATATCTTGACGATCTGGCCCAATAATGGTGGTAAGTGAGTTGCACACTGAGTTCTTTGTAACTCACCCAATTTTTATTAACCTTTTCAGGTAATGGAAATTGATGTGGACTTGGGCCGGAGATGACTTGGTGGAGGCCATACTACAAGTATGGTTTTTTATAAACTATGAACTTTATTTTAAATTACTATTTTGGGTTTGATGTAATAAGGCCTTTAATTTATGTTTTTATGGATTTTATTGTGTGGATGGATTTGATTTTACTTCAAATACTTAATATGGTTTTATCTTAAATATATTAAGTTTTCTTTAAAATATTGGTTTTACAACAATTTTTGGACAATTTAATTATATTAAATTCTTTCAAAGTCTCTTTGAAACTATCTTAAGATTTTGACTTTTATATTTAAATGATAAGTTTTCAAATAAGTATTTTCTTAAGTCACAAATTTCAAATCCTCAAATTAAATTTTATTAAACTCTATTTTCAAAAAGTTTTGTAGCAAATTTTACTTTAATCACTCGAGAATAAACGAATGTATGTTTGGTGTGACAAACCAAATCTCGTCTAAACGCATAGACCGAGTTTGGGGTGTTACACCTCAATCATTCCTCATTCATTCTCATCATTCATCATTCTCTCTTCTCTCCAAATTCTCTTAGCCTTTTCCATTCCCACGCCTAGCATCATCTCTTCATAGAGATTTTAGAAATTAAGCCTCTTAAAGAACCCTTGGTCGGCCACCTTGGAGAGCCATCAGCAAAGGAGCAAAGCAAAGGAACAAAGGAGCCTCGTCAGTCAGAGTCGTGGGTGACAGCGACTCTGAATTGGGTTTAATATTTCTTTTCCCTAATTTAATCTAAAGATGTTTGCTATGTGTTATTTGTTCTCATTTACAACAATGTTAGCTTAATTTTATTTAAGCTAGGATGATTGCTTTGATTAAATAATATTTATTTGATTCATGCTTATAATGTTTATGCCTCAATCGATCATGTCTTCAATTAAAAGCAAGTCTGTATTTCGTTCATACATGATTGAAATGCACCTGAATTAGCTGGGCGATCTTGACCAGACGACGACAATGGACACATAATTGAAATGTGCATGCTCAATTTAGATCCTGACCCGATTAAATTGTAGGTTGCATAACAACTCTGACCAAGCTCTATTATCTGCATAGTTTTTAGATTTGTGTGATTAAACTATTTCAAACTTGACACGTCCCTGTTACCTCACACGAATGCTAAGAAACCCTTAGTAAATAAGGATCAGTAAAATGCGTACTAAGTAAAGGATTTCGAGAGGACCTAATGTGGTTTTCAAAATCATGAAAGATCAAGTTTCCATGGAATGTTTTTTCGAATGTTATTCAGCATGTTGTTGAGTTTAGTTAAAGTAATTGTCCTAGTTTATTTATGTTATAATTGTTGCAAATTGTGTTTAATTTTACTAAAATCTATTTCATTCATATAGTTTGCATACTTAGGATAATTTTCATTAGGGATCATTGCATTTAATTTAATATATTTTAATCACCACTTCTCAACTATATTGTGTTTTTATTTACCAAATTGTTAATATAATTTTACAAAATAAGTGACTTAGCACAAATACAATCCTTGTGGAGACGATAACTCGATACTTACTTATTACTTGATAACGATTGTGTACACTTGCACAAACCTACGTGTTACAAGTTTTTGGCGTCGTTGCTGGGGATTGTCAACTGTTGCCATAGTCATTTCTTTTGTGAAATTATTTATTTTCAATTTGATTTATTTCTAACATTACTAAATTATTCTTTTTAATTTTTGTAATTTTCTTTTTAGGTGTTTATGAGTATAGATCAAATTATCGATGTACTCCCTGTAGACCCTGAAATTGAGCGAACTTTAGACATAGAAGACGTGAACGAACAGCTCAATGACAATTCAAGATGGACCTTGGAAATCAGAACCAAGACCAAGATAATGAAGCCTATCATGTACGAAATCCCATCCTCATTGCTGATGATAGGGATCGATGCATCAGACAATATGCTGTGCCACTTTTCAGTGAGTTAAATCTAGGAATTAGAAGGCCAGATACTGAGGCAACCCAATTTGAATTGAAACCAATAATGTTTCAAATGCTAAAAACGGTGGGCCAATTTAGTGGTATGCCCATGGAAGATCCACCTCTCCACCTTCGGTTGTTTATGGAGGTGAGTGATTCATTCAAGATAGCCGATGTGACTGAAGACGCACTGATGTTGAAGTTGTTTCCATACTCGAGATCGAGCACGAGCATGGCTTAATTTGTAACAGCCCGATTTTGGGCCTAGTCGGAACATTGGTTTTGGAACCACAAATCCAATGAGGAAAAATTTATTTTTATTACATTTTTATGGTCTATGATTTCACAAAATGAGTTTGGGCACTCAATTTAGTCAAGAGGACTAAATTGTAAAAAGTGCAAAAGTTGAGTTCTACATGTTAGAGGTGTCCAATTGTTATGAAATTTTAAATTTGAGGTCCTTAAATGATAATTAGACCATTGGTTAAATTTTTGGACAAAAATGGATATGAAATAGGTGAAATAGAATATTTCTAAGTTAGGGGCATTTTGGTCATTTAGTAATCAAAATGAACTAAAAATAAAATTAAAAGCCAACTTTTGTCCATCTTCAACCCCATGGCCGAATTTCACAAGGGGAAACCATGGCTAAGGTTTTTCAAGCTTCCAAGCTCGATTGTAAGTCTATTTTAGCCCCGTTTTCAATGATTTTTACATTTTTGAAATCCTCGTAACACGATCTCTCTATTTCTACCATTTATTTGAGCTAGGGTTGATGTTTGAAAATTAACCCATATGAGAAATGCTTGTGTTTTGATGTTTAATGGTAAAATATGAATGCTCGGTGTGTAATAAACGACTTTTACTAAGTGATTTTCGGTGAAATTGTCAAAAATGACTAGTTTGTAAAAAGTTGTAAAATGTGTGTAAGTTTGTGAATAAATGGAAAGTGTGGATTGCTATAGTTATGAAAATGGTTCGGCTAGGCTTAAAATACAAGGAAATTAAATAAAAATCATTTTAGCAGCCTAGGGGCAAAAGTGTAAATATGTGAAACTTTAAGAGGCAAAAACATAATTTTGCCATAATATGATTTTTGGATCACATTGAATAATGTGACTAGTAAATAGACTAAATGTGATATTATAGATCAAAGAAAATGAGGATCGGACTTAGAATGGGGGAAAAATGAGAAATTGACGGTTAGGTCATTCTTTGCCAGTTTTGTTGTCGAGGTAAGATTGTATGTAAATAATGCATCGTTTTTACTTACGTTTTCATATTTTGATAAATGGTATGAATTGTGGCTTAATATTTGATGTAATTGACAAAATATCAACAAGTGAGAAATTTCTCGGTTGAACCTTAGGAATAAAAATGGATACGAGTGACATGTTCACTAGAAACCTATGTGAAATTAAGTGAAATAAGTGATCCGGGTGCTGGTCCGTATGTTCTACCGGTGGCTGAGTTATCTGGCATGTGTTACGGATACTCAACAGCTTGTGTAAGCAGCACCGTGTAGTTTTGTCATGACCGACAGCTTGTGTGAGCAGACCCGAGATTGTGACTATGTGAAACGGGTGCTAGTCTTATAAGTTCTACCAGTGGTTGAGTAATTCGGCATGTGTTACGGATACTTGACAGCTTGTGTGAGCAGCACTGAGTAGTTATGTATGACCGACAGCTTGTGTGAGCAGACCCGTGAATATGATTAGCTCGAGAGCGAGCCTATGTGAAAAGTATGATATGAAGTATCTTTAGCTACAAGTGTGACACTTATGTGCAAATTTCTGTGTATCCGTTATTATTCCGATGTGTTCAACAGGAAATTGACTAAGTGAAAATAAATGTGATCATGTAACGACTAAGTGTAATTGAATATGACTATGTTATGAATAAGTACAGGTATAAGTTTGAAAATTTATGAACAATGTGCTCGATATTTGATCGAACCTTCGGTAAGATGAAATGGAGTAAGTGAAATTATGAAAGAGTAAATTTAGCAACAAAACAGTTTTGGACAGCAGCAGTTGTGTGACTTTGAAAAATCACCAAAAATGGTGGAAATCGAATTAGAGGTTGAATAAGATATGAAATTAAATCTTAATGAGTCTATTTTCACAAAAAATAATGGTGTAAACAAAAGAATTTCATAATCTGTGATATTCAAAGTTTTGAGATATAGGGTCAGAATGATGTCGGAATCCCCTATTCCGACTTTGGAAAATCATTAAAAATTGTATAAAAATATTTATGGTTTATAATTTATATTCTTAAATTTATTGATGAGTATGATTTCAAGAGAAATAAACGGGAACATTATCCAAATTCTTTACGATGAGATAATTAATTTTTAGTGCAGAGGGGTCGGAACTGTTGAATAGCAAAATAGGGGAAACTTTAAAGAATAAACTGTACTTATTAGCTAAACCAAAAATTCTTAAAATTTTATGGTAAGAAGATATTTGAGTCTAGTTTAAGGGAAAATTAGCAGATCTTAATTTGGAGTTCTGTAGCTTGAGATATAAATAATGTAGTGACTATGACTCGAATAGACAGCTTGAGATGAACATGAATAAATAGTGGAACTATGTGCAATTATGATTGTATTATCTTCAGAACATATTGTGAAGATATATAAAAGCCTGTTAATAAATCACTTATTATTTACATACCTACTTACTAAGCTATAATGCTTACCCTCCTTCCTTTCTTTTTCTATAGTTTCACAGATGCTAACTCGAGTTGGAGGTCGTCAGAGATTCTATCACACTAAGAAGCTATGGATTGGTATCGATGATTTTTATTCTAGCTTTTTAAGTCTATGGCATGTATAGGGACTTGGCCATTTGTGTACATGTTATTATAAGTTGGCCTAGAATATTGGCCTATGCTAATTGAAGGTCATTATTGTATAAGGCCATTTGATGTGGCCAATATTTGTTATGTTATAAGTCTATGATGAAGCATTACATGGATGTGCATGCTTGTTTGGGTTGGATGAGTGAATGAGTGATAATTATGTGTGGCAAATACTAAATGTGAATGGTTGAGTAAGTTATATGCTATGATTAGTTAAGTGTATGTGTGGTTGTGCATGATGAATGTGATTTGTAAATGGTATGTGGATGTCTTAGTGTGGATGTTTGAATGCTTAATAATACCATGTTGTGTGATGATAAATTTGTATAAGTGTATAAGTGTTTTGGGGTGGCAAAGGGCTTGGTAAATAGCCTTACTTGTGGCCACACGGCTATGTGCCCAGGGTGTGTGAAGTCTGCATTTGATTTTTGGAAATTCGAAACACCACACGGCCTAACACACGGGCGTGTATCTCGGCTGTGTGAAGGACATGGCCTTGGACACGGGCGTGTGCCCCTATTTTTCGAGAAATTTTCTAATGTTTTCCAAAGTTCTCAATTTAGTCCCGAACCACTTCCAAAGTATGTATTGGGTCTCGTAGGCCCTATTTAGGGACTCAAAGATAAAAATTTGAAAAGTTTTAATTTGGATGAAATTTTATGACTCGATTTAACACATTTAAAAGTGTATGTGTTCCGGTAATGCCTCGTACCTTATTCCGGCGTTGAATACGGGTAAGGGGTGTTACACAATTCATTGCCACCAAGTTTCATATCTACATGGCAAGAATTAGCAGAGAGATTTTTGGTTAAGTATTTCCCACCTAGCAAAAACGCTAAGTTGAGGAACGAGATCACAACTTTCCAACAATTGGATGACGAGTCTTTGTATGAGGCTTGGGAGTGATTTAAGGAGTTACTTCGTAAGTGTCCTCATCATGGGATTCCTCATTGTATCCAGTTGGAGACATTCTATAATGGTTTCAATGCACATACAAGATTGATGGTAGATGCTTCCGCGAATGGTGCAAATTTGTCTAAGTCTTATAATGAGTCTTATGAGATCATCGAGAGGATCGCGAGTAATAACTATCATTGGCTAGCAAATCGAATAGCTTCAGGAAGACGCGTAGTCGGAGTTCATGAAGTTGACACCCTCACTTCGTTATCAGCTCAGGTATCGTCTATTTCATCTATGTTAAAACAATTTACCGCTAATAGTGCTAATAATTTTGCAGCTGAGCCACCAAGTCCGTTTGAAGTAGTTTCCTATGTGTACCGTGGGAAAGGTCATTCTTTTGAGAATTGTCCATCAAATCTCGAGTCAGTGTACTATGCGGGGAACCAATATCAAAATAGGAGTGGACAAGGACCCCAGTCCAACTTCTACAATCCTTCATGGCGTAATCATCCTAACTTTTCTTGGAGCAACCAAGGAAATGGATCGAACAACAATTTATTGCAGCAAAGACCCAACCAACCACAAGGGTTTAATCAGCAAGCTCCAAAACCACCTCAAGCTGAGGCATCAAACAGTTTGGAGAACTTGTTGAAAGTGTACAGGGCAAAGAATGATGCTTTGATCCAAAGCCCAGCAGCAACATAGAAAAATTTGGAAAACCAAATGGGCTAGTTAGCTACGGAGCTTCGTAATAGACCATAAGGAACCTTGCCGAGCGATTTTGGGTAAAGAACATATTAAGGCATTGGCATTGCGAAGTGGTAAAATTCTAGAACCCCGATTGATTGATGTCGAAGATAAGCCCAATGAGAAGAATCAACCAGCTGTTGAAATTCCTACACCAAAGGAATTAGAATCTGCAAAGTCTGACAAGGTAAACCCTGACTTAGTGAATTCAGATATTTTAAGATCTTCTTTGGATGCAGATTTACCTACTCAGAAAATTTTTCCAGTTCAACCGAAAGTTCCATCACCTCCATATTCGCAAAGATTGCAGCAACACAAGTAGAAACATGAGGTGCAATTCAAGAAGTTTTTGGATGCTCTGAAGCAGTTACACATCAATATTCCATTGGTAGAGGCTTTAGAACAAATGCCGAATTATGTGAAGTTTATGAAGGATATACTGTCTAAGAAGAAACGACTGAGTGATTATGATACTGTTGCCTTGACAAAGGAGTGCAGTGCGTCCCTGCAGAACAAATTGCCTTTACTATACCTTGTAACATTGGTAAATCTTACTGTGGTAAAGCTTTGTGTGACTTAGGAGTTAGTATCAACTTGATGCCTAAGTTTATTTTCAAGATGTTAGGGATAGGTGAAATAAGACCTACAACTGTGATGCTTCAGCTAGCGGATCGATCTTTAGCATATCCCGAAGGAAAGATCGAGAATGTTTTGGTAAGAGTCGATAAATTTATTTTCCCTACTGATTTCATTGTCTTAGATTTTGAAGGAAACAAGGAAGTACCGATCATCCTTGGGAGACCTTTCTTAGCCACGAGAAGAACGTTAATTGATGTGCAGAAAGGTGAACTTACCATGCGAGTTCATGACGATCAGGTAACCTTTAACATTTTTAAAGCTATGAAATTTCCTAATTCGGTAGAAGAGTATTCAGTTATGGATGAGATAAAAACCTTGGTTTCTATGGAAAGTAATTTTGAAGAAGATCCATTGAAGAAAGCATTAGATCTTGACCTTTGGAGGATGAAGAAGGTGAAGAAAACATGGCTTTGATGGAAGCCAATCCAGGAAATTTTATTCAATCTACACGGTTTGAATCATTGGAGTTAAATGTCAGAGAACTTGTGCAACCCAAGTTGTCAATTGAAGAACCACCTAAACTCGAACTAAAGGTATTTCCTTCCCATTTGAAATACATTTATTTAGGTGACTATTCTAATTTGCCTGTGATTATTTCAGTGGAATTGGCGAAAGATCAAGAGGAGCAACTAATTGCTATTCTAAAGATATTTAAGAAAGCAATTGGTTGGACCATAGCTGATATTCGAGGTATAAGCCCTTCTTTTTGCATCCATAAAATTATTTTAGAAAAATGAAAAAGCTCGAATTGATAGGCAAATGAGGCTCAATCCTATTATGAAAGAAGTTGTGAGAAAGGAAGTGATCAAATGGTTAGATGCAGGAATCATCTATCCTATTTCTGATAGTTCGTGGGTAAGTCCGATGCAGTGTGTGCTGAAGAAAAGTGGAATCACGATTGTTGAAAATGAGTGTAACGAGTTAATTCCAATGAGAACTGTTACCGGTTGGAGAATCTGTATTGATTAGAGAAAGTTGAACAAAGCCACTCGGAAGGACCATTTTCCGTTGCCTTTTATAGATCAGATGTTAGATCGATAGGCAGGTAATGAATTCTATTGTTTTTTAGTTGGCTATTCAGGATATAACCAAATAGTTGTAGCTCTGGAGGACCAACATAAAACAACCTTTACTTGTCCATATTGTAACAACCCAAACCCGGCCCAAACGCTACGACCGAATTTGGTTTGTTACGAAGAAAACATTTTGAAACCTTTTAAAACCGATTTAAGTTTTCGGTAAAAGATAGCATCTTGCTAAAAACAGTTGAGGTGTATAAAACCCATACTTTGATTTATTTCGAAAATATTTATTAACTCAAGTTATTATATATATTTTAGATGTACCCGATGGTACTTTAAAACCTTTACGATTGTTTTAGAAAACAGGTGAACTCACTTTTATAACAAAAAGTTTAAAACAATTATTCAAGCATATAACAATAATAAAGTAATCATAGGAGGCCTTATTACAACCCAATTAAAATCAAAGCAACAATAAATAAAATTTAAACAGAATAAAAAAACCGAAATTCAATTAAAATCCCACTGCATGACCACCTCAAGTCCCTCCGGCTCCATATCCGCGATCTACGTGTCACCTGAAAAATGTGAAGAAGAAGGTGAGTCACCAAGACTCAGTATGTAACCCTTCCCCCGGTTTAAAGCCACATCATACACAAATTATAACAATTAACATGCATCAAATCGTATACCCAACCTAACCATCCGTATCACCTTTCTCTACCCCGTGTGGTACCAAACCACTGGTGGTGCCAAACCACTGGTGACTTAAAGTCACAGATGTGATGCCAAATCACTGGAGGTGCCAAACCTCTGGTGTCCGAAGACACGAATCGATTGATGGGGCCAACCTATCGTGTGATGCCAAATCACTGGCGTCGATCCCGTATTATCATCTGTGGGGCCAACCCACTGTGGTGCTAAGCCACTGGGACAAGACGCTATGAGGTGCCAAACCTCTGGAGGTACCAAACCTCTGGTGACCGTAGTCACAGTGTGTTACCAAAACACTGGTGTCCGTCGACACAATCATCACTGCCCCCTCCTCTCATCAACCCATGTCAAGCAGTTATAAACAGAACATACCCGGATGATACTCGATTGAACAGTCATAGTCCTTCAACAGTTCAATCCATCGGCGCTACCTTAAGTTCAAATCCTTCTGAGTCAAGAGATACCTCAGACTTTTGTGATCCGTATAAACTATCGACTTCTCCCCATAAAGGTAATGTCTCCATATCTTCAACGCGAAGACCACTGCCGCTAACTCCAAGTCGTGCGTTGGATAGTTTACCTCGTGCGGTCGTAACTGACGGGATGCATAAGCCACTACCTTCCCTTCCTGCATCAACACACATCCCAACCCAGTGTGGGATGCATCACAATAAACCGTGAACATTTTTCCTGCCTCAGGCTGTACCAAAACCGGAGCTTCCGTCAGAATCTTTCTCAGCTTATCAAAACTTTCTTGCTGCTTTTCCGACCAAACAAATGGTACTCCCTTCCTTAATAACTTAGTTAATGGTGCTGCGATTAACGAGAATCTTTCCACAAACCTTCGGTAGTACCCTGCCAGACCCAGAAAGCTTCGAATTTCGGCCACTGACCTAGGCGGTTTCCAATCCAACACCGCTTCAATCTTACGGGGAACCACTCTAATCCCTTCCGCTGACACTACGTGACCTAAGAAAGCCACTTCCCTTAGCCAAAATTCGCACTTACTGAATTTGGCATATAACTACTTTTCCCTCAGTACTTGCAGAACTATACGCAATTGCTTGTCATGCTCCTCCTCCGTCTTTGAGTAAACCAATATGTCGTCTATGAACACCACGACGAATTGATCCAAGTACTGCTGAAACACCCTATTCATTAAGTCCATGAATGCCGCCGGTGCATTGGTCAACCCGAATGGCATCACTAAGAACTCGTAATGCCCATACCAAGTTCGGAATACTGTCTTGTGAACATCAGCCTCCTTCACCTTTAATTGATGATAACCCGACCTAAGGTCAATCTTTGAGAATACCGACCCACACTTCAGTTGGTCAAACAAGTCATTGATCCGAGGCAACGGATACTTGTTTTTGATCGTTAACTTGTTTAACTGACGGTAGTCGATGCACATCCGCATAGAACCGTCCTTCTTCTTGACAAACAACACCGGTGCTCCCCATGGAGATATACTAGGTCGGATAAACCCTCTATCCAAGAGTTCCTGAATTTGAGCCTTCAACTCCACCAATTCCTTTGGTGCCATTCGATACGGTGCTATAGATACAGGTGCCGTTCCAGGTAGCAAATCTATACCGAATTCGACTTCCCGATCCGGAGGCAAACCCGGAAGTTCTTCTGGGAATACATCAGCGAATTCCCCTACTGTTCGGACCTTTCCAACCGCTGACTCCTTAGCCTCCAAGGCACAAATTCGAACTATAAATGCCTCACACCCTTTTCTGACCATCTTTACGGCCTTCAAAGCTGACACCACATTAGACAGGTAATTTCTTCGATTACCGATCATGACCACTTCATCCCCTTCGGCCATTTTAAGAACCATGCGCTTAGCAGTACAATCCAACTGCGCCTGGTACTTAACCAACCAGTCCATCCCGAGGATCAAATCGAACTCCCCAAACGGTAGTTCCATCAGATCAGCTACAAACACGACCCCTTGGAGTTCTACGGGTACATCCTTATAAAGCTTGTTCACAACTACAAAATGGCCTAAAGGGCTAATTACAGTCATCTTCCTAGCAGCAGTCTCAGAGTCTAGGTTCAAAGTCTCTACCACACTACTAGCTACGTATGAATGCGTCGACCCCACATCAATTAATGCAACATAAGGAAGACCGAAAATTAGAAACATACCGGTTATGACATCCGGTGCGTCACCCTCCTCGCGACGCCTTGCCGCATAGACTAAGCCAGGCTGCCTTGCCTCTGTATTGCCTGCGCCTCTGCCCTGAGTTCCGCGACCACGATTAGCACCATGGCCCCCTCTACCATTACCACGACCTCTTTGTGGTCCCACACTTCTATCCTAAGTACGGTTCTGCCCCTCTAACTGATTCTGAGCTCGCTTCCGGGGACAATCCCTCACACGGTGATCCAACGACCCACATTCAAAACAGCCGCTCTCCCCGGTCCAACAACCTCCCCAATGGGATTTTCCACAGTGATTGCACTGAGCCGGTCTCTGATTAGCAGTCGTGGGCCTTGCTGCCGGATTTGACCCACTTTGTCTAGCCTTTTTCTGGACATTACCACCTGACCCAGATGACCCAAAACCTCTCTTCTGCTTGATCCTATCGTAGTTTTGCCTCACAGATTCTTTGATCCCCTCGGCTACCTTAGCCTTTTCCACTAGAGATGAAAACTCACAAACTTGCTGCAGAGCAATCAATAACCTTAACTCATCTCTAAGCCCATCCTCAAAGCGGACACAACGCTCATGTTCGGTAGCCACGATGCCTCTAGCATATCTACTCAGCCTTAGGAACTCCGCCTCATATTCCGATACTGACTTAGTTCCTTGCACTAATCCCAGAAAAGCCTTTCTTTGCGCGTCAGTGTAGCTGGTACCCACATACTTTTTCTGGAAAGCAGCCTTAAAGTAATCCCACGTAAGATCATCCGCTGTGGCACCATCTCGGACAGTGAGCCACCACTGATATGCTTCATCCTTTAGAAGCGACATGGCTCCTTTCAGCTTCTCCTCATTAGACAGGTCAAGATCATCCATGATCCTTTCTGTAGATTCTAGCCAGTATTCCGCTGCACTGGGTGCCACTCCCGACACGCCCCGGAATACCTCAGCTCCGTTGGACCGAATTCGCTCGGGAACAGATTTCTGAGCTCCCAGATTTCCACCAGCCCCAGCCACCAACTCGAGAACTCGCAACACAGCTTGCGAAACTGCCTCACCTCCGGTCTGATCCTGCTCCTCAGCTCCAAAAGCTAGAGGTGGTGGTGGCGGTGGTACCTCATTTTCAGAACCTTGACCTGACCTGACGGGTTCAGACACAGTCATCCTACCCCTACCGCGTCCACGACGTCCACGTCCTCTAGAACTCATTCTATCTAACACGCTTTTAATCTGTTTAAGACAAATTTTATGGATTAGTAATTTGTTCCACTTGATTATCCGCGAAGAATTTTATGTAAAGTTCAATAGGGATTCTTTCGATCAAACAATGTTTTAAGTCTTCTACCCTAGTTCACACAAAAGGGCACATCCATTCCCTAATACTTTCCATACTTATTCACTCTTTGGACATTTCTGTCCTGTTTCTATCCCAGGGGTATTTTCGTCTTTTTCCTATAGGGGTATTTTTGTAATTAAAAATCGAGAGATTTCAAACTTTAATAAGCAGGTCGCTTTGAAATTCCCAAAATTGGAGAGTATTTCAGAAAATTTGTAAAATTTGAAGTTATGGCATCATTTTAAAAATCAGGGGCATTTTGGTAATTTTTATCAATTAGGGGTAATTTTGTAATTTTAATAACTCCGGGCTATTTTAATAGTTGTAAAACTCCGAGGGTTCCTTTTTTGGGTTTCTCCCTTTTTAAACGATGATGTTGCAAAAATTTTGAATTCGAGGTCATTTTGGTAATTTTGCAAGTTGAGGGCATTTTCGTAATTTTCCAAATCCAAAGTATTTTGTTGGTGATTTGCAAAGTAGAGTTTTTGAATATTTATAAAATAAGGAAATTTTTGGGCAAAACCATTGAATTGATATTTTATGAGTCAAGGGCATTTTAGTAATTTTTTTTTACAAATCAACTTTTTCGGGGAAAACATTGTAAAAATGGTTGTTCTCATATTTGGAAGAGTGATTTTAAGAGTTTTGAAAACCAAGTTTTTGTTGTTCTCTTCTTCTTCGAAAACATGGCTAGTTCCCTTTCGGGTTTTAGTCGTTATGTTTAGCCTATGACCGAGCCCTCTTGGTCAGGGTAAACCAAAGCTACGCACCAGGCAGGATTCGAGTGGAGAGGAGGTGAGTCACGCGGACTGCTTAAATACCAAGCTCCCATCGAACCTTTCTAGACATGCGCATAGAGGTTGCCACACCACTGAGCCCTTTGAGTTAGGGTGAACCGAAGCTACGCACCAGGTAGGATTCCTGCGAAGAGGTGGTGAGTCACTAGGACTGCTTAAATACCAGGCTCTCCCGGATCCAATCCTAGACATGCGTACAGGGGTTACCACACCCTAGCTCAGTGACTTGATCATAGGTTGGTTGAGTTCATTAAGTCTTATGTTCTGTTTGTGTGTTTGAGTAGTCTAATCCTAGGGTTCAAATTCCTATGAGTCTATTCTACGTTCCATGCTTCCTACCCTTCTATAAGAAATAATTCATACAAAAATTAGAAACACTTACCTGGGCGGATTGGTGCCGGAGACTCGGGTCATGCCGTTCAAAAACCCAAAAACATTTCAAATCCTTTAATAAGGCCTACTAATCATAAAACCAAACCTTTTTGGGCCTTGGGCCCCCACAGCCGAGTTTTGAACTGGGCTCTGATACCAATTTTGTAACAACCCAAACCCAGCCCAAACGCTACGACCGAATTTGGTTTGTTACGGAGAAAACATTTTGAAACCTTTTAAAACCGATTTAAGTTTTCGGTAAAAGATAGCATCTTGCTAAAAACAGTTGAGGTGTATAAAACCCATACTTTGATTTATTTCGAAAATATTTATTAACTCAAGTTATTATATATATTTTAGATGTACCCGATTGTACTTTAAAACCTTTACGATTGTTTTAGAAAACAGGTGAACTCACTTTTATAACAAAAAGTTTAAAACAATTATTCAAGCATATAACAATAATAAAGTAATCATAGGAGGCCTTATTACCACCCAATTAAAATCAAAGCAACAATAAATAAAATTTAAACAGAATAAAAAAAACCGAAATTCAATTAAAATCCCACTGCATGACCACCTCAAGTCCCTCCGGCTCCATATCCGCGATCTACGTGTCACCTGAAAAATGTAAAGAAGAAGGTGAGTCACCAAGACTCAGTATGTAACCCTTCCCCCGGTTTAAAGCCACATCATACACAAATTATAACAATTAACATGCATCAAATCGTATACCCAACCTAACCATTCGTATCACCTTTCTCTACCCCGTGTGGTACCAAACCACTGGTGGTGCCAAACCACTGGTGACTTAAAGTCACAGATGTGATGCCAAATCACTGGAGGTGCCAAACCTCTGGTGTCCGAAGAAACGAATCGATTGATGGGGCCAACCCATCGTGTGATGCCAAATCACTGGCGTCGATCCCGTATTATCATCTGTGGGGCCAACCCACTGTGGTGCTAAGCCACTGGGACAAGACGCTATGAGGTGCCAAACCTCTGGAGGTACCAAACCTCTGGTGACCGTAGTCACAGTGTGTTACCAAAACACTGGTGTCCGTCGACACAATCATCACTGCCCCCTCCTCTCATCAACCCATGTCAAGCGATTATAAACAGAACATACATTTATCACAGGTATCAAATAAGCCATGCTTCCTAAAAGCATTATTATCAATCTCTTTCTGACAGAGACTTACCGGGATCCTCACTTGTACCGTTAAGGCACTAATTCCATATCTACATAAAGCAGATTTACACACAACATGCATTTAATACACTTTATTAATTATTATAAGTGTGTATGTACACACCTGATGTCGCTGAGAAGTCTAAATCCCGAAAAGAGAAGTCGGCCACCCTAGATCTACTTGTCCCTATATTCGGCCAAATACATAGATTAGCATTATAGCCTATTCGGCCAACCCAAATAATTTAAAGGGGTCCTCTTTTGTACCCGAATCCTTACCTAACCGCTTTAAATACTAACTTCAGCACCCGAATCGCGAATCTTGCTCACAACTACAATCGGTCAGTCAATATTACTCATAATCAAAGTTTTCGGCTTTTTAATCACTTAAAGAATAATCTATTAAAAGTAAACCCTCTATCACCACTTACCACAACCGAATGCTAAAGATTAGGGGCTTGGGTCGACTGCTTCAAGATCTTGGGGTACCTAGCAGAGATCGATTACCAAAAGCATTTAGAATCCTTGTTAACCATTGCCGAAATCGGCACTTACCCCCCTAATAGAAATCGACAAAGACACAGAGGAGAAGGAAAATGGCATTCGGCCATACTTACTCACCTTATGAACCGATTGGAGACGAGTTTAGAGAAGATTACCCTTGCTTGATATTCGGCCAAAGAGGAAAATAATGGGGAGGGGGTAGAGTTTCGGCTAGAGAGAAAATAATGAGAGAAAATGGTGTTAGAGTTTTGGCAACAAGGAGTGGATGTTCGGCCAGCAAAGAAATAAAAGAAAAGAGGAATTGAAGTTGGGGATTCGGCAAAGAGAAGTAGAGAGAGCTTTCGGTTTTGATAGAGGTTGAAAAAGGAGTGAAAAAGATTTGAAAGATGGAATATGGAGAAGAGGGGAATTCGGCTATTGCCAAAAAGAAAATAAAAGAGGAATGGATGCCTTGAAGAAGAATTCGGCACCCCCCCTTTTTCCTAGTCTCCCTTGCCGTCCACTCTCTTTGAACAAAGAATTCAAAATTCGGCAAATACCCAAAACAATTCTAGGCCACTCATTTGAATTAACTCAAATTGATTTGAATTAATCCCAAATAATCAATTAATAATCTCTTTAATAATCCAAATAATACCCTTATTTATCTTCTATTATCTAATTATCTAAATAAATAATTAAAAGAGATTAAAGAGAGAAAAACTCTCCCTCTTATTACCGTCCCACTTAAAAGCAAAAAGGGATTTTTGTGACTCGAACCAAGGCTCTCCCTTGCTCACAGTGGCGTCACATGTAGCTCCCAAGTGGCCCTCCTTTTGCCACTTATCCTAGGCTCATTTTATGACAATAAATCCCTTATTTTTTCTTGTAACCCCTTCCTGCTAAGGCTCCTTACCTTTAAAGTTCCCAAATAAAATTTTCTACTAAACTGAGCCTACTCAAGACCTTTAATTAAGTCTTATTACACCACAATCAATACCATAACAATTCAAACATAAGGGAAATCATTTAATCACAATTAGCCCCGATTTTAGGATGTTACACATATGGTACGTTTGCTTTTAGGCGAATGCCTTTTGGTTTATGCAATGCACTTGCAACTTTTCAACGATGCATCATGACAATATTTACTGATATGGTTGAAAATTTTTTTGAGGTTTTCATGGATGATTTTTCTGTTTTTGGTAACACTTATGATATCTATTTGAGTAATTTGGCTAAGGTACTGAAGAGATGCGAAGAGACGAATCTTGTCCTTAATTGGGAAAACTGTCATTTTATGGTCAAGGAAGGGATTGTCTTAGGTCATAAGATCTCAAAGAAAGGAATTGAAGTTGATAAAGCAAAGGTGGACGTAATTGAAAGATTACCGACCCCAATGAATGTGAAAGGAGTTAGAAGTTTCTTAGGCCATGTCAGTTTTTACCGAAGTTTTATCAAAGATTTCTCGAAAATTTCTATACCATTGTGTTTGTTGCTAGAGAAAGATACAATGTTTGATTTCAACAAAGCATGTCTGGAAGCTTTTGAAGATCTAAAGAAGTGGTTAATCTCAGCCCCAATAATCATTACACCTGATTGGAATTGACCTTTTGAGTTGATGTACGATGCAAGTGACTATGCCGTTGGAGCTGTGATGGGTCAAAGAAGAAATAAAGTGTTTCACCCTATTTACTATGTAAGTAGAACTTTGACCGAAGCCCAGTGCAATTATACATTAATTGAAAAGGAACTCTTCGCTATAGTTTTTGCTTTTGACAAATTCCACTCATATCTTATAGGTACCAAAGTTATAGTATTTACTGACCATGCGACCATTAAATAGTTGCTCATGAAGAGAGATGCAAAACCAAGGCTAATTCGTTGGATACTTTTACTTCAAGAATTTGATCTTGAGATCCAAGACAGAAAAGGTGTCAAAAATCAAATAGCTGATCATCTCTCGAGGTTGGAGCAAGATGAGGTAACTCGATCATGTGTGCCTATCAACAAGAATTTCCCAGATAAACACTTAGTTGAGGTAAATCGAATTCATGAAATACTTTGGTTTGCCGATTTTTCCAATTATCTTGCATGTGGAATAATTTCTCGAGAAATGACATACCAACAAAGAAAAAATTCCTTCATGATAGTCAGTATCATTTTTGGGAGGATCCATTTTTGTTCAAACAATGTGCAGATAATATAATCCAAAAGTGTGTAGCTGAAAGCGAGATTGCTGAGATCTTATATCATTTCCATTCATCTCCAAGTGGGGGACACTTTGGTGGTTCACATACTGCAGCTAAGATTTTGCAAGCAGGTTTCTTTTGGCCTAAGCTATTTAAAGATGCTTATGCTTATGTGAAGAACTGTGATAAATGCCAAAGGACCAGAATATATCAAGGAGGAATGAGATGCCCATGACAAACATTTTGGAGACTGAATTGTTCGACGTATGGGGTATTGACTTCTTAGGCTTGTTTCCTTCTTCGTATAGGAACAAGTACATCTTAGTTGCTGTGGACTATGTATCCAAGTGGGTTGAAGCTGAAGCATACCCTACAAGTGATGCTACGGTAGTCATGCGATTCTTACATAAGCATGTGTTTACACGATTTGGGACACCAAGAGCTATTATTAGTGATGAAGGTTCACACTTTGTGAACAAATGGCTTAAGTGGTTGCTTGAAAAATATGATGTGAAGCACAAGATTGCTATTGCCTATCACCCCTAGTCTAATGGGCAAGTTGAAAGAGTGAATCGTGAACTCAAAGGTATCCTTGAAAAGGTAGTACGCCCTAGCAGAAAATATTGGTCTCGAAGGCTCGATGATGCATTATGGGCGTATCGAACAGCATTTAAGACACTGTTAGGAATGACTCGTTATTGGTTAGTCTTTGGAAAGGCATGTCATTTTCCATTAGAGTTGGAGAATAAAGCTCATTGGCCTTTGAAGCAGTTGAACTTTGATCTTAAGCAAGCCGGTGAGTGAAGGATGTTACAACTTGATGATTTGGAAGAGTTGAGGTTGTTTTCCTATGAGAATGCCAAAATGTGTAAAGAAAGATCAAAGAGATGGCATGATAGTCATATACAACCTCTCGAGTTCAAAGAAGGTCAAAAGATTTTGTTGTTTAATTCAAGGTTGAAGTTATTTCTTGGGAAGCTTAAATCCCGATGGAAAAAACCTTATACCATCTACTGAGTTTATCCTTATGGAGCTATTGAATTATACAACAATTACGGAGGTACGTTTAAAGTTAGTGGTCAACGTCTCAAACACTACTGGGATGATGAAGTTGAGCGAGTTGAATCCCCGTTCAAATTAACAGACCCTTTTTTTTCATGAACTCATTTTGTAAATAAATAAATAAATAAATAATTAGAACTTATTTTCTTAACTTATTACATTTAATTAATTCTATCTAAGGAGATTGGAACTTAAGCGAGATCACTGTGACCCCTCCAACCTTTTCTGGGATTTAATTTAATGTAATTTGTTAAGAAGAAATTTTCTAATTAAGATTTAAAATTTTTAAGCTTCATTTGTTCTGTTTAAATTTTAAATTTTTATATTAATAAAGATTGTCAAATTTGGCCCAAGTACTAATAAGTTTTTTTTAGTAAGATACAATCTGAGTTTGAGGCCCAATATAGCAAAAATAAGGGAAAAATCCATGCATTACTGTCACACCCATATCTTGTCACCCAAGTAACCCTAATGTAGCTAAACTTTTGCTACATGTTGCCCTAATTTTTCCCTATATAAACCCCTCTCCATTCTACTAATTTTCATATCCCTCAAAGCAATTTGCTTACACCTTAAAAATCCCTAAATCTCCCTTTTGTGCCGTCAACCTCAAATCCTGAAAGAAACCCTAGTTTTCTTCCCTTTTTGCCAAAATTCCCTATTGCCGCTGCAAAGTGATTGCCGAAGCACCGCCGTACCCGCTGTTGCTGTCGCACAACGTCGTCACGCTGCACCGTCCTTGCCGTGGCAAAATTTTTGTCGTAGCAAGTTCTACCCACTTTTTCGATTTCTTTTTTCTCTTTTGTGCAGAAACTTCACCGAATTTTCAGGAAAAGATACCATGTCTTGCAAAAGAGCCAGATCTTCAAAGAGTACTCCTAAAAACCCGATTTTGATCAATGAAGAAGTGAAAGAGAGATTTGATCCAATCTTCAAGCATCAACCTATGATGCCGGAAAAAGGTTTTGACTTGAAGAGTAATGATTTGATGGTTGTTCCTATACCGATTAGAAAGAAAATCAATGCTCTCAAGTGGGAACAATTTTATGATGCTCGTTCACTTCCCGATGATGAACTAGTTCGAAAATTCTATGCTAGTTTGACTACGCAAGATGCTACTGAAGTCATCATTCGAAAGAAAAAGGTACCTCTTACTTCTAAGTCCATCAATGATTTGTTTAATTTACCTAATGTTGAAGAAGATAAGTACTACCCTATGATGAACAAAAACAACTGGGATTTTCTTTAACAAGTGCTTAATGTTGTGAAAAATCCAGGATCCCAATGGATTATAAGAAAGTATGGGAGCCATTCTTGCCGGAGGGAATACCTAAAACTAGTAGCAAAGGTATGGTTTTATTTCGTTCGCTACAGTTTTATGCCTATCTCACATAGTTCCACAATCTCGATGGAATATATGCTTTTGTTATATGCAATTTTGACAGAAAATTCCATTAATGTTGGGAAAATTATTCTCAAGGAGATTCATGATTGTGCTAAAAAGAAGGCAGGAAGTGCTTATTTCCCATCATTAATCACTTCACTTTGCTTAAAGGCTCGTGTTAAAACACAAGCAAATATGAAGGGGCAATATGTTCAAGGATGCATTACAAATTATGATCTTGAAATATTAGTAGAAAGGGTGCAAGAGCTGAATCAAGGCGAGCAAGAAGAGCCAACTGAGCCGGATACCGATGAGTCAACAGATGGAACTGAAACTAAAGCTAATTCAGTTACAGACACTGAAGACGAAGAATCTGATAAGGAATCGAACATTCCTGAACCAAGGGTTGAGCCAGAAGAAGAACCAGTCAAGCTAAGTGTTGAACCTGAATGTACAACTCTTATACCGACTTCTACAAGTACTTCAAGGAAATCGGAGTTGTCAATTTTGATGGATATGTGCAAGTTCATGCACAATCAACAACAAACTTACTAGAAATATGGAAAAATTAAAGATGACTCAATACAAAATAATTTTAAGAATATCTCTAATACTTTTTTTCCTAAGTTCCCAGATGTTATCTTTGAGACATGGACGGAAGATACTGACTATGCAAGTGGAGATGGAGCTAAAGAAGACAAGGGGAATGAGTCAGAAAAATAAAAAGGGGGATTCTTGTCTTGTTATTTATTTAATTATTTTTAGGTCCTTAGGAATTTCTTTCTTTCGTAATTAGGATTTAAATTCTACAGATTAAAACATAGCAAGCATGAACAAACTTAACACTTCTTTAGAAAGAATAAGACTAAGTGATGTGGCAATGAGAATGAACATGTTTAGGATTGGGTTATTAGGGAAGACTTGGTATTTAAGAGTCTTAATGACTCACCTCTCTTTCTTTACAACCCTACCTGGTGTTCAATTTTCATTCATTACTTTGTTCTTGTAATGAGGACATTGCTTCTTTTTAAAGGGGGTAAGGCAAATAAGTTACTCAAACTTTTAAAGTTTTCAAGTATGTTTCATGTAACGCCCCAAAAGTTAGGGGTTAGTAGTTTTGCTTAAATTCATGTTGTGCTTATTTGAATTGCTATTTGCGTGTGTTTGGGGGTCCTATAGAGGCCTGGGTTCGAGGTTCAGCTTTGGAAAATTTTTAGTTTTTGGCTCTTTAGTGGAGAGGGCTATCGGAAGCAGGACTTAAGTAAAGTTGTGTGTGTTTGGAAGCACAAGATGAGCTTGTAGCTTAGTGGCAGAGGCATCAAGTGGGGAGCAAGGAGGTTGGGGTTCAAATCCCACAGTTGGCAACTGGAGGCTTTTATTATGTGACTTGGGAGAGCAAGAGGTAGAGTTAGGATCAAACTTTACAAGGTTGGTTGGAGACTTGGTCAAACAATTCAAATGGGTGGAAGAGAGTAAGTGTAGGAGTGAAAGGTGGAGAAAATCAAGGAAGTGGAGTGTGTGGAGGTGTTGGCCGAATGTGGGGAAGTGAATAGGGAAATTCAGCCAAAGGTTAGTAGTGTAGGGAATGCATTTTCGGTTGATGTTGTGAGAGTGTGCCGAATCCCTTTTGTTTTCTTGTGAGTTTTGCATTTTGGGGTTTTAATTCACCATCATTTCGGGTTTTTTATGCTTTTCTGACTTCTACCGATTTCTTTTCTTTCATATCTTTTTCTTCCTCCTGCATTTCTTCTGTTAAGTGTTGAATTGGTAAGGCTATCTTTTCTTTTCTTTTCCCTTCTCCTCAATTCTCATTTTGCTAACTGACCACTTCTTTTCTTTACCCCTAAGCCGTACCAACACATCTTTCTCCCCTTTGTTTATCATACTTGTCGTTTTCTTTCTCTTCCAAAATCCAGACGTCCACTTTCTCTTCTTCGTCCATCATTAGTTCGCGGTGCTACTCTTTGTTACTGTAACCTTCTTTCCCATTCGGCTCATCCCTGGTCAAAGGTAATGTTTTCTCTTCTTTTATTTTCTTTCTTCCTTCTCTTTCCTTTGTTAAAGCCGAAACACTCAGTCTTAACTCCTTATTGTTTAGGCCGGATCTATTCATCCTTCTCCATCTCGAATCACTTGTGTTCTGTTTGGTGTGGACCGAAACTCTTTGGGGATCAATTGCCGAATTTGTGGTACTTTGGTAAGGGTAAAGAAACTCAAATGCTTTCTTATTTTGTTATAGTAAGGGCTCTTATTATTGCTTGGGTAGGAAATTCAGTCTCTCTTTTTCTCTGCGGAGGCCGAATGTTGGATGTGGTCTAAACGCTTTTGTTCACCAAAACAATGTTAGGGTCTTGATTTCCGTAGTCAAGGGATAGGGCCAAGGACTTGGTGCACTGAAGGAGATCACATTTTGGTAAGTGGAGTTAGTCTAGTAAGTGTTTCTAGTTACGTTTATCAAGTGGAGACTAACCTGTTATCAACTATCACTATAGGTGTTTTGGAAGCGTTGGAAAACACAACTCGTAATCAGGTGTGTAATCTCACACCATTGTTTGTGATAGCATGTGATGTTCTGTGATTTGGCCATAAGTCGAAAAACTGGCAACCGTAATCACTCGAGGGTGCGAGCGCTCGTAGTGATAAAACGTGCCACTAGTGATGACGGTAGACCATTGAGAGTGTCACGAACACTCTAATGAGCATGAGACTGTAATGGGCCTTATCGAGCCGAAACGGGTTAAGTGGGCCCAATGGGCTAACGAGCCCACGCGGGCAAAATCAATGAAAAATGTAAGTTGATCAATCGACTGCGTAGTCTGCAGAACCGAGACTGAAAATGATCAAAATAGGCTATATGACCCTGTGGGCCCTCATGGGCTGAAAATAAGTTTTAGGCCCAATTGCCTTGTATTGACTAGGAAATGGAAACCGAGTCGCTCGAGGGGACGTTAGTCTTTTAGAAAGGCCATTTTAGGGGTAAAATTATCGAAATACCCTTATTGGGTAAAATTACCGAAATACCCTCGACGGGTAAATTACCGAAATACCCCAAAGGGGTGAAAATTATCGTTATACCCTTAGGTGGCAAAATTATCGTTATACCCTTGATTGTGATTAAATATCGTGTATGTGATTTTACTTATACTGTTTATACTTGTAATACACTGCATTCATATCATGTTGCATGGGTTGGGTTTGATGATGGAGGAAGTACCGATTAAGTGGCTCTGCCACATACCGTTTTAGTGGCTCTGCCACATACCGTTCGAGTGGCATTGCCACCTACCATTTTAGTGGCTCAACCACATATACCGTGATTAGCAGCTTGACTGCAATATTAGTGTGGATTGGTTGGGGGTTGACATGGTCCCCACATGGTGCGATTGGTTGGTACGGGTGAAGAGTTAGACGGCTGGTAGGATTGGGGTGGGCACATATTCACATAAATTGCGATAATTTTGGGGCTTAAGCCCAGCTTGTTACTGATTAGGGCTTAAGCCCAGACCGACACCGTATGGGCTCAGGCCCAGTTAGTGACCGTTATAGGGGATTACACACTGAGTTCTCGTAACTCACCCCTTTCTTTTAACTGTATAGGTAATCCCCAGCGTTAGAGGATTTGGAGCTGTGGAGGACTCGGAGGTGACCATACGTCAGATTTGCTTCCTAACGAGACTTAGTAATTTTGGTTTTAATTTATTTTATATTATTATTTTTGGGTTAATATTTTGTGTAATAAGGCTATTGGATTTTCTTTTAAAACTTTCATTTGGTAATTCTGCTAGTTATGAATTGTTAGACGATTAAACACTGTTTTGTTTTAAAACAATATCAACAGTTTTCAAAATATCACGTTTTCTCAATTATTTAAGGCAAACCTCTACAACAAATAAAGTTTTCAAAATTAACAACATCTTTACAAGAATACATTTTAAGCAAACCTTGTTTTCACAAAGAACAAAGTTCGGAGTTTAAAAAAGGATACAAAGCTTTTAACTAGCGCATAGCTTTTAAACAACCTTTTGATGTGACATGCTAGATCCGGTCATAACTTTTAGGCTGGGTTTAGGGTGTTACATTTAATGGTGTCAGAGCTAGGTTGCAAAACTCGACTGTGGAATGGGTTTGAAATTTTTTTTCAAATCTGTTTAAATTATTGTTTAGAAAAAGGTGATAGTGTAATGGGAAGTATGGCACACTGAGTCTCCGACACCAAATCCGTAAGTTTCCTGATCTCATATTTTATTATATGCTATAGTGACTGTACTGAAAAACTACTAGAGAGAGTAGTAGTAGTATACCGAACTCTTATTTAGAGAAACTGAGACTATAGAGGCTGAAACTTTAGTAAAATCGATCTGCGAAAACTACTCTTATTATTGTTTTATTTTCATAAAACATTTGTTAATAATTACTTGAATGGTAAGCTGATGCATAAAACTCTTAATAAGATTAACACGTTACACCGATATGAGTGCGAGAGGTCGCGAAAGGGGTATATGTGACCGTGGTAGAGGCCGAGGTGCTAGGGCTGGGTCCTCAGTATCGGGACATATGCTTGAAAGGGAGGCACCGACATCACTAGTGACTGAAACGAGGTCTCATGATCGAGCCGGAAGGGATGATGCTTTGTCTCTAGCAATGCTACGGGTTTTGGAAAGAGTGGCTGGAGCGAGTACTGGGTCAGTGGCTCGAGGGTCAATTTCTAAGCGGCTTTGGTCAAATGGGGTGGAAATCTTCAGGGGCGTCTCTGGTATAGCCTCAAATGTAGCAGAGTATTGGTTGGAGGCAATAGAGCGAATCATGGATGATCTGGACTGCACAGTAGAACAGAAACTGAAAGGAGCAGTGTCCCTACTGCAAGATGAGGCGTACCAATGGTGGCTTACAGTAAGGAAAGGTACGCAGGCTGGCTGTGTGACTTGGGATTTCTTTAAAGCGGCCTTCCAAGGAAAGTATGTAGGGGCAAGTTATGTGGACGCCCGGAGAAAGGAATTTTTGAATCTGGTTCAGGGGAATAAGTCCGTTACGGAATATGAGGCAGAGTTCATGCGCTTGAGCCGGTACCCATGGGGCATAGTTGCGACTGAATACGAGCGTTGTGTGCGGTTTGAGGATGGTCTTCGGGATGAGTTGCGGGTACTAATAGCCCCACAGAGGGAAAGAGACTTCGCTGCCCTAGTAGAGAAGACTAAGATTGCTGAGGATGTGAAATGCTCTGAGAGTCAAAATCGTGAGAAGGAAAGGGGTAGGAATAAGAGAGATTTTGGGTCTTCAGGTTCTTCAGGGGGATTTCGTAAGAGGTCTAGGTTTGATGGGCCAGCTCAAGTTGGGATTCCAGTTGCTGATGGTCGATCGCAACCATGCGTTGAGTGCGGGAGACCACATTCAGGAGAGTGTTGGAGAAGAACTAGCGGGTGTTTCAGATGTGGATCTAAGGATCCTTGGTACAGAAACTGTCCTTGGGAGCCTGTTCGGATGCAAACAGTAGGTCAGGGCTATGTCCAGCCAGGGAGAGGTGGTCAGCAGCCAGCGAAAGGTTGTGGTCCACCCAGAGGGGGAAATGGGTTAGGACGTGGTTGTGGAGTATCGGGCAGAGGTGCTGGTAATACAGAGGCAAGACAGTTGGGATTGGTTTATGCTGCTCGACGTCGAGAGGATGGCGATGCACCTGACGTCGTAACTGGTACGTTCCTCATTCATAATGTACCATGTATTGCTTTAATTGATATTGGGTCGACGCCCTCGTATGTTACATGTACTGTGTTTGGAACTTTGGGTATACAATTCAAATTTACTGATAAAGAAATGTCGGTAATTAGTCCTTTAGGACAGTCTGTAGTAGTGAATAAGCTGTTTAGAGATGTGCCTCTAGAGGTTCAAGGGGTTGTCTTCTCGGCAGATTTGATGGAACTACCGTTTGGCGAGTTTGATCTTCTGGGCATGGATTGGTTGGTGAAACACCATGCAAATTTGGATTGTGCTGCTAAGCATATGATGTTAAAGCCTTCAGAGGATGAGGAGGTGGTTGTGATAAAGGAGCGGATGAACTATTTGTCCAATGTAATCTCAGTGTTAAGGGCCGAGAAGCTGGTTCGCAAAGGTTGTGAGGCGTTCATAGCCTATGTCAGCACATCTGAGCTTAAGAGTTTGTCTAATCAGAATGTCAGGACTGTAAAGGAGTTCCCGGATGTATTTCTTGAAGAGCTTCTAGGGTTGCCTCCAAACCGTGAGGTCGAATTCGGTACTGAGCTATTACCGGGTACAGCTCCAGTGTCCATCGCCCCTTATAGGATGGCACCGAAGGAGCTAGTGGAATTAAAGGCTCAGATTTAGGAGCTTTTGGATCGAGGATTTATCAGACCGAGTGTGTCACTGTGGGGAGCGCCGGTATTGTTCGTGAAGAAGAAGGATGGGTCAATGCGTATGTGTATTGACTACCGTCAGTTAAACAAGCTAACGATTAAGAACAAGTATCCGCTACCAAGGATAGATGATCTGTTTGATCAGCTGAGAGGAGCTTCGGTTTTCTCTAAAAAAGATCTGAGGTTGGGGTATCATCAGCTAAGGGTTAAGGAGGCAGATGTGTACAAGAATCTATTCTGAACTTGTTATGGACATTACGAGTTTCTAGACATGCCGTTTGGGTTAACAAATACACCAGCTCCTTTCATGGATATGATGAATTGGGTCTTTTAACCCTACTTAGATTGGTTCGTAGTGGTATTTATAGATGACATTGTGGTATATTCAAGAACTGAGGAGGAGCATGATTCCCATCTCCGGATTGTTCTGCAAATATTGAGAGAAAAGTAACTTTATGCCAAATCCAGTAAGTGCGAGTTCTGGCTGAAGGAATTGACATTTTTGGGTCATGTTGTGTCTGTCAAGGGGATTAGGGTTGATCCTCGAAAAGTTGAGGCTGTATTGGATTGGAAGCCATCGAAGTTAGTATCGGAGATTTGAAGTTTTCTGGGTTTGGCCAGGTACTACAGACGGTTCGTTGAGGGGTTTTCATTGATTGCTGCACCCTTAACTAAGTTACTGCATAAGGGGGTACCGTTTGTTTGGACGGATAAACAGCAGGAGAGTTTTAAGAAGTTGAAAAAGATTTTGACTGAAGCCCCGGTATTAATACAGCCGGAGACTGGAAAATAATTCGTTGTCTATTGTGATGCATTGCACACAAGTTTGGGTTGTGTGCTGATGCAGGAGGGGAAGGTGGTGGCGTATGCTTCTCGTCAGCTTAGGCCGCACGAGGGGAACTACCCCACTCATGACTTGGAATTAGCTGTGGTAGTGTTCGCACTAAAGATATGGAGACATTATTTGTATGGGGAAAAGTCGATCATTTACACTGACCATAAGAGTCTTAAGTATCTCCTTACCCAAAAGGAGTTGAATCTTAGGCAACGAAGATGGATAAAGTTGCTGAAGGATAATGATTGCTTGATTGAGTATCATTCGGGAAAAGCTAACGTGGTGGCAGATGCACTGATTCGTAAGGTGGTATCGGATCTAAGAGCGATGTTTGCTCGTCTCAGTTTATTTGAGGATGGTAGTTTGTTGGCGAAACTGCAAGTGAAACCGACTTGGGTTGATCAGATTAAAGAGAAGCAGTTATTGGATGAGTCGTTGGGTTCTCGTTTTTAGCGGGTGAAAAACGGAGGGACTGTGGATTTTGGGCTGAATAGTGAAGGGGTATTATGTTTCCGTGGAAGAGTTTGTGTACCGAGGGACTCTAAGTTAAGACAGTCGATTCTGCGGGAGGCGCATTGTAGCCCATACGCTATGCATCCCAGTGGAAACAAGTTATACCGAGATTTACGAGAACTGTATTCGTGGCCAGGACTTAAACGTGAGATGACTGATTTTGTAAGTAAGTGTTTGACATGCCAGCAAGTGAAGGCTGAGTATCAACTACCTTCTGGATTTCTGCAACTGGTGAAAATTCCACTCTGGAAGTGGGAGAGGGTAACAATGGACTTTGTTAGTGGGCTACCCCTGACGCCTACTAAGAAAGATTCGGTGTGAGTAATTGTTGATCGACTGACTAAATCTGCTCACTTCATACCGGTTCGTACCGATTACTCGTTGCAAAAATTGGAAAAGTTGTATGTGGCAGAGATTGTAAGGTTACATGGGGTGCCAGTGTCTATCATCTCAGACAGGGACCCTAGATTCACGTCTAGATTCTGGAGAGTGTTACATGAAGCTCTGGGTATTAGGTTAGATTTCAGCATAGTGTTTCATCCACAGACTGATGGTCAGTCAGAGAGGGTAATCCAGATTTTGGGAGACATGTTGAGAAGCTGTGTGATTGACTTCAAGGGAAGTTGGGAGGACTATTTACCGTTGGCAGAATTTGCTTACAACAACAACTACCAATCCAAAACTCAGATGGCACCATACGAGGCATTATATGGGTGCAGGTGTCGTACCCCTACTTGTTGGACAGAATTGGGTGAGCGGCGACTATTGGGTCCAGAGCTAATTTCAGAAACTGAAGAGAAGGTAAAGTTGATAGGAAGCTTCTGACAGGCAGAAGTCATATGTAGATCTAAAGCTTAAAGAAATCAAGTACTCGGTGGGAGATTTTGTCTTCTTGAAAGTTTCACCCTGGAAGAAGATTCTGAGGTTTGGGCAGAAGGGTAAGCTAAGCCCCAGATTTATCGGACCTTACCGGGTATTAGAACGTGTTGGACCGGTCGCCTATCGACTTGAGCTACCTCCTGAATTAAACCAGATACATAACGTATTCCACGTTTCTATGCTGAGACGCTACCATTTGGATCCTTCTCATATAGTGCCGGTGGAAGAGATAGAGATAAGATCTGATCTGAGATTTGAAGAAGAACCGATGTAGATTTTGGACCATGATGTTAAGGGGCTAAGGAGAAAATCTGTTCCATTAGTCAAGGTACTGTGGCGTAATCACGGATCAGAAGAAGCCACATGGGAGCCTGATGAGGCAATGCTGCAGCAATATCCTTATCTCTTTTAATCAGGTAAATTTTGAGGCCGAAATTTCTTTAAGGAGGGTAGAGTTGTAACGCCCCAAAAGTTAAGGGTTAGTAGTTTTGCTTAAATTCATGTTGTGCTTATTTGGATTGCTATTTGAGTGTGTTTGGGGGTCCTATAGAGGCCTGGGTTCGAGGTTAAGCTTTGGAAAATTTTTGGTTTTTGGCCCTTTAGTGGAGAGGGCTATTAGAAGCAGGACTTAAGTAAAGTTGTGTGTGTTTGGAAGCACAATATGAGCTTGTAGCTCAGTGGTAGAGGCATCAAGTGGGGAGCAAGGAGGTTGGGGTTCGAATCCCACAGTTGGCGACTGGAGGCTTTTATTTTGTGACTTGCGAGAGCAAGAAGTAGAGTTGGGATCAAACTCTACAAGGTTGGTTGGAGACTTGGTCAAACAATTCAAATGGGTGGAGGAGAGTAAGTGTAGGAGAGAAAGGTGGAGAAAATCAAGGAAATGGAGTGTGTGGAGGTGTTGGCCGAATGTGGGAAAGTGAATAGGGAAATTTGGCCAAAGGTTAGTAGTGTAGGGAGTGTATTTTCGGTTGATGTTGTGAGAGTGTGCCGAATCCCTTTTGTTTTTCTTGTGAGTTTTGCATTTTGGGGTTTTAGTTCACCATCATTTCGGGTTTTTTTCTGCTTTTCTGACTTCTGCCGATTTCTTTGCTTTCATATCTTTTTATTCCTCCTGCATTTCTTCTATTAAGTGTCGAATTAGTAAGGCTATCCTTTCTTTTCTTTTCCTTCCTTCTCATCAATTCTCATTTTGCTAACCGACCACTTCTCTTCTTTACCCCTAAGTTGTACCAGCACATCTTTCTCCCCTCTGTTTATCATACTTATCGTTTTCTTTCTCTTCCAAAAGTCGGACTTCCACTTTCTCTTCTTCGTCCATCATTAGTTCGTGGTGCTACTCTCTGTTACCGAAACCTTCTTTCCCATTCGGCTCATCCCTGGTCAAAGGTAATGTTTTCTCTTCTTTTATTTTCTTTCTTCCATCTCTTTCCTCTGTTAAAGCCGAAAACTTAGTCTTAACTCCTTATTATTTAGGCCGAATCTATTCACTCTTCTCCATCTCGAATCACTTGTGTTCTGTTTGGTGTGGGCCGAAACTCTTTGGGGATCAATTGCCGAATTTGTGGTACTTTGGTAAGGGAAAAGAAACTCAAACACTTTCTTATTTCGTTATAGTAAGGACTCTTGTGACTGCTTGGGTAGGAAATACGGTCTCTCTTTTTCTCTGTGGAGGCCGAATGTTGGATGTGGTCTAACACGCTTTTGTTCATCAAAACAATGTTAGGGTCTTGATTTCCGTAGTCAAGGGATAGGGCCAAGGACTTGGTGCACTGAAGGAGATCGCATTGTGGTAAGTGGAGTTAGTCTAGTAAGTGTTTCTAGTTACGTTTATCAAGTGGAGACTAACCTGTTATCAACTATCACTATAGGTGTTTTGGAAGCGTTGGAAAACACAACTCGTAATCAGGTGTGTAATCTCACACCATTATTTGTGATAGCATGTGATGTTTTGTGATTTGGCCATAAGCCGAGATGCCAGAAAGCCGAAAAACCGGCAACCATAATCACTCGAGCGTGCGAGCGCTCGTAGTGATAAACTGAGCCACTAGTGATGGCGGTAGACCGTTGAGAGTGTCACGAACACTCTCATGAGCATGAGGTTGTAATGGACCTTATCGAGCCGAAACAGGCTGAGTGGGCCCAATGGGCTAACGAGCCCACGCGGGCAAAATCGATGAAAAATGTAAGTTGATCAATGCGACTGCGAAGTCTGCAAAACCAAGACTGAAAACGATCAGAATGGGCCACACGAGCATGTGGGCCCGAATAGGCCAAAAACGGGTTTTAGGCCCAATTACCCTGTATTGACTAGGAAATGAAAACTGAGTCGCTCGAGGCGACGTTAGGCTTTTGGAAAGGACGTTGTAGGGGTAAAATTACCGAAATACCCTTATTGGGTAAAATTACCAAAATACCCTCCACGGGTAAATTATCGAAATACCCCAAAGGGGTGAAAATTACCGTTATACCCTTAGGTGGCAAAATTATCGTTATACCCTTGATTGTGATTAAATATCGTGTATGTGATTTTACTTATACTGTTTATACTTGTAATACACTGCATTCATATCATATTGCATGGGTTGGGTTTGATGATGGAGGAAGTACCGATTAAGTGGCTCTGCCACATATCGTTTTAGTGGCTTTGCCACATACCGTTCGAGTGGAATCGCCACCTACCGTTTTAGTGGCTCAGCCACATATACCGTGATTAGCAGCTTGACTGCAATATTGGTGTGGATTGGTTGGGTGGGTTGACATGGTCCCCACATGGTACGATTGGTTGGTACGGGTGGAGAGTTAGATGGCTGGTAGGATTGGGGTGGGCACATATTCACATACATTGCGATGATTTTGGGGCTTAGGCCCAGCTTGTTACCGATTAGGGCTTAAGCCCAGACCGACACCATATGGGCTCAGGCCCAGTTAGTGACCATTATAGGGGATTACACACTGAGTTCTCGTAACTCACCCCTTTCTTTTAACCGTGCAGGTAATGTAACACCCCTTACCTGAGACCATTGCCGAAGTCGAGCACAAGGCATTACTAGACTTAACTTACTAGTTTGGGGCATAAAAATTGAAACTGTCCATCTGCGTCATGTTCACTAAATTGACTATAACTCGAGTTACGAAACTCAAAATTTAGATCCGTAAATTTTCCCTGAAACTAGACTCATATATATTCTTACTATAATTTTTCCATAATTTTTGGTGTGGCCAATTAGTACAGTTTATTAGTTAAAATCTCCCCTGTTACACAGTTCGACAGTTCTGACCCCTCTGCACAAAAAATCAATTATCTCATAATATATAACTCTTTTGCCTACACCGTTTCTTTCGTATAAAAATATAATCAATAATATTTAATTATATATCTCATTCAAACCATAATTCCATTTATACTATTTTTAGTGATTTTTTAAAATCACGTCACAGTTGCTGTCCAAAACTATTCCCCTGCAGAGTTTTTTACTCTTTCATAATTTCTTTGTAATAACTATCATCTAGGCATACATAACATCCCAAAACATGTTCTTAATTAACCAATTTAATGGCTAATCATTATCAAGCATTTACAAGCCAATATTAAGGCATA
This sequence comes from Gossypium australe, assembly GCA_005393395.2. Lineage (NCBI taxonomy): Eukaryota > Viridiplantae > Streptophyta > Magnoliopsida > Malvales > Malvaceae > Gossypium > Gossypium australe. The sequence goes on from CM016625.1 coordinate 55,134,804, forward strand.
TCATAAGGACATACACACAAAATGGCTAAGTCCCTATACATGCCATAACTTAAAACGTTCAAGTCACAAAATACCAATATAATCTTTTGATAGTGTGTAACGAACTCCGACATCCTTGCGATCCTCGAGTTGGCTTGTAATACTAAAAAAAAGAGAAAGGAATGGGAGTAAGCATAAAGCTTAGTAAGTTTTCATTTAAATAAATAACAACATTCTTAATGAATTATCTTAATCTTTTCTTACCAAGATTATTTAAGCCTTTAATTTAATATACTTAGGTCTTAAATTCTTACCTGTACCTTTTTAGCTTGAACTTGTCTTACCTTTCCTTTGGTATACTCTTTGAATTTTCCCGTTGAACCACTTGGAATACTAAGGATACGCGGGTACCTTTCCTTATGAAACTTAACCATTGCCATGTCTTGACATGGTCTTACGTGGTATCCTTGCCTTATGAACTCACCAATGCCATGCCTTGGCATGGTCTTACATGGGACTTTTGCCTTATAAACTCACCAATGCCATGCCTTGGCATGGTCTTACGTGGGACCTTTGCCTTGTAGAAACTTATCAATGTCATGTCTTGACATGGTCTTACATGATTTCCTTAAACCCTAATGTCATGACATTTGTATCCTACACATTCCTAAAGTTCAACCGGAACTTTCTAAGATAGCTTTTCCGTCAATTCATACTTGAGTCTTTAAATAATAAATTTATAACATAATTATGTAAATGCTAGAATTTAATAGTATTAAATGTAAAATAATAGAATATTGCATTTATTTACCGCAAACTTACCTCGAAACAAAATACGATAAACTATATCGATTTAGTCCACTATCTTTTCCTTTCCCCGATCTAACTCTGGCTTTCATTCCTCTTGATCTATAATAGAAAATTTAGCTTATTTAATACTCACATTTATTAAAACAACCCTTAACTCTAACTTTGGTAAAATTACAATTTTGCCCCTAAACTTTTACAAATTTACACATTTGCCCCAAAGCTTAGGAATTAAACTTTATCCCTTATTCTCATGTTTTATGACATGCTGGTCATTTTTCCCTTCTATGACAACAACAAATTCTCACTCTAACATGTACTTATGAACATTAGGTATTTTTACCGATTAAGCCGTTTTACTCGTTTTCACTTAAAATCACTTAGCAAAAGTTGTTTAACATAATTTCAGACTTCATATTCCATCATAAAACATCAAAAGAAACACATTTCACCTATGGGTAATTTTCCAAATATGAACTCTAGCATGATTTATTGATAGAATAAGCTAAATCGAGCTACCGGGGTTTCAAAAATGTGAAGAACATTAAAAACGGGGCTTGGAATCACTTACTATGGAGCTTGGAAGCTTGAAAAAAACCCTAGCTATGGTGAACCCTTGAAAATTCGGCCTAATGAAGAAGGTGAGCACATTTTTCCATCTTTTTCCCTTTTAACTTCTTTTTATTACCAAATGACTAAATTACCCTTCATTAAAAACTTTGGTTCTTTCTACCTATATATGTCCATTTTTTTCCATGAAAACCTAATGGTATAATTACCATTTAAAGACCTCTACTTGAATTATGCTCTTCAATTAAATCCTTTAACACCTAAAACTCATATTTATTAACTTTTGCAATTAAGTCCTAATAGGCAAATTAGACATGCAATTGATGAAATTTTCTATCGATATTCTAACACATGCATCTAATCACTCAATAAATCATAATAATTAATCATAATAAACTTTTGTATTTCTGATTCGTGGTTTTGCAACCACTGTTCCGTTTAGGCCCTATTTCGGGATGTTACAGGTAATCCCCAGCGTTAGAGGATTTGGAGCTGTGGAGGACTCGGAGGTGGCCATACGTCAGATTTGCTTCTTAACGAAACTTAGTAATTTTGGTTTTAATTTATTTTATATTATTATTTTTGGGTTAATATTTTGTGAAATAAGGCCATTGGATTTTTCTTTTAAAACTTTCATTTGGTAATTCTACTAGTTATGAATTGTTAGACGATTAAACACTATTTTGTTTTAAAACAATATCAACCATTTTCAAAATATCACGTTTCCGCAATTATTTAAGGCAAACCTCTACAAAAAACAAAGTTTTCAAAGTTAACGACATCTTTACAAGAATACATTTTAAGCAAATCTTGTTTTCACAAACAACAAAGTTTCGAGTTTCAAAAAGGATACAAAGTTTTTAACGAGCGCATAGCTTTTAAACAACCTTTTGATGTGACATGCTAGATCCGGTCATAACGTTTAGGCCGGGTTTAGGGAGTTACATTTCAATCATTTCTTTCATAAGTATGTTTTAATAAATGAATGTTTAGAGATATTTTTTGTTACTGTGATAGTTTGTATGCAAGTATGAATGATGATCTTATCTAAGTGAAAGTATGTTATCATGAAGAATGGAATGCTTATATGATCTTAGCCTTAGTAATGTTTTCCATGAAAACTTAGTTTCTTTTGATATTAGACATGCATGAAGGTTTCTATCTTTAGAATTGACTTAGTAACTTTCTTGAGGTGAAATCCTAGGGGACATAAAAATCTAAAATGATATAGGCACTATTTCTTTGGACCGTTTGAGCCTTTTCAAGCCAACCCTATGATATTAGACCCTTGAAACTGTAATTTAGAGCTTACAGGCCTATTTTTTCAATGAACCTACATTATAAGCCAATTACCATCTTTTTAAAGTTATCATAATTTTGTGTACCTATCTTAACTAAAGTTGTCTTGGGAATCAACATTTGAGGAAATTTTCATAAAGATGTATGTGCTCATGCTAAAAAAAAATGAAGAAAAGTTTGCTCAGTCTCCAAAAAAAGGAAAAATGTATGAGCTTGAGTTCAAAATAAGTTTGGGGGTGTTCCAAAGGTTCACCTAAAGAAAAAGGTTGTATTATGAGAGAACGAAGACAAAGTTAAAGGTTAAGATTTTTTAAAACCGAAATGTCCTATCTCTTAAAATCCCTACCTTTAACCAAGCTCCATTACAACCTTTTAAAAGACCTATTGATTTGATGATTATGTCAGCTGCATTAGTGGAGAGGAAGTCCTGAGTTCAACATATGAAGATCATAAATAAGCCTTGTGATTGTTTACTTGATTGATAGGAAATCATGTTGAATGAAGAATGTTATCTATGGCTGTGACATACATGCAAACTATGATTCATGTTGGCATATTTTGAAGCTTAGTATAATCTTAAGGAATGTTTGAATATGAATTACTTGTTAATAAAGAATATCGATAAGCATAAAGTTATTAATGCATGAATATGGGACAAAGATTGATGCTGCTTACACAATTAGCAATTTTACCTTAGCAAGACCTTTTGCTGTGCATAAACATTACTTGGGATGAGTAATGATTTAAGTTTGGGGGTGTGTAAACGAAAAAATATATAGGATTTTTCCTATGTAATTTATCACCTTTTTACTTAAATCCGTTGTTAAAACTAAGTAATTGTTTAATAAATTAATGAAATATGTGAAAATATGAAATTAGGACACAGAAATTATTAAAATGTGATTTTATGCTTTATTATATAGTTTTCATGCAATAAATGGCTTATTTTATATTAATTTGAATATATTATATTTTTTAAGACATAAAGTGGGTCATGCATGATTAAATTAAATAATAAAATATAAAATTATATTTAATAATTCATTTTAAAATATTTCATTAATAATTATAATTAATTAAATAAATTGGATAAATTTTATTTTTGGTCCTCTAACTTGTTGATTTATTCTGGACAGGTCTGATAGCTTTGCTAGATTACAAAACCGTCCAAATTGGAGACCAAGTCAACCCAATATTCAGCAACACATGGCTATCCATTTAAACCATTCTTTGGTTTAATTACACAAGGTCCTTGCAGTGTTGAAGAAATTAGAGATTTGCCCGAAGATTTATGATTGACTGAGTCTCAGTCCTGAGTTGTGTGGCATCCAAAATTGCTTGAAAGTCAAGCAAAAGTCAAGTCAAAAGCCACTAAGCATGGCCGGCCACAATTTGAGGAGATTTGAAGAGGTTAACATCCACTATTTTTAGCAAACTATCCCCTTCTCCTCATCGATAAATAAGACCCTTTCATTCCCTCATTCATCATCCCTCAATCATTCCTCATTCATTCTCATCATTCATCATTCTCTCTTCTCTCCAAATTCTCTTAGCCTTTTACATTCCCATGCCTAGCATCATCTCTTCATAGAGATTTTAGCAAATAAGCCTCTTAAATAACCCTTGGTCGGCTACCTTGGAGAGCCATCAGCAAAGGAGCAAAGTAAAGGAACGAAGGAGTCTCGTCAGTTAGAGTCTTGGGTGACAACCACTCTGAATTGGGTTTAATCTTCCTTTCCCTAATTTAATCTAAAGATGTTTGCTATGTGTTCTTTGTTCTTATTTACAACAATGTTAGCTTAATTTTATTTAATCTAAGATGATTGCTTTGATTAAATAATATTTATTTGATTCATGCTTATAATGTTTGTGCCTCAATCGATCATGTTTTCAATTAAAATCAAGTCTGCATTTTGTTCATACATGATTGAAATGCACCTGAATTAGCTGAGCGATCCTGACCAGACGACAGCTAATGGACACATAATTGAAATGTGCATGCTCAATTTAGATCCTGACTCGATTAAATTGTAGGTTGCATAACAACTCTGACCAAGCTATGTTATCTGCATAGTTTTTAGATTTGTGTGATTAAACTGTTTCAAACCTGACACGTCCCTGTTACCTCACACGAATGCTAAGAAACCCTTAGTAAATAAGGATCAGTAAAATGCATATTTACTAAGTAAAGGATTCCGAAAGGACCTAATGTGGTTTCCAAACTCATGAAAGATCGAGTTGCCATGGAATGTTTTTCTGAATGTTATTAAGCATGTTGATAATAAATTGAGTTTAATTAAAGTAATTGTCCTAGTTTATTTATGTTATAATTGTTGCAAATTGTGTTTAGTTTTACTAAAATCTATTTCATTCATATAGTTTGCATAATTAGGATAAATTGCATTAGGGATCATTGCATTTAGTTTAATATATTTTAATCACCACTTCTCAACTATATTGTGTTTTTATTTACCAAATTGTTAATATAATTTTACAAATTGATTGGCTTAGCACAAATACAATCCATGTGGGGAAGATAACTCGATACTTACTTATTACTTGATAACGACTGTGTACACTTGCACAAACCTACGCGTTACAGTGAGTCACACGGCCTGTCCACATGGCCGTGTGACCCCTGTAGTATGAATTTTTCTATATTTTTCCATGATGTTCTAAATGTTTTCGATTTTGTTTCGAATCATTTCTAAAGTGTTTCTAAGGCCTCGAGGGCTTGAAAAAGGGGACGCTATGCATGTGTTTGAATGGAATATGAAGTGTTTTATAAATGATTGCAATTGAATGTTTTATGTTTAAAGTTTCAAGTAATTCTTCGTAATCCTATTCTGACGACAGATTCGAGTTAGAAGTGTTACAATAATGCTTAGTGGTTAGCTAGTTACGCTTCTTAGTTACATGTGTTATAAGTTTTTGTTACCGTATCACCTAATCTCTTTTGGGTTCAATGCTCAGTATACTTTGTGTTCCATTGTAACACAAATATAATGCAACTGACCTGTCACTCTTGTAGCCAAGCCGCTTTCATCTTTGATAATTTTGTGTTGATTCTTTAGTTGGCGTTCGTATGTCGTGGCATGGTCAAATTGTTGGTGTCGTTTTTGAGATTGTGATGGTGTAAATGTGTTGTTAAGTTAGTTGTTTTAGTAGTGCCTTCCTTTTCATGTTTTGTGTAAAAGCCAAATTTAGGGCCTAGTTAGAATAGTGGTTGTGAGACCACAAATTCAAAATAGAAATATATATTTTATGGTTTTTATGAGGTCTATGACATGTTTGCATGGTTGTGTGAAAATTTCATAAAGATATTTTATGATTTAGTGATCAATTTATCTCTTAGGACTAAATTGCAAAAATTGAAAAATATGAGATTCTAGAATTTTTAAGTATGAGATAACATTAGAAAATTTATTAGAGGTCCTTATTTAGTAAATAGACCATTATATCTCATGATGGAAAAAAATGGACATGGAAGGGAAAAATCTCAATGAAGGGCATTAAGGGCAGTTTAGTCATTTGGTAAATAAAAGATTAAAAAGGGAAAATGAAAGCCAAAATTATGCTCATCTTCTACCTCTAGCTAAAAATTAGAAGAGAAGCCATGGCTAGGGTTTGGCCAAGCTTTCCAAGCTCCATAGTAAGTGCATCCTTGCCCCGTTTTTAATGTTCTTTGTATTTTTTAAGTCCTCGTAACTCGGTTTACCTATTCCTACCATTATTTTGAAGTAGGGTTCTTGATTAAAAATTTACCCATGTGTGACATGGATGTGTTTTGATGTTTAATGGTAGAAAATGGATGCTTATGGTTAGAGAAACGACTTTTACTAAGTGATTTTCGGTAAAAATGTCAAAAAGGACCTATTTGTAAAAGTTAAGAAATATGTGTTAAAAATCTGATTTTATCGAAAATGTGGGCTTCTATAAGCATGAAAATGATTCGGTTATGCATGGGTAGTAAAGAAATTGAACACATTTCATTTTACGTGCCTAGGGGCAAAAGTGTAAATATGACAAAGTTTAGAGGCAAAGACATAATTTTGCCATAGTATGATTTTTGGGTCATAATGAATAATTTGACTATTAAGTAAGCTAAAGGTGATGTTATAGATAAAAGAAAACAAGATTCAGACCTAGAACGGGGGGAAAAACGAGTAATTGACGGTTAGGTCCCTTTTTGCCATTTTGGTATCGAGGTAAGTTTGTGTGTAAATAATACAACCTTATGTTATGTATTTAATATTTCGATATGACATGAATTTTATATTGTCTCTATGAAATTGATTAATGATGATTTTGATGAAATGTCGAGGAATGAAAATTCCCGATTGAACCTTAGGAATGGATGGAATATAAATGTCATGACACTAAAGTTACTAAGGTTTCGTATAAGACCATATCTGGGATATGGCTTCAGTATGTGATTTCGTATAAGACCATGTCAAGGACATGGCGTCGATATGATATTTCGTGTAAGACCATATCGGGGATATGGCGTTGATACAATACTAAATGTATGAGATTCCTGAGTATCTTTTAGGATTCCGAGTGGTTTAACGGGTACGTTAAAAACGAGAAAGTATGTGACTATGTTACGAGCGATACAGGTATGTACATAGAACTCATGTGAAGTGAATTCAGTATATGATTAATTTTTGGGAAGAATGTACACAAATAAGTTATATTTGTGAAATATTGATAACCTTGTGATTAGTGATTTACATTCATGATGAATGGATGCATGAGAAGATTTGATAATGATCATGTGATATGTTTATGAACCAAATTGAATTGTGATATAGTACAGTTTATTTATCTAAATTTGTGTTTCATTGGATATGAGAGAAAGGAAAGACATTTATAATTGCCGAATAAAGTCACTATGAGAATATAGTATGATACGAGCTTTGACAAATGAAAGGTGGTTAAACCATATGTTGAAATTATGATTACTCATAAATGATTTGCATGTGATTAAGAGGATGGGAAATAACTTGTTAAATAATGTGATAAGTTATAATGGAGAGACTATGGTGGTTAGGCTAATGCCAAGGCACATAAATGGTATTTATAATATAAAAGAGTAAGCACTATGAATGATTAAGTGGGAATCACGAGATCAAATGAAAATTGTATTATAATATCTTTATGGTTGGGTAAAATAAATGAATGTCAATAGTTTTTTATTATTTGCATATGAACTTACTAAGGTTTATTGCTTACTCTCCTCCCTTACCTATCTCTTATAGGTTAATTTAGCTAGCTCGGGTTGGAGATCGTCGGAGATGCTATCACACTATTAAGCTGTCACTTTAGGTATAAGTATTCAAGCCTTCTTGAGATATAACATGTATAGGAACTTTGTCTTTTGATTAATTAAGTCATTGTTAATGTAGCCAAATATGTTGGCCTAAAAATGGTTTATGATTCAATTTGAATATAGCCATGCATGATGCCTTATGTTGATTATATGTTTATGCATATGTTAATGCCCTCTTGTGAATGTGAAGCTAGTATGGCTATCATGAGCTAAATGTGATGATTAAGTATGAAAAATGATGATATGAGAATGACATGTGATATTGTGTGAATGTGTGCAAGTGAGGGTGGAAAAATGGCTTGGAAAATAGCCTTGTATTTGTCCACACGGGTAGACACATGGGCGTGTGTCTAGGCTGTGTGTGACACACGGTCTGCCCCCATGGGCGTGTGATCTGGCCGTGTGTCCCCTGCACCTTAATATAGCAAAACAGAATGTCCAGAATTGGCCACACGGGCTGAGACACGGCCATGTGTCTCGGCCATGTGAGTGACACGACCTTGGGACATGGGTGTGTGCCCTGGCCGTATGAAGTCTGAATTATGAAAAAAATCATGAAAATAAAATCGACCATACGGCCTAGCACACGGGCGTGTGACTTGGCCGTGTGGCTACCATTTGTTGCTGACGTCATAAGCAGAATGTAACCTAAAATTGATATGGCCTAAGCCCACGGGCGTGTGACATGCCACACGAGTGTGTCCATTGATCCACACGGGCGTGTGCCCCTAAAACCTCAAAATATTCTTGAGTTTCATAAAATCTTCCTAAGGTCTCAGTTTAGTCCCAAACCGCCCTCAATGTATGTTTATAACCTCGTGGGCCCATATAAGGGACGATGTGCACATGAATGAAAAGTTTTAATTTGGATGGAAATTTAAGTTTCAGTTTTGTATGAGTGCTTGAGTTTATATCCGGTAATGCCTCCTACCTTGTTCCGGCGTCGAATACGGGTAAGATGTGTTACATTTTGTGTTTTCTTTTTTTCATTTTATTTATTAACTTGTTGAAGACTCCATTTTATCATGTTTAATAATAATAGTTATAGGTGGCTGGGAGACCAATACGAATATGAAGAGAGGTTGAGTTCAATGAATGGATATTCGACGAGCCATTAGAGTTTCAATGGAAATTTTTGGAAAGGAAGAGTATTCAGATGAACATCCTTATGATTCATATGGATATGCAACGAGATGGGTAGCTACAATCAAGGGTGGTCGGGTAATTATCTGACATATGATTTGTAACACCCTAAACCCTGCCTAGACATTATGGCCGTATCTGGCAATGTCACACGATAGTGTTTTTGAAAACTCGTTGTTACAGTGAAAACATTCCATGTTATTATCTTTATTAAACCTTTGTTAGAACTCAGTAAGTCATCTTTATTCATTTAAAACGTTTGTTTTGAAACATCCCTTGTTGCAGAAGCTTTAATAAAACAGTCTAAGTGATCATACGTGTAACAGCTCGATTTTGGGGCTAATCAAAATGGTGGTTTCTGAACCACTAATTCGAGGTTGGATAAATTTGTTTTAATATTATTTTATGTGTTATGGCATAATTTTATGAGTGTATGAAAATTTTGGTGGATTAATTTTAGTGATTGTATGCTAAATTGTGAAAAAAGACTAAATTGCATAAAGTGCGAAAGTTTCATTTACAAGCTAGAGGTGTCATATAGATACAGAATTTTAATTAGAGGTTTTAAATGTACAATTAGGCCTTTTTAAAGGCAATATCCGGCCATGGGGGGGCAAGAAGCTTAATTTAGTCCAAGTTTGGTAGTGTTTGGTGATTGATGAATAAAATAAGAGAAAAATAAAGAAAGAAAAGATATCATCTTTTTCTCATTCTCCCTACCATCGAAAATTTCAGTAAGAGAAGGGGTTTAGAAGCTTGAAAATTTTCAGCCACTTCAATCTTTACAAGTAAGTGATCTTGGTGGTTTTTTTTGATAATTTTTGTACGTTTGGAACCCCTAAAGCTTAAGCTAGCTAAAGAGGGGACTATTTTGCAAAATGGTTGAAATTTTAGGGTTTTTCCATGTGAGTATTTATGTGTTTGCTCAAATTTTATGGAAGAAAATGAATCTTGGTCGTTTAATGAACAACTTTTGTGAAGGAAATTTTCATGAAAACACCTAATAGGACTATTTTGTAAAAGTTAGGAAAATGGATGTTAAATGTATGAAATAGTTGAAATTGTGAGATGCTATAAGAATGAATACGAATAGGCTAGGCTTGGTGTAAGAAAAATGAACATATTTCATTTTACGAGCCTGGGGGTAAAATCATAATTTTGTAAAAGTTTAGGGGTAAAATGGTCATTTTTGCCAAAATAAGAATTTTGGGGTAACTTGATTAATGTGATTATTTAATGAGCTAAATATGTCATTATAGATCATGAAGAACGCGGAATCAACCTTGACCGGGGAAAAGGCAAGGTTTCAGACTAAACCACAAATTGACATATTTTGCATCGAGGTAAGTTTATTTGTAAACGATAGATCCTTATTACATATGTTTTACCTATTGGTGCATTATGTGAAATGGGAATGAATATTGTTGTTATCTAATAAACGATAAAAAGTGAGGAAATTCTCGTATGATCCTTCGGAATAGGAAATTTATAGGTTAAAATCTATGAATAAATAATTTTGGTGGGCTGTGTGCGATACCACCGTAATTATTATTTTGGTGGGTTGTGTGCAATACCACTGTAATTATCATTGTTGGTGGGCTGTGTACGATACCACCATATTATTGATAAATGGGGGGCTATATGCGAAACCACCGGGTATCTTGAATTATTCTGAAGTGTTCATCGAGAAATCTGTCTAAGTGAAATTACATGTGTGGTGATAAGTGCAGGGCATAAGTGCAAGTAAATATGAGCAATGTTTATGATATGTGTTGGGATGTGGTAAGGTTTGAAAGGAGTAAGCATGATTATGAGAACATGAATTATTTTTACATAGTATGTAATGTTTTTGATTGATTAGTATGTGGTCTGATGCTTATTGTTTACACATAGACTTAGTAAGCTTAAAGCTTACTCCTTTCTTTTTCCCTCATTTTATAGTGTCGAAGAGCTAGCTCGGGATAAGGTGATAATCAGAGGACCACCCACACTATCAGCACATCTTGGTATAGTTCGATTTAGCATTTTGAGTATGGCATGTATAAGGACTAGACTTAGTTGAATGTCATATTGTTTTGGCCAAATGTGTTGGCTCATTCAAAGATGAATTCTTTTGTATAAGGCCATAGTTGATGGCTCTTTCTTATTAATCTATGAAATGATGAGGTTATTCATGAACGTGCAAGTTGCATGGTTGATTTACTTGGTTTAATTATGCATGAACGAGTTGATGGTTTGATGTGAAATATGTTTGTATGAGTCGGGGTTGTAATGCCCTGAAGTTGGGCCTAATAGAATTGGGCCTATTGGGCCTTGGGCATGAGAGTGTTTAAAACTTTTGAGAACAAGAGAACGGCACTAATGCAAGTTGGATCTATTAGGTGAGTGATTTTGGAAGGTTAGGGGGCTTTTATGAAGTCCTGGGTTCAAGCCATGTCATTTGGAAAATTTTTATTTTTAGCATTAGGGGACCCTGACTCCTGGTATTAAGCCTTATAAGTATTTGTGATTAAAAAGGAGACACAAGAGAGCCTGTGGTGGAGTGGTTGTGGCATCACAGGAATGGCAAAGAGGGCAGAGGTTCAAGTCTCAGTGCATGCAAAAGGGGATTATTTATTTTACTTTGGTGTCGACAAGAGTTTGTGTTGGATTTGAACTCTGTGTTGGGGAGTTTGAATTGGTCAAGTGAGAGTTTAGGGGAGTGTTTCAAGGGATGAAGATTGGATGAAGGAGTTTGATTGTAATTCAAACTCGGTTGGTGGCTGGATTCAAGGAGAAAATCAGGGAATTTGAAATGGGTAGGTGTTGGCCGAATATTGGGGTCTTTGCTCTTGGAAATTCGGCTAGTGTATGAAGGGATGTCATTTTTCTTTTAGCCATTTTGGCTTTGACTTTGCCTGTTTCAAAACGAGCAATACCCCTTTCTCTATTATTTTCTTTGCATTAAGTGCTGTCTATGCTGAATTGACATTATTCTTCTCCTCTTTTGCTAAATCAAAGTAAGGTTCCTCTGTTTCCTTTTTCTTCAAATGATAGCCGAATACCCTTTTCCTTTTCACTCTTTCCTTTGATTCTTTTCGAGTGTCCCTCCTTGTATTGCTAAAATCGAATACTTTCACTTTTCCTATTGAGAATCTTTATCTACACTTTCCCTTTCCCAAACTCTTTTTCCCTTGATTCGTAGTACTGAGTTACTTCTTTGGCCGAATAGGTGTTTATCTGTTGGTCTCATTTTGTTGCCAAGCTTTGCTTCTTTCTTCTTAAACCCTTGCCGAATTGACCTTGTCTCTCACCATACGTTTTCTTTCAGTTTCTAAAAACTTCTCAAGGTGTAGAAGAGTTTTCAAGTATCATTGGAGCATTCAAATCTGCCTTTTATGTTTCGATTGAATATAAAAGGCAATCAAGAGATTATCATGGAGGCAAGTGGTAGCCAGTCTGAGGGGGGATCAGGAAGAGTGCTTACTCCCAAGTTTAAGAGACGTGCGGTGTCGGCTATTCGGGACTTTCTGCCAGGATGAGGAAGGGCGGCTGCACCAAACTCTGGTTCGAGTCGGCTAATCACAGTCGACTGATCTAGTCAAGGCAAGTGGTAGTCGACCTCTCGGTTAAGTGGTTGCTAAGGGTTTTTCTAGACACTATTTGTTAAGTGATTAACTGTTGTTATGTCTGAATAGGTTTCGGTACGCGGGAATTCTTAATACTCTATGTGATCAGGTGTGTAACGGTGTTGTGTTTGATAAGCGGTTGAAAAGTCGAAAGTAGGTGTTGTTTACACTGCGATGACGGTAGATCGGCAAAATGCCGAAAAGCCAAAATACTTGCGAATGATGCCACACGAGCGTGCGATCACATGTGTGGTGGACCAAGCCCACGAGTGTGGGCGTAAAATGGTTGGGGCCACCATGAGCGTACTCATGGGCTTGGATCGAAAGTGGGCCGTATGGGCCCAATGGGCTCGTGGGCACACGTGGGTAAACTTCACTATTAAGTGAGACGTAGATAGACTTGTCATGTCGCGCATATGGCTTAGGTAGTTCTGGGCCTCGTTGGGCCGAAGTGGGCTGTGTGGGCCCAGTGGGCTTGTGGACCCACACGAATAAAATGTATGTGGTGGTTTCTATTGGTTTGAACTGTGACGTTTGCATAACTGTGGCTGTTTTTGGGCTAAATGGGCCACACGAGTGTGTCGGCCCACTTGGGCCAAGTAATGGGCCTTAGGCCCATTTACACCGTTGTGTATGTTTGGGTTTTTAAGTCGCTCGAGGCGACGGTGGACCTTCTGTTGGGTCATTGATACCCCCGTTTGCGAAAATTATCAAAATACCCCCGACTTGCAAAATTACCGAAATACCCCTGAGTTGCAAAATTACTAAAATACCCTCGATTTGCAAAATTACTGAAATAACCCCGATTTGTAAAATTACTGAAATACCCCCGATGTGCAAAATTACTTAAATACCCTCAATTTATGAAATTACCAAAATACCCCCGATTTGAAAAATTAACGAAATACCCCCATTTTGTAAAATTACCGAAATACCCCTGTAGGATGGAATTACCGAAATGCCTCTATAGGGTAGGATTACCGAAATACCCTTATAGGGTAAAATGACTATTTTTCCCTTGCGGGTAACTGACTAATTAGGACTATGACTGATTTAACTGTGAATGTATGACTGTGCTTTAACTAATTTGACTGTGGTCGTGTGACTGATATGCTTTTACTATGCGTGAAATGACTGCTACTGAGCATGGCCATTTTGCATACATGTGTAATGATTGAGCATGACATACACGACATATTGTATAGGGTTGGGACATTGATGTGGAGGAAGTTTTGATAGGGTCGTACGGGTCACATGACGACTATGGATCCAGTATTGATCTGTTAAGGTCGCACGGGTCGCATGAGATGACTGTGGACCGACGGACGGCTTAAAGCCGCGTAGTCTTATTATGGCTCTGTGTCAACCTAAATATGGCTCTGTGCCATCTTGATTATGGCTTATGCCAATCGTACTTACCAGTTGCTATGTGCCTAACATATATATCAATGACTCTGTGTCGATCATATTTACCCAAGGCTGTGTGCCGATTATATTACCGTCGATGATGGCTATGTGACAAATATAATACAGTTACTAATGGCTTTATGCCAATTATAATATCGCTACTGAAGGCTTAGAGCCATATATATATACTAGCAGCTTTGCTGCGATTTTAATTAGGGCTGCAACCGGTGCTAACAGTGATGTGCTGGGTGGGTGGGTCGATTTTATCCCGACGTAAGTGTATGGTTAGTACGGGTGGTGTGTTTGCTAGATCGGGGTGGGATGCATCCTCATACTACTGCATATCTGTTATGAGATCTGTCACTGTACTGGGCTTAGGCAACTTGTTCTATTATTGGTTTAGGCTAGGCCCAATTGATTCTGTTATGGGCTGTGACTCAAATAATATTGTAGTGGGCTTTGGCCTACGTTGTTCTGATCTGTATTGTACAGTTACTGTTGTCGTAACTGATTTTCTATAAAATGGAAATCGACCTTGGTTTTGAAAATAAAACGGGAGTTGCCACCAATCTTTATTAGGTGTGATCGGATAACCTTTGTTTTAATAAAATAATTTGATTTACTAAAACAGTGTTTTTGGTCTACGAATTTTGAGAAAATGAGCTTGGGAGTCGGTTACGTGCGAGGAAGGGTTAGAACCCTCGTCACGCCCAAAATTGGTACCAAACTGATTAATTAATGTCTTAATGTCAAAAATTTGAAAAGATTTGAAATACGATATATCAAAAATGGATGATAAGACTGTAACACCCCAAACCCGGCCTAGACGTTACGACCCGATCTGGCATGTCACATGAAAGGAATGTCTAAAAAACTGTGCGTTCGTTAAAAAGTTCGTATTCTTTATAGTTGTTGTAAAAAATCGAGTTTAAGTAATTTTGAATAAGAAACGGTTTATTATCATCTTAGGAAAATCCCATATTGATCATTTAATAATAAACAGTAAACAAATCAAAAGCTAAACCAAATAAAATACCAAAAATACAGTTAAAGTGGCCCTATTACATGACAAAAATCCCAGTTACAAATAAGTTTAACTAAGAGAACGAGTTTACGAGAAAAACATTGTATGGCCACCACAAGTCTGCCTCGGCTCCCAAATCTGCGATCTAACGATTACCTGCAAAATTAACTAAGGGGTGAGTCACCGAGACTCAGTGTGTAAATCCCCATCCAAAAGATGTTAAGCTCGTACACAAATTCATATGCAGATATGCATGTCATGCAACCCATCCAACCTATCCATCCGAAACTCTCAGATCTACCCCGTGTGGTACCAAACCACTGGTGGTGCCAAACCACTGGTGACCCAAAGTCACTGATATCAATATAATTGTGGTGCCAAACCACTGATGACCCAAAGTCACGAATAATCCATATGTGGGGCCAACCCACGTTGTGATACCAAATCACTGGCGACAATCCCGTTATATCAAATGTGGGGCCAACCCACTGTGGTGCTAAGCCACTGGGACGAGTCGCTATGAGGTGCCAAACCTCTGGTGACCCGAAGTCACGAACATCAATAATCCAAGTGTGGGGCCAACCCACATTGTGATACCAAATCACTGGCGACAATTCCGATATCAACTGTGGGGCCAACCCACTGTGGTGTTAAACCACTAGGACGAGTCGCTATGAGGTGCCAAACCTCTGGTGACCCAAAGTCACGAAATTAACTGTGGTACCAAACCACTGGTGGTGCCAAACCACTGGTGACCCAAAGTCACGGATATCAATCTTCCCCCTCCTCTCATCATACCCATGTCCATGCCATGTTCATCAGTCATAATAATTCGTGTATGCAGTATGCCAAGTATGCAAATCATATATCAAAGATAACGCATGAAACGTATGACCATCATAATCAGAACAACAAATACGATATAACCAAGCTAATCAACCTCTAAAGGGTATAACAGTAATTTTTACCTACCAAGGGCATTTTCGTAATTTACCTCTCAGGGGTATTTTGATAATTTACCCACTAAGGGTATTTCAGTAATTTCGTAGCTAAAATGGCCTTTCCGAAGGCCCAATGTCGCCACTAGCAACTCAGCTACCATTTCTGGTCCTTACCGGACTATTGGGCCTAAAACCCGATTTCGACCCATTCGGGCTCACACGCTTGTGTGGCCCACCTAGCACAAATCTAGCCACGTATATAAGTTCCACCTAGTCTAGTTCACTATATACTATATCATCATACAATTTACTCATATGGGCCCACGGGCCCATTGGGCCCACTTCGGCCCATCGTGGCCCAAGCAGCCCAACCCACAAGAATACTACTGATGGCCTCAACTATCGCGTTGAAGCCCCACACGTGCGCTCACATACTACTATTGCCGTGATCGGCACTTCGGCATTTGCCGCTCTACAGCTAGAGTAGAGAGAGTTACACACCTGATAGGACTCTGGTATTAAACCGCGCTGCGCCCACCAAGGTATGTTAACTCTCCTCCTGGAATGCTCTTTATATAGCTAACTCTTCACCCTTCTTCTTTGTGTCTTTCCGATGTGGGATCCCTTCGTCAGTAGAGTTTAAATTCAACTGAAACTCTTGCCGTCCAATCCGCAAAATAAATACTCCCTTGCTTCTCATGAGATTCGAACCCAGGCTCCGTTGTAGCATAATCCACGCCGCTAACCACTTGGCCACAAGCTCCTCTTGTGTCTTAAACCATGCGCAACTAAATATAAACTATGACCCAAATTCTAAGATCCAAGTAAAAAGAAACCAAAATGCAAAAGCCAAGACTTGAACCTTGGACCTCCTTCCTTCCTTGTGGCGTCACCCCCTTGCCTCTTATGTGGCGTCACTTTGCCACTACACCACACACTCCACTTGTGTCATTTTCTCCATATTTTATTCTTAAGGCCTACCTGCCAACTTCCAGGGTTTTTTTCACCTAAAACCAAAATTTCCCCAAAGCCAATATTTGATCCCGGGACTTCATAGAAGCCCTCTAATCTTCCAAAATCACTTACCTAATAAGTCTAACTTGCATTAATACCGTTCTCTAAAATTTTAAACGCTACTACTCCTAAGGCCCATTGGGCTCAATCCTACTAGGCCCAATTTCAGTATGTTACAAATCTACCCTCCTTAAAGAAATTTCGTCCTCGAAATTTCCAACTATAGGTACAGTCACACATCCTAACCTACAACACTACGCTCACGCTGCGCACTATGATCTTATTAAAACTAATATACTTTCTATCTAAATCTTGGAACCCGTCACATAACCAACTATCTAACACCGAAGCAAACAGATATTTTTTACACATACATACAATTCCTATATTCAAGCATCACATCCACACATCACAGAATAACACAATCATTCCGCATATAATAGAATAAAGTAAAAAAGGAACTTACGGATTTGGTGCTGGAGACTCGGGTGCCATACTTCCAGAAAAGAGATATATATTTTTCTAAACCACCCTTTGAAAACATTTTTGAACACAAACCCGCAGCCGAGTTTTTGAACCTAGGCTCTGATACCATAATTGTAACACCCCAAACCCGGCCTAGACATTACGACCGGATCTGGCATGTCACATGAAAGGAATGTCTAAAAAACTTTGCGTTCATTAAAAAGTTCGTATTCTTTATAGTTGTTGTGAAAAAATCGAGTTTAAGTAATTTTGAATAAGAAACGGTTTATTATCATCTTAGGAAAATCCCATATTGATCATTTAATAATAAACAGTAAACAAATCAAAAGCTAAACCAAATAAAATGCAAAAAATACAGTTAAAGTGGCCCTATTACATAACAAAAATCCCAGTTACAAATAAGTTTAACTAAGAGAACGAGTTTACGAGAAAAACATTGTATGGCCACCACAAGTCTGCCTCGGCTCCCAAATCCGCGATCTAACGATTACCTGCAAAATTAACTAAGGGGTGAGTCACCGAGACTCAGTGTGTAAATCCCCATCTAAAAGATGTTAAGCTCGTACACAAATTCATATGCAAATATGAATGTCATGCAACCCATCCAACCTATCCATCCGAAACTCCCAGATCTACCCCGTGTGGTACCAAACCACTGGTGGTGCCAAACCACTGGTGACCCAAAGTCACTGATATCAATATAATTGTGGTGCCAAACCACTGGTGACCCAAAGTCACGAATAATCCATATGTGGGGCCAACCCACGTTGTGATACCAAATCACTGGCGACAATCCCGTTATATCAAATGTGGGGCCAACCCACTGTGGTGCTAAGCCACTGGGACGAGTCACTATGAGGTGCCAAACCTCTGGTGACCCAAAGTCACGAACATCAATAATCCAAGTGTGGGGCCAACCCACATTGTGATGCCAAATCACTGGCGACAATCCCGATATCAACTGTGGGGCCAACCCACTGTGGTGTTAAACCACTAGGACGAGTCGCTATGAGGTGCCAAACCTCTGGTGACCCAAAGTCACGAAATTAACTGTGGTACCAAACCACTGGTGGTGCCAAACCACTGGTGACCCAAAGTCACGGATATCAATCTTCCCCCTCCTCTCATCATACCCATGTCCATGCCATGTTCATCAGTCATAATAATTCGTGTATGCAGTATGCCAAGTATGCAAATCATATATCAAAGATAACGCATGAAACGTATGACCATCATAATCAGAACAACAAATACGATATAACCAAGCTAATCAACCTCTAAAGGGTATAACAGTAATTTTTACCTACCAAGGGCATTTTCGTAATTTACCTCTCAGGGGTATTTTGATAATTTACCCACTAAGGGTATTTCAGTAATTTCGTAGCTGAAATGGCCTTTCCGAAGGCCCAATGTCGCCACTAGCAACTCAGCTACCATTTCACGCTTGTGTGGCCCACCTAGCACAAATCTAGCCACGTATATAAGTTCCACCTAGTCTAGTTCACTATATACTATATCATCATACAATTTACTCATATGGGCCCACGGGCCCATTGGGCCCACTTCGGCCCATCGTGGCCCAAGCAGCCCAACCCACAAGAATACTACTGATGGCCTCAACTATCGCGTCAAAGCCCCACACGTGCACTCACACGCTCGTGTGGCTACTATTGCCGTGATCGGCACTTCGGCATTTGCCGCTCTACAGCTAGAGTAGAGAGAGTTACACACCTGATAGGACTCTGGTATTAAACCGCGCTGCGCCCACTGCTGTGCCCAAACGCCCATCAAGGTATGTTAACTCTCCTCCTGGAATGCTCTTTATATAGCTAACACTTCACCCTTCTTCTTTGTGTCTTTCCGATGTGGGATCCCTTCGTCAGTAGAGTTTAAATTCAACTAAAACTCTTGCCGTCCAATCCGCAAAATAAATACTCCCTTGCTTCTCATGAGATTCGAACCCAGGCTCCGTTGTAGCATAATCCACGCCGCTAACCACTTGGCCACAAGCTCCTCTTGTGTCTTAAACCATGCGCAACTAAATATAAACTATGACCCAAATTCTAAGATCCAAGTAAAAAGAAACCAAAATGCAAAAGCCAAGACTTGAACCTTGGACCTCCTTCCTTCCTTGTGGCGTCACCCCCTTGTCTCTTATGTGGCGTCACTTTGCCACTACACCACACACTCCACTTGTGTCATTTTCTCCATATTTTATTCTTAAGGCCTACCTGCCAACTTCCAGGGTTTTTTTCACCTAAAACCAAAATTTCCCCAAAGCCAATATTTGATCCCAAGACTTCATAGAAGCCCTCTAATCTTCCAAAATCACTTACCTAATAAGTCTAACTTGCATTAATACCGTTCTCTAAAATTTTAAACGCTACTACTCCTAAGGCCCATTGGGCTCAATCCTATTAGGCCCAATTTCAGTATGTTACAAAGACCTTCTCATTTCGAAGAGATAAAATGCCATACTCAGTAAGTTAGGGCACGGCATTTTGGCCTCCCGAAATTGAGTTTGTCTCTTGACTTTAAAATTCGGATTTAAGTTTGAGGAGGATATTCTGTTATTTGTCAGATGAGAAAGCAGAACTCAATAAGTTAAGGCTCGATTTCTCGAAATTCCAAATACGGGACATTGCCTTTATTTGAAGAAATCTTCTCCCGAGGTAACAAAATGTCACATCCAATACGTTAGGACACAACATCTCGAATTCTCGAGAATTAGATTTTATTTAACATTCATGTATTCGTTTTAAAAAGAAAATAATACGTTCTTTAGAATCGATGAGAAAAAACGAAACCCAGTAAGTTAGGGATCGATTTCCTTCAAACTTTAGAACGTAGAGTATTCGCTTATTTTAAAAATCAGATAAAATATGATATGATCGTAGTAAAATGGAAAATGAATTTTAATGCCAATATGCATAATAGAATAAAAATGATGACAATAATATAAATAACAATATAAAGGCATAAATAAAGTAAAAACTAATCAAACGATAATAGGTAAAAAATGATAAATCAATAAACAAATAAATAGAGTAAAAGAAAATGATTGCAAAAACATAAGCCTATAGCAAACAAATAAAGAAATACTATGTACAATAGTTTAAAAATAATAGAATAATAATAATAACAAAAATATGAAATAATAAATAATAAAAATATAATGGAAATACCTTAATAAATGAATAATAATGATAATAAATAATAATAATAACCATAATAGTGGTAAAAAATAAAAATAAAAAAAACAAAAGTAATAATAATAAAAACAATAATAACAACAATAGTAATATTAATGATAACAAAGATAATAATAGAAATATTGAATAATAATGATACCAAAATATTAATAAATAAATAATAATAAATAAATAATAATAGATAATACTACATTAATAAACGAATAATAATAAATAAGAGTAAATAATAATAATAATAATAATAATAATGGTATTAGTAATAAAAATGAAATAACAATGGTAATAATAATAAAATAATAATAATAACAAAGATAGTAGTAGTAGTAGTAGTAGTAGTAATAATAATAATAATAAATAATAATAATAATAATAATAATAATAATAATAATAATAAGGAAGTTAGTTAAATTAATAATAAAATAGTGAAAATAACAAAAGAAGACTAAATTGAATTAAAAAAACAATATATCTAGGGCAAATTTGAAATAAAAGAAAGGGCGAGGACCAAATTGTAACGCGCGTGGACTTATGGGGACTAAATGAGTGAATAACCCAGCCCCTGAATGCGCGATGTTTCAAATGGCTAGGCGCGGATCAAATAAAAAATGAAATAAAATAACAGGGCCAATTTAAAAAAAAAAAGAAAAAACGATAGATAGGAGCTGATCGAATGGGGCTGCAAAAGAGAAGGACCCATGGCGCAAATATCCCTTTTGAGGGAATGCGCGCAGTACATTTGAAGTAAAACGACGCCATTTTATTAAATGTATATAAGGCCCAAATTTTCCTGAAAAATCTCATTTTAACCCTAAAAAAATTTTAGAACCAGCAGCCACCCAAAACCTCTCTTTCTCCCATCTCTTCCTTCTTTTTGGCGAGTGGGCTCCCCCAATGACCCGTAGCACCACCACCAGATCTGGTGGCTGACATCGCGTGGAGGTGCGCTTTATACCCCTGCTCGAAGCCCCCTTTGAAGCCCCGACCCTCGGCGTCCAAAAATGAGAGAAGAAAAGTCCCTCTTCCGTTTCGGGCTCAGTTCCGACGATGGAGCGGGGACTCTGACGTCGCGACCCCAGGGTTCCGGTAACTCTTCTCCTCTCCCCTTTTTATTATTTTATTTATAAAAAGTTTTTAAAAAATGGAAACAAAATAAAATAAATAGAAAACAATAGTAAATAAAAATGGAACTGAAAAACGAAGTCAACCTTCAAGGTTTTTGTTCTATTTTGATTGCTGATGATTCGTAAAAATCTCTATTTGCAAGTGTTTGTACTGAAATCTCTATTTTCGTATTGATGAAAAGAAAAATGGCCGAATGTCCTCCTTTTACAATCTATTTCAATGGCTTTTTATAGCCATTTTAAAAAACTATCTATTGCTGTCTTTTCTTGCTTTTGTAGGTTTTCGACGCAAGTGGAGCAAGTGGGAGGACGGTGCTGCTTGGCGGTGGACGTGACAGACGGTGTTAGACATGTGGCAGTGGCTAGGTGCGGCGCCACTTGGGTTAGGGTCTAGGGTTTTCTTTTTTTTCTTTTTGCTGAAAATAGGTTTAGGTAACAGGCCATTTTGGGCCTGTTTTAGTTGGTTTTGGGCTAGGGGTGAATTGGGCTTAATGGGCTAGGTTAAGTTTGTAAAATAGGCCTCGGGTAGAATTGGGCTTGTACAACTGTTAAAAGGGTTTTGGCCCAGACTGTTTAGGTTTCTGTTTCTGTATACTGACTGTTACTCTAGTAAGGGGATTACACACTGAATTTTTGTAAACTCACCCCGTTTTTAACTGTGCAGGTAATCCCCAGCCTTAGACGGATTGGTGCTGCAAGAGACTTGGAGAAGGCCACACATTGCTTGTGTTTTATGTTTTGATTATTTACATTCAAGTATTTTGATTTGGGTTGTAATAAGGCCTCTTTAAGTTTCTGGATTTTAACTATGGGCCTTTCTGTACTTTGAATTATATCCGTTGGAATAAATCACGGTTTTCCAAAATGCTAACTGTTTTTAAAACAACATTATGTTTTCGCAACATAGAAGAAATGGTTTCACGACTTAATCTGTTTCGTAAATCAATTACTTTCAAAATCAGCTTCCGCAACTGAAAAGATGTTTTGGGATTAAAACTAATAAATTTTCAATGTACCACGTTTTAAAAATAAACTAACGTAACTAGGTTTTTACTTAAGCCTTTAAACAAGAAGGGCTTTTCAATGAAAACATGGTTTTCGAAAAACACTTCAAAGTGACACGCCAGATTCGGGCCTAACTTCTAGGCCGGGTTTGGGGTGTTACAGGGGTCATAGAAAGAGCTTAGCAAATAACCTTGCTCTTGTCTACATGGGTAGACACACGGGTGTGTGTCTAGGCTGTGTGTGACACACGGTCAGCCTTATGGGCGTGTGGTTAGGCCGTGTGTCCCCCTGCATGCTAGGTTGGCAAGTCAGTATGCTCAGTAGTAACCACACGGGTAGAGACACGACCCTGTGTCTCAACTGTGTGGAAGACACGACCATAGTACATGGGCGTGTGCCCAGGCCGTGTGAAGTCTGCACCTGAATTAGGAATTTAATTCGCCACACGGTCAAAAGACACGGGCGTGTTCCTTGGCTGTGTGACATTTATGGGGTGATGACGTTAGAAACAGAATGTCAAGGTTTTTGCACACGTGCATTGGACACGGGCATGTGTCCGGCCGTATGAAAACGCCTGTAGGTTCGAAATGAGAAATAAATCAACACGGGTGTGGAACACAGGCATATGAAGTTCCACACGGGCATGTCCTTTTCTCCACACGGACGTGTGATCCTGTTTTGTGTGAAAATTTTCTAAGTGTTCAAAAGTTTCTGACTCAGTCCAGAACCACTCTGTAAGTATGTTTAAGGGCCCGTAGACCTATAAGAGGGACATTACGAATCCTAATGAAAAGTGTTGAGTTGAACGAAATTTTATGGCCCGATGTTGTGTGTTTGAGTAAGTTAAGTCCGGTAATCCTTATACCCGGTTGCGGTGTTGGTTACGAGTAAGAGATGTTACAATGCATTTAGAAATTACTTTAACTTTTTGAAAACTGAATTTCCTACGACCAGCAGGTATAAATCCATGAAGTAAAATAAATAACTAAAAACCCAAATTTAAAACCAAATACCCAGAGGGTCCTTAAATTACAACCCAAAAAATCAATAGTAATCAAATCATAAATCGTAAATTGAAAACCATGAAGTCCAAAAATTATTGTGGTCACCGCTGAGTCCTCCGTCGCACCGATCCTTCTAAGTCTGGGGATTACCTGTGCATATTAAACAAAAAGGGTGAGTTTACGTAAACTCAGTGTGTAATCCCCCAAAAAACAAACAAACAATCAGTATTTACAGTGCACAGTTGAACAGTCTTGGGCCTAATCCCTTATCAGTATTAGTGACAGTTTGGGCCTTAGCCCATTTCAGTATAGTGTAAAAAATGTAATAGGGCTTTAGCCCATCACAGTATCAGTAGCAATAACAGTTATGCAGTAGCAAAATTCTACCCAACCAGCCTCTACACACCATCTCCGTCCAACCCTACACTCCATGTGGGGATATAATCAACCCACCCATCCCTACACTCCAAGTAGTATAGAATGCGGCACAAGACAGTAGTTTGCAGCTGAGCTGCCAGTAAATTAGGCTTAAAGCCTTTCAGTACACTTCCTTCGAATAACAACCCCCAACCCAATGTAATGCAACACACAATGGATGACATGCTATTATGCAATTTCAGTACATATATTCAGTTCAGATATTAACATGCCCAATACAGATATCATTCAGTAAATTTCACACATTTAGGGGTCTAAGTAGTGCTTACCGACCATACAGTAGGTTCACAGTTGACTTAGGTGACCCGTGCAACCTTAAAAACATTTCAGTAAAAATGGGCCCACTCGCTCATGTGATCTGCCTGTGTGGGCTCACACGCCTGTGTGGGCTCACACGCCTATGTAGCCCACTCGGCCCAAATTGGCCTTGGTCGTGTGATCCATTTTTAAACTAACCCATGCTAGCTCAATACTCATATATGTTTTCACTATTTACTTATATGTTCATTCAAACTTGAGTTATTATCACTAAATTATTTATATCTTGAGCTACAGAATTCCAAATTAAGATCCACTTGATGTTTTTGAAACTAGACTCAATAAACTTTAATTCTATATTTTATTCAACCTCTAACTCAATTCCCACTATTTTTGATGATTTTTCAAAGTTAGACTACTGCTACTGTCCAAAACTATTTTAGTGCAAAATGTTGATTTCCAAGTTTATAACACCTTTATTTCCTTTCTCTACAATTTTTCGCATCATTTTCTCTTATTTCTCTTATTTCTGGACAACAAGCAATTTCAGCTTTTCGTCGAATCCCGTTTTCTGCATTTCAGGTACATATCTGGTATCATTTCTGTTGCGTAAGCACTCCTAAGCCTCCAGAACCTAAAAATCAACCAACATATCTCCAGATTAATCACTTAATTCGTTTTTAATCAACCAATTTTGGAAGGAACTCAACTAAAAACCTAGCAAAACCCTTACCTCGCTTGAGTAACCACAACTTCACACAATCACAACATCGATTCAAAACCACCAGCCCCTTGATTAACTCCTAAACACCAAAAAGGAATCCCTTTTTTAGAGATTAACCAAGAACGATTACCAATAGACAAAACCGTTACTTACCGAACACACGCAACCAATGATGAGCAACCGAATCATTTGGAAAAAAAAGAAAGAAACGGAAGGGGAAAAAAATGGAAATTTTGGCAGCAACTTGGGGAAAGAATCGGCAGAAGTGTAACACCCTGGTTTAGGGGCTATGCATGTGGGTATAATTCATGTTCTAGTGGGTTTTGGGTAGGCTTGGATGTGTTTGAGAGGTGTTGAGAGTGCTCGGAGAAAAAGGGAAGACTTTGAAAAATTTTGATTTTCAGTGGTTAAGAAGGGAGCTTGGCTTTTGGGGGCCTTAAGAGAATTATTAGGGGGTTTATAGCACAAAGATTGAGTTAGCAAAGTGGCAAGGCATGCATTCCTTGGGGAGCTTGTGTGTGACGTCTCAGGTTCAAGGGAAGGGGGCCAGTGTTCGAGCTGCGAAGGCAGCACTTTGGCCTTTATTTTTGGCGTCAGAGAGGTAAGAAGTTGGGTGGCTTTTGGATGCTTAAAAGATGGAAAAAGATTTGGTCTTTGCTTTTGAATTTCGGCTAGGAAGGGGTTTGACTCATTCAAATCTTTTGAATGAGTGTTAGGGAGGAAAAAGGGGAGAGAAATAAGGGATTTGGTGAGGGGTTGAAGCTTTGGCCGAATTTGGGAGTCTTTGGGGGGGCATTTTCGGTTTTGTTGGGTGTGGGAAGGTGTGAGCCGAAATTGAGTTCTATAAATAGGGGAAATGCTCACCTTTTGGTCCCTTTTCCATCATTTGATCTCTTTGCCAAAATTGCTAGTAGTTTGCTCTCAAACACTTTAGTAGCCGAATCACTCATCTTTCATCCCTCCCTTTTCCTTCATTTTACTAAACCGAAAGTACACCTCACACCTTTCTTTCTCTTCTCAAACCTCTTTGGTCGAAACTACTATTCCTTCTCCTTGATTTTCTTGTTAGCCGAATCCACACCACCTTGGTGCCGAATTTCCTTCCCTCAGTTTGGTAGTGCTATTGGCCGAATGTTAGATGTAGCATAGACCTCTTCGGGTTCCATAGCAATCGATTTTGGTAAGGCTTTGTTTTAATAAAGCTATGTATTTAGTATTCGTTTTAACCTAAGGTTATGATGATAAGGCCGTTTGTAGGGGGGAGAAGAGCCTAACGCAAGAGACCTTTTCGGGATTTGTATAGGCAGCATTTGCAGAGGCATAGAGTATCGTTTCGGGTTTGGATTGGTTGTGCTAGTAAGGTGCGTAATCATCGCACTATTTCTCGGTTTGATTGCTAACGTTTAAACCTGTGTGTTATGTGTGGTAGCCGTTTACAATGGCTTAAGTGATGAGAACTGATGATGGTAAGATTGTTTGTGATGTATATTTATATATGTATATATTTATATACTTATGTTATATGATGACTTCACTGTAGCATCTACATATTTGCATGAGGTGGGGCTTGATTCGATGAAGGAGGAAGTGTACACAAGTTGTACGTGGTCTAATGATGGCTCCGGCTACATTAGCGCTTGATGGTTAGCTGTGTGCTACCTCAAGGGAGATGATGGCTAGGTGCCCATCTCGGCGGTTGATGGCTATGTGCATCACCGTAGACGGATTTTGATACCGGGATCACTTGGGTTTATCGGTGGCTCAGCCACGGCCTTGAGCAGCGAATTGCCAAGGTAAGGATATTGGATCACGATTTGATCAGTGGTGGTTTATCCACGGCCTTAGGCAGGGAGTCTGCTAAGGTTGGCGTACGGCTGATTTGTGGGTTGGGCTGAGATGCATATTTGCATGACTTGCTATGAGGATTGTTTGGTATTGGGCCAAGCCCATACGCGGGAAATCTGTGTTTTGGTTATGCACTGAGTCTGTGGACTCACCCAAATTATTTTCCTAACATTTCAGGTGATTCATGAGATGGACCGGGATTGGAGAGGACACATGGTGGCCCATGCCGAAGGAGATGTTTTTAGTTATATTAAATATTAAGTATTTCTTTTAAATATGGTTGTAATAAGGGCCTTTTGACTTTTATTTAATTTTGGGAACTATTTTATTATTATTATTTTGAATTATGGTTGGATTATATTAAATCACTAAGTGAGGACAAATTTGTTCCAACAACTTGATTTCCAAGTGGGCTTTATATATTCACTAAAGTTGACTTAGACAATTTCTCACATTTAAGTTTTGGTTATGTTTTCAAAAGAACTTGGTTCCAAAAGATAGTAAATTTTCATGTTTTAAATTCTAAGTAAAGAAAAATATTTTCACTAACATAACCAGATTCGGTCGTAGTGAATGGGCCGGGTTTGGGGATGTTACAATTTGGTATCAGAGCCCGGTTCAAAACTCGGCTTTGAGGGTTTTGGGCCCGAAACAGTTTTCAAAATGGGCTTTTTGAAATGTGGGCTTTTATAAAAAGTTTTTCAGGTTATTTTGGCATGGCACCTGTACCTCCGGCCCGAAGTCCACCAGGTAAGTACTTCGGACTTTCTTGAAGTGATTTGTTGTATGAATTGATTTGTGCTTAGTTTGGGCTCGTAGAATAGAATAATAGGATCTGTTGGACCCTAGGATTAGACTACTCAAAACAATTGCATAAAACTTAAAGTTCTTAAACAAACCTGTGAAATAAGTCGCCGAGTTAAGGTGTAGCAACCTGTGTGCGCATGACTAGGATTGGATCCAGAAGAGCTTGGTACTTAACCAGTCCACGTGACTCACCTCCTCTTCGCAGGAATCCCACCTGGTGCGTAGCTACGGTTCACCTTAACCAAGAGGACTTGTTCATAGGCTAAACCGGTTATTAAAACCCGAAAGGGAATTAGCCTTGCTGTTTTTAAAACCTTCTGTTTTAAAACTTTTCAAACTTACCCCTTTGATTTGTGAAACCCTAAATCTGATTTTGAAAAACGTTCGTCGATTTACAAAATTTCCCAAAATGCCTTTAGTGGCAAAATTACAAAAATGCCCCTGTATTGCAAAATTACCGTACTACCCTCGACTTTTGATAAAATGATTTTTACTTTGTAAAATACCAAAATCTTGGAATTTCAAATATTAAGATACCCTGTTTGTGGAAATTTACGAAAATGCCCCTGGTTGATAAAATTACCAAAATGCCCTTGGTTTCTAAATTTTCAAATTTTTCTCGACTTTTACTAAAATATTCCTATTTTACTAAATATCCGAAAACTCTATTTTGTAAAATGTTGTGATATTCTGATTTTGAGAATTTACGAAAATGCCCATGATTTCCAAAATTACGAAAATGACCCTACTTTTTGGAATTTTTGCAACACACTTTGTTTGAGAAACAAAATTTTCAAGATGACTCCTGAGATTTGCAAATTTTGAAATATCTTTAAGTTGGAAAACTATTTTCAAAATTGACCCAGAGTTATTACCTATATACCCCTATAGGAAAATGACGGAATTAGCCCTGGGTAGGAAGGAAACTTTGATTGACCGAAAGAACTACTCTCGGAAACTTTATTGCATAAAATTGCTCGTGGATAAACAGTGAAACAAGAATTTCTAATCCATAAAACTTTCTAAACAGACTAAATTGAGGCGCTAGATATGAGTTCTAGGGGGCGTGGTCGCAATACTCGTGGACGTGGTAGAGGCAGGATGTCAGTATCGAAACCGGTCGGGTCACGCCATGGGTCAGAGAGCGATGCACCGCCACCAGCTGTTGAGGTTGAACAACAGGGTCAGACTGGAGGAGACGACGTAGTGTCACAAGCTGTGCTGCGAGTGCTTGAACGAGTGGCAGGAGCCAATGTGGGAAATAGGACTCGGAAGTCAGTGCCCGAAAGGCTTAGGGCGAATGGAGCCGAGGTCTTCAGAGGAGTGTCTGGGGTAGCTCCAAACGTGGCAGAGTACTGGCTTGAGGCTGTTGAAAGGATTATGGACGACTTAGACTTAACTGCCGAGGAGAAGCTTAAGGGTGTTGTTTTGTTGCTGCGGGATAAGGCTTACCAGTGGTGGCTCACGGTTAAGGAAAGTACCCCGGTAGATCGAGTGGACTGGGGTTACTTTAAGATCAAGTTCGAAGGGAAGTATGTCGGAGCGAGCTATGTGGATGCTCAGAGGAAGGCGTTCCTTAACTTGGTGCAAGGAAACAAGTCGATAGCAGAGTACGAAGCTAAGTTTCTGCGGTTGAGCCGATATGCTCGGGGCATCATGGCAACGGATTATGAGAGATGTGTCAGATTTGAAGACGGTCTGCGGGATGAGCTGCGAGTTTTGATTGCTCCGCATCAGGAAAGAGACTTCGCCGTTTTAGTGGAGAAAGCTCAAATAGCTGAGGAGGTCAAGAAGGCTGAGAGGCACAATAGGGAAAGGAACTATGATAAAAGAAGTGTTGGATCGCCAGAAGTGTTTGAGAGGGTTCAGAAAAGACCGAGAGTCGAGACTCCTGTTCATATTGCTAAGCCAGCCGCCGGAAATCCAGATCGTCCGTGTGCGCAGTGCAGAAGGTACCATGTTGGCTAGTGCTGGAATCGTGTTCGAGAATGCTTTAGATGCAAGTCCAAATCTCATCTGATTAAGGATTGTCCCCAGAACCCGAATAGGACTCAGATAGTGGGTCAAGGTTATGTGCAACCAGGCAGAGGTGGTCAGCAGGTGACAAGAGGTCGTGGTCCGAACCATGGAGGAAATGGTTCCAGCCGAGGTCGTGGAGCAGTAGGCCGCGGTAATGGTGGCACTGAGGCAAGGCAGCCAGGTCTGGTTTATGCAGTCCGTCGGAGAGAGGATAATGATGTGCCTGATGTGTCAGCTAGTAAGTCCCTTGTGTTTGGAATATTCTTTGTTGTTTTGTTCGTGTTGATGATTGTTTGATTTGTTGCTCGTAAAGTAGTTGGAACCTTGAGTATGAACTTAGAAACTGTGCCTAGAAGGTATGTTAGTTCTTTAAGATCAGAGTGCGCAGCTATAGCGTAGTGGGAGGAATTGGACTGTTAGTTTAGACAAGTAATTTCGAGGACGAAATTATTTTAAGGAGGGTAGAATTGTAACACCCTGGTTTAGGGGCTATGCATGTGGGGTATAATTCATGTTCTAGTGGGTTTTGGGTAGGCTTGGATGTGTTTGAGAGGTGTTGAGAGTGCTCGGAGAAAAAGGGAAGACTTTGAAAAATTTTGATTTTCAGTGGTTAAGAAGGGAGCTTGGCTTTTGGGGGCCTTAAGAGAATTATTAGGGGGTTTATAGCACAAAGATTGAGTTAGCAAAGTGGCAAGGCATGCGTCACTTGGGGAGCTTGTGTGTGACGTCTCAGGTGCAAGGGAAGGGGGCCAGTGTTCGAGCTGCGAAGGCAGCACTTTGGCCTTTATTTTTGGCGTCAGAGAGGTAAGAAGTTGGGTGGCTTTTGGATGCTTAAAAGATGGACAAAGACTTGGTCTTTGCTTTTGAATTTCGGCTAGGAAGGGGTCTGACTCATTCAAATCTTTTGAATGAGTGTTAGAGAGGAAAAAGGGGAGAGAAATAAGGGATTTGGTGAGGGGTTGAAGCTTTGGCCGAATTTGGGAGTCTTTGGGGGGCATTTTCGGTTTTGTTGGGTGTGGGAAGGTGTGAGCCGAAATTGAGTTCTATAAATAGGGGAAATTCTCACCTTTTGGTCCCTTTTCCATCATTTGATCTCTTTGCCAAAATTGCTAGTAGTTTGCTCTCAAACACTTTAGTAGCCGAATCACTCATCTTTCATCCCTCCCTTTTCCTTCATTTTACTAAACCGAAAGTACACCTCACACATTTCTTTCTCTTCTCAAACCTCTTTGGCCGAAACTACTATTCCTTCTCCTTGATTTTCTTGTTAGCCGAATCCACACCACCTTGGTGCCGAATTTTCCTTCCCTCAGTTTGGTAGTGCTATTGGCCGAATGTTAGATGTAGCATAGACCTCTTCGGGTTCCATAGCAATCGATTTTGGTAAGGCTTTGTTTTAATAAAGCTATGTATTTAGTATTCGTTTTAACCTAAGGTTATGATGATAAGGCCGTTTGTAGGGGGGAGAAGAGCCTAACGCAAGAGACCTTTTCGGGATTTGTATAGGCAGCATTTGCAGAGGCATAGAGTAGCGTTTCGGGTTTGGATTGGTTCTGCTAGTAAGGTGCGTAATCATCGCACCATTTCTCGGTTTGATTGCTAACGTTTAAACCTGTGTGTTATGTGTGGTAGCCGTTTACAATGGCTTAAGTGATGAGAACTGATGATGGTAAGATTGTTTGTGATGTATATTTATATATGTATATATTTATATACTTATGTTATATGATGACTTCACTTGTAGCATCTACATATTTGCATGAGGTGGGGCTTGATTCGATGAAGGAGGAAGTGTACACAAGTTGTACGTGGTCTAATGATGGCTCCGGCTACATTAGCGCTTGATGGTTAGCTGTGTGCTACCTCAAGGGAGATGATGGCTAGGTGCCCATCTCGGCGGTTGATGGCTATGTGCATCACCGTAGACGGATTTTGATACCAGGATCACTTGGGTTGATCGGTGGCTCAGCCACGGCCTTGAGCAGCGAATTGCCAAGGTAAGGATATTGGATCACGATGTGATCAGTGGTGGTTTATCCACGGCCTTAGGTAGGGAGTCTGCTAAGGTTGGCGTACGGCTGATTTGTGGGTTGGGCTGAGATGCATATTTGCATGACTTGCTATGAGGATTGTTTGGTATTGGGCCAAGCCCATACGCGGGAAATCTGTGTTTTGGTTATGCACTGAGTCTGTGGACTCACCCAAATTATTTTCCTAACATTTCAGGTGATTCATGAGATGGACCGGGATTGGAGAGGACACATGGTGGCCCATGCCGAAGGAGATGTTTTTAGTTATATTAAATATTAAGTATTTCTTTTAAATATGGTTGTAATAAGGGCCTTTTGACTTTTATTTAATTTTGGGAACTATTTTATTATTATTATTTTGAATTATGGTTGGATTATATTAAATCACTAAGTGAGGACAAATTTGTTCCAACAACTTGATTTCCAAATGGGCTTTATATATTCACTAAAGTTGACTTAGACAATTTCTCACATTTAAGTTTTGGTTATGTTTTCAAAAGAATTTGGTTCCAAAAGATAGTAAATTTTCATGTTTTAAATTCTAAGTAAAGAAAAATATTTTCACTAACATAACCAGATTCGGTCGTAGTGAATGGGCCGGGTTTGGGGATGTTACAAGAAGAGGGAAAAAGAAGAAGAAGAAGAAAATGTTAGAAAAAGTTTGGGGAATTGGAGAGAAAACCAAAACTTTACTTTTTTTTGCAACAAAAAGATAATCAGATTATTTTCTGATAACCTCTCCCCAATCATCTCTAAAAATCACTCCCTATTAACCCACTAAAACACAACTACTTAGACTTTTGACCCAACACAACTCTTAGTCGAAATTGGAGCAAAAATACTGTCTCCACGCTATCACAGATAATTGAACACAGGACCTTCAACACTCTAACACTCTACTTAACCACCAAACTAGCAGGCCCATTCTCATATAAACTTACCAATTATTAAACTTAAGCCCTTTGCACAAGGTTAATGCTTTATTTATAAAAAATACTAAAATTTGCCCAAGTAAGGCTTGAACTTGGGACCTCTCACACACCCAGAACACATAACCACTGAAGCAGATAGACATTGTGTGTCACACATACACGAAATCAAAAATTAAAATTTTGGGGTGTTACATGATTCGTATTCTCCATATTATTATCTGGAAAGTAATATGGAGAATGAAGTGTATACTAAAGACCCATCCTTTGCTACACGGGTTGAAATGTTGGTGGATAACATGTCTTCGTGCCAGGCTACTATGTCCTCTATGTCCAATGCATTAGAGAAATTATTGGAAGCCGTCCAATGCCAAGTTGAAATGAGCACTCTGGTAGAAGAGGTCAAGCATGATATTCTCAAACTCGAGAAGGAGGTCCACCGTACCATAATTGAAATGACATGCTAAATATGGGTGTTCAAGAAGAGTTCAGACTTGGAGACTGTGATGATGCCATGAGAAAAAAAGATGGTGTCTTAACTTTGATTGACATAGAAATAGGAGTAGAGTTAGATATTGAGCATGATCTTCAACCGAAACTAAGTGAAGGTGTGGAGGAGCCAACACACTTTCCAATCATTGTTGTAGAGGATCCAACTGATGGACTCAATAAGCATAACCTATTTCCAGTTCGAAGAGGGAAGTGAAGTGATAAACCGTAAAAGTAACATATTTTAATCTCACATTTAATATGCTTTTGGATGATTTATTCCTTGTTTTATATAAAAAGTTGCTTTTAATCCTTTCTTTTCATGTCTTATACCCAAGAGAGCACCCAAGGAAGAAAAGAACACAAAATGGGCCTAAAACGGAGTAAATGGGCCTTAGCACGAAATTGACACGGCCTGGCCCAAAGCACACACGGCCGTGCCTCGACAAACACTTAGAGCACGGCCTCAACTCCGTCACACACGGTCGTGCCTCAAGAGAAATCCAAACACGGTCAGGTCTCGATCCATACGGGCCTGTGCCATGGTCGTGCCTCTGTCGCTGGAAAGACCAATTTTAGTCGGAAAAGGATACTTAGGGAGAAAGAATCGCATTCCAAGAGCCTATAAATATCCCCCAAGTACCACCTTTGAAAGGAGCGAAAGCTAGGCCAAGGAGCCAAGCCGAGAAGGTCAAAAGTTAGGGAATAACGCAAGGATAGCCAGTTGATCCATCCCAAGAAGCCGGAGTTATACTCAAGACAGTGGAATTCTCCTTTAATTCCATCAGGGGGTTTTAGGGTTTTCTTATGTTTTGTTTTATCTTTTCTCTTGCAATGTTTTGTTTATTCATTATGAACTAAATCCCTCAGATACCTGAAGGGGATGAAACCTAGATGGATTTTATTATTTGATCTTTAAGTTATATGATAAATTACTTAGTTTGTTCTTAATTATGTTGCTTAAATCCAAATCTAATGTGCTTAGGTGGAGGAGGAATAGTGTTGGAACGCCGGAACCCCATGGCGCAGCAGAATAAAATTAGATCCGGCGATCCAAATCATGAATCCATGTGTGAGGAACGAATCAGGGTGAAATAAAGGTTTCCAAATTACCAAAACTTCGATCTGAGTAGACAGCGACGCCTTGGCAACAAGAGTTTTGATCTACTGTCGAACCAAGCCACAACCTTTTCCGATGTCGGCCTCTACGTGATCCACCCGGTTTGACTATGAACGGAAGAAATCTCCAAAACTATTTTGGAGGTTTATTTGCTTGAAGGCTGCTAGACCCAACAAGCAATCACTTAGGGTTTTCTTGTTTTGCTTTGTCTCCTTTTAGTACCTTTTTATAATGGGTGCCTTTCTCATTGGGCCTTTTATAATAGGTATCCTCTTAATTGGGCCTTTTATAATTGGTATCTCTTGAATGTATTACAAGATTAAATAAATATAATAAAGTTTTTAACCGAAAATTATAATTACATTAATTATATCTGAAAATTATAATTACATTAATTATAATAAGGATTTCGGTAAACTATATTTATTTAATTTTATATATGAATCAAATTCATATATTAATAAAATTATGTTATCATTATGTGTACAACATCCTTGTACATATAATATGTTCAATATTTGATTGCTCAATTAAATTAATTCTTTAATTAATTTAATTCATGTGACAACCAAACACAATACCAACTATATTTTATTCCGTTCATTTCAACCATAGGGTGTGACCCTGTAGGTTCTTGGAACATTAGCAGTAATACTAGAACGATTCTATTGTCACAGACAATGAGTGGCATCTAGCAATGCATCATTGCTACCTAAGTTACAAGAAGTCATGATTCGACATAACCTTTCGTGATTAACCTTTCATGCATTAATCCTTAAGTCCTTTATCTCTAGAACGGATACAAGTCATGGGATAGTCACACTTGCATAGTCCATCCCATGTTTCTTGATATCTTGAGTAGACTATGATATACAAATTAGTATGACATCTCATATCAACTTATTTGAGCATGGCCATGCATTTCTAGTCTCACTCAATCAAGTGGCTTAAGATATTACTCCTATTATGTAGGAGGGACTTATCCTTTATTGATCAACCATATCCCTCTACATAGATTGTGGTATATCCAACATCAGCCTTTATAGAACAACCTGTTACGGTGTACGTTTGACTGTATCAAAATATACAACTCACGATGCTGGGATAATAATGATCTCAAGTCTGAGGATCATGTACATATTAATCACTATAAGTAATGTTGTGACAATTACATAATAATCCAAGAAACATACTCATAGCAGGTCAATCCAATATGTTGTTCTCTAACACACATATTCATGCATTGATTTTAACACTCCATATCAATGACAACTCTTTATCATCAATCAACTACATGTTAGTCTTAATGCATTATTGTTGTCCTAGTCAACAATAATACTCGACTAAGGATCTTTTAAGAATAATCATATTATTCTCAGGACATTATTATAAAACAGTTTATTTATACACAGAAAGAAATATTGAAATAATAATGACAACGCTTTATATTAATAAACATGGTAAATTAAGTATGTTATTACAACCATCTCATGATTGATCTTTGGGCATACTCTTACAATCTCCCACTAGCACTAAGACCAATCACTCATATATCTAATACCAAGTGACTTAGTGTGACGATCATGCTTCTGCTGTGTCAGAGGCTTGGTCAGGGGATCAGCAATGTTATCATCTGAAGGTACTCTGCATATCTCTACATCCCCTCGATCGATAATCTCTCGAATAAGATGGTAGCGTCTAAGTAAATGTTTGGATCGCTGGTGAGATCTGGGTTCCTTAGCTTGTGCAATAGCTCCATTGTTATCACATCGGAGCTCTATAGCATCTGATATGCTAGGCACAACCCCTAGTCCAGTAATGAACTTTTTGATCCAAACCGCTTCCTTTGCTGCCTCACTGGCTGCAATATACTCAGCCTCTGTTGTAGAATCGACTACTGTACTTTGCTTTGAACTCTTCCAGCTCACAGCACCACCATTAAGGCAAAACACAAAACCTGATTGCGATCGAGAATCATCCTTGTCGGTTTGGAAGCTGGCATCAGTGTAACCTTTTACACTTAACTCTTCCTCACCTCCATATAATAGGAACGTATCCTTAGTTCTTCTTAAGTACTTAAGGATACTCTTGACGTGGTCCAGTGACCTCCACCAGGATCTACTTGATACCTGCTCGTCATACTTAAGGCATACGAGACATCTGAACGGGTACATAACATAGCATACATGATAGATCCAATAGCGGAAGCATATGGAATTTTACTCATACGTTCTCTCTCTTGTGGAGTTGAAGGACACATTTCCTTCGAGAGTGAAATACCATGTCTCATAGGTAGGAATCCTCTTTTAGATTCTTCCATACTGAACCTTTTCAGTACTTTATCTATGTATGTACTTTGGCTTAGACCTAGTAGTCGTCTTGATCTATCTCTATAGATCTTGACTCCTAAGATATAAGTGGCTTCGCCCAAGTCCTTCATAGAAAAACAACTTCTTAACCAAGTCTTAATAGACTGCAAGGTAGGTATGTCATTTCCCATGATAAGTATGTCATCCACATATAGTACCAAGAATGTGATAGTGCTCCCACTAACTTTCTTGTAAACACATGGTTCATCTTCATTTTTGACAAAACCAAACTCTTTGATTGCATCGTTAAAACGAAGATTCCAACTTCGAGAAGCTTGCTTTAATCCATAAATGGATCTTTGCAGCTTACATATCTTTCTAGCATCCTTTGGATTCACAAAACCTTCAGGTTGTGTCATATACACATCCTCTTCAAGTTTCCCGTTAAGGAAAACTGTTTTGACGTCCATCTGCCAGATTTCATAATCATGAAATGCAGCTATGGCGAGCAAGATCCTGATGGATTTAAACATAGCTACGGGAGAAAAGGTTTCATCATAGTCAACACCATGAATTTGGCAAAAACCTTTAGCGACTAATCGCCCTTTGTATGTTTGTACATTACCATCCATGTCAGTTTTCTTTTTGAAAACCCATTTGCACCCTACAGGTTTAACCCCTTCGGCTGGATCAATCAAAGTCCATACTTGGTTTTCATACATGGAATCCATCTCAGATCTCATGGCTTCAAGCCATTTCTCAGAGTCTGGGCTCGTCACCGCTTCTTGATAAGTCCTAGGCTCATCTTGATCTATAAGAAGAACGTCACCATGCGTTGTAATGAGAAATCCATATCTCTCAGGTGCACGGCGTTCTCTTAAAGATCTGCCCGGTGGTTGTGTTTCTAGAACAGTTGTTTTTTCCTCAATTTCTTGTGGAATTTTTTGTTGTTCAATCTCTGGTTCAATGGTATCTTGTGATTCTCGAAGTTCTTCAAGTTCAATCTTTCTCCCACTTCCTTTTCTAAAAGTAAATTCTCTCTCTAAGAAGAACCAGTCCGAGTAACAAACGTTTTGTTCTCAGTGGGATTAAAGAAATAATATCCTTTGGTTTCTTTTGGATACCCCACAAAAATTCACCTTTCAGATCTGGGTTCAAGCTTAGTAGACGTCTGACGTTTAACATAAGCTTCACAGCCCCAAATTTTCATAAAAGACATACTAGGACGTTTCCCAGTCCACATCTCATATGGCGTCTTTTGAACCGATTTAGATGGAACACGATTTAGTGTGAAAGCAGCTGTCTCAAGTGCATGTCCCCAAAAGGAAGTCGGTAGATCAGCATGACTCATCATGGATCAAACCATGTCTAACAAAGTTCGATTTCTTCTCTCAGATACTCCATTCCATTGAGGAGTACCAGGAGGAGTAAGTTGTGAGACAATCCCACATTCTTTCAAAAGATCATCAAACTCTAGGCTCAAGTACTCTCCACCTCGATCAGATCGAAGTGACTTGATAGTTTTGCCTAGTTGATTTTGTACTTCATTTTTGAATTCCTTGAACTTTTCAAGGGACTCAGACTTATGGCACATGAGATAAACATACCCATATCTACTGAAATCATCAGTGAAAGTAATGAAGTAGTGAAATCCACCTCTGGCCTGTGTATTTATTGGTCCACATACATCAGAATGTATTAGGTCCAATAAATCACTAGCTCGTTCACTTTTACCAGTAAAAGGAGATTTAGTCATTTTTCCCAATAAGCAAGATTCACATACTTCAAATTGTTCAAAAACAAATGAATTCAAGAGACCATCTTTATGAAGTTTGAATATGCGTTTCTCACTTATGTGGCCCAAACGACAATGCCAAATATAAGTTTGATTTGAGTCATTTATTTTAGATCTTTTAGTATTTATGTTGTAAATGGGATTCGTTTGATCTAAAATATAGAGGCCATTAATTAATTGTGCCGAACCATAGAAAACATTATTGAGATAAAATGAACAAGAATTATTCTTAATAATTATCTCAAAACCAATTTTGTCTAAACAAGAAATTGAAATAACGTTTTTAGTCAAACTGGGCACAAAATAACAATCCTCTAAACATAAATCAAGTCCACTAGGCAAAGATAAAGTATATGTTCCCACAGCTAATGCAGCAACTTTTGCTCCATTTCCAACTCGTAGGTCCACATCTCCTCTAGCCAAAGTCCTACTCCTTTGTAGTCCCTGTACAGAAGTACAAATATGAGAACCACAACCAGTATCTAATACCCAAGAAGTAGTAGTTGATAAATTAATATCAATAACATAAATACCTGAAGCAGACATTCCGCTTGCTTTAGCCTTCTTGACTTCTTCAAGATAGACAGGGCAGTTCCGTTTCCAATGTCCAGTCACACCACAATGAAAGCAGTTTCCTTCCTTAGACACCCCACCTTTAGGTTTCAGTGCAGCCTTTCTTTTTCCAAATTTGGGCTTACCTTTGCCCTTAGGCTTTGTTTGAACTTTGGCCTTTCCCTTGCCCTTATTATTACGGACCATCAGTATGGGCTTGGGTCCAACCTTTTTCAAGTTGCCTTCAGCAGTTCGTAACATATTGAGCAATTGTGGTAGAGTTTTGTCAATTTCATTCATATTGAAATTGAGGACAAACTGGCTGTAGCTATCCAGCAACGATTGTAAAATAACATCAGTGGCCAACTCTTGGATCAATGGAAACCCATGCTTAGATAGGCTTTCAATATAGCCAATTATCTTAAGGACATGAGGTCCTACTGGGCTTCCTTCAGCCAACTTACATTGGAATAGGGCCTTAGAGATATCAAACCTCTCTTGCCGTGCTTGCCCCTGATAAAGTTCTTTCAGGTGCTCGATCATATCATAAGCAACCATGTCCTCATGTTGCTTCTGAAGTTCAGGATTCATAGTGGCAAGCATAAGACATCCAACATCTATCATGTCATCGAGATACTTCTTGTAA
Organism: Gossypium australe; assembly: GCA_005393395.2. NCBI lineage: Eukaryota > Viridiplantae > Streptophyta > Magnoliopsida > Malvales > Malvaceae > Gossypium > Gossypium australe. Next base: position 55,174,717 of record CM016625.1, read on the forward strand.
GCATCTCTATCAGTCCTCGAGGCATTAGCAGGTGGTTCATTAGGAAGTGGTTGTTCAATGACATATAATTTCCGTTCTTGTTTAAGGACAATCCTCAAGTTATGGAACCAATCAAGAAAATTCAAACCATTCAATTTGTCCTTCTCAAGGACCGATCGCAATGAGAGTGTGCTAGTGTTTGAAGCCATAATATATCTACAACAATTAAATATCCATGTGAGTAAATTTACCAATTTTATATCAGTCATTAAAAAGACTTTATTAAATGATGTTCCCACTATTTTATTTCAAAATTAATAACCCTCACTTATTAATTTCGGAAAAACTTTCTCAAAAGTATTTCTAGTGGGTTAAGGATCCATATTTCACCACCTCTTAAGTCAGCTTTGGCTTTACTCTTAAGATTATGGTTATTTAGGTAAGCAACATTTGCTAATTACATCATATGTAACTCCTAATATTTGGTGAACAACTCTTGTTCTAATCATCTTATGATTTATCCAATTTACTTGCCTCTAGGTTTCTAATCCTATTAGAGTAACCTAGTCAAGTCATTAACCAATTTTTAACCAGCGAATATCACTTGTTTATTCTTCGCGTTTAACCAAGATAAATACTAGTACTTCACTTTGGTAGAACCTACATAGTATTGATCGAGGCCTTAACGAGGGCAAAATTGGAAGGCTATGTTGACTTAACATTTTAATAGAGAGATTTTATTAAGGTTGTTGTATCTCACCAATTATAATCTATTAATCGATCTCATCAATTAATGGGGTTTATTTTCATCAAGTTTTAATATATATATATAATTGGCATGCTTTAGACATCCATAGCATCTCATACATGAATAAATAAATCAATAAATAAATGCAATAGTTATAGCCCATAAACTAAAGTGGTTCAACCCAAGCCAATGGGAAAACCAAAAAGAAACCTAAAGGTGTAAGCCATTTCACAAGCTATCATTCACAATCATTGTCCCACTTTCCTTCTCGTTTGGCCCACAGCAACTCTTGTAAATTACAATATGCAGAAACTCGTTTTATATACGAGAGAATAGGATGAGAAGGGAAATACAAGAGAATAGTAGTAAGGCACGACACGCAGGCCGTATTTAAAAAAAATATAACCTTTTATCGAATGGGTCATTGGGCTATAACTATGCATTTCAAACACCGTGCATGTCAAAAATAGCATACATAATTCAATTTTTTTTAAGGTGAATTATAAAATATCCTTTCAACCTTTTGTGGCTCATCAAGTTTATAAATTTCTTTTATTAACAAAACGTTTTGCGGGGGTCTGAGGAGGTCGGAGGAAGCGGGCCGAAGGGTGCGGGGGCGGAGCCCCCGCGGTACGAATCGCATACCCTAGTCAAATGAAACCTCACGATTTGATAACTTTTATCAACAAAATCGTTTTTTTTATATTATGTTTTTAATCCTTGAGGTTTCATATCGGAACAACCCTTGTTCCACTAGCCAGTTAACACTTACTGGAAACTATAAATACCACCGTCGTATTATTACAGATTTGTTAATAGTTAACAGTAATAACATAAAATCGAATAGGCCACAACACCATGATTAACATTTAATCAATTACCGAAAGGAACAGTTATCAGGTTATGCTTAAACGATTTAAACAATCAAAAATACAATAAGATCAAAACATGCATCTCATACAATTGCATCACCCAAGTATTTAAACCCGAGTTCGTATCACACAAGTGGCTCTGATACCACTGTTAGAACGCCGGAACCCCATGGCGCAGTAGAATAAAATTAGATCCGGCGATCCAAATCATGAATCCATGTGTGAGGAACGAACCGGGGTGAAATAAAGGTTTCAAAATTACCAAAACTTCGATCTAAGTAGACAGCGACGCCTTGGCAACAAGAGTTTTGATCTACTGTCGAATCAAGCCACAACCTTTTCCGATGTCGGCCTCTACGTGATCCACCCGATTTGACTATGAACGGAAGAAATCTCCAAAACTATTTTGGAGGTTTATTTGCTTGACGGCTGCTAGACCCAACAAGCAATCACTTAGGGTTTTCTTGTTTTGCTTTGTCTCCTTTTAGTACCTTTTTATAATGGGTGCCTTTCTCATTGGGCCTTTTATAATAGGTATCCTCTTAATTGGGCCTTTTATAATTAGTATCTCTTGAATGTATTACAGGATTAAAAAATAATAAAGTTAACCGAAAATTATAATTACATTAATTATATCTGAAAAATAATTACATTAATTAATAAGGATTTCGGTAAACTATATTTTTAAATTTATATATGAATCAAATTCATATATTAATAAAATTATGTTATCATTATGTGTACAACATCCTTGTACATATAATATGTTCAATATTTGATTGCCCAATTAAATTAATTCTTTAATTAATTTAATTCATGTGACAACCAAACACAATACCAACTATATTTTATTCCGTTCATTTCAATCATAGGGTGTGACCCTGTAGGTTCTTGCAACGTTAGCAGTAATACTAGAACGATTCTATTGTCACAGACAATGAGTGGCATCTAGCAATGCATCATTGCTACCTAAGTTACAAGAAGTCATGATTCGACATAACCTTTCGTGATTAACCTTTGATGCATTAATCCTTAAGTCCTTTATCTCTGGAACGGATACAAGTCATGGGATAGTCACACTTGCATAGTCCATCCCATGTTTCTTGATATCTTGAGTAGACTATGATATACAAATTAGCATGACATCTCATATCAACTTATTTGAGCATGGCCATGCATTTCTCTCACTCAATCAAGTGGCCTAAGATATTACTCCTATTATGTAGGAGGGACTTATCCTTTATTGATCAACCATATCCCTCTACATAGATTGTGGTATATCCAACATCAGCCTTTATAGAACAACCTGTTACGGTGTACGTTTGACTGTATCAAAATAACAACTCACGATGCTGGGATAATAATGATCTCAAGTCTGAGGATCATGTACATTAATCACTATGAGTAATGTTGTGACAATTACATAATAATCCAAGAAACATACTCATAGCGGGTCCAATCCAATATGTTGTTCTCTAACACACATATTCATGCATTGATTTTGACACTCCATATCAATGACAACTCTATCATCAATCAACTACATGTTATCTTAAGCATTATTGTTGTCCTAGTCAACAATAATACTCAACTAAGGATCTTTTAAGAATAATCATATTATTCTCAGGACATTATTATAAAACAGTTTATTTATACACACAGAAAGAAAAACTGAAATAACAATGCTTTATATTAATAAACATGGTAAATTAAGTATGTTATTACAACCATCTCATGATTGATCTTTGGGCATACTCTTACAAATAGACCCTGCCTAAGAGGAGATCTAACATAATTAAGCGGTGTTGATCGAACGCTTAGAGATAGGGTTACGAGATTTTGCCGGATTAGGGTGAAACCTAATATGGGAGTCCATTGATCGATTTACTGCTATCCTAGGGGGTTATTATAAGCGAACGAGAGTTCCACTAATTAACCTAGGGTTAGACGTTATTCGCCTCGAGAAAGGGTTTAATATAGGTTAGGGAGTCTCACGGATCAAGCTAAGTAAAAGAAATCATATAATTTAGGGTTAGATAATAGGTGAAGTCTAGGTGGATTCTTCCCGAAGGTATCGTCAAAATCAACTGAGTTTTTCTTCAAAGTTATTTTCTAATTCGTCTTCTTGTCGTTGTGTCCTTAGTTTAGTTGTCATCAGTTTAGTTTAAAAGTAATCTTCACTCAACTTTAAGGCTAAATAATAAGAAGAAAGTGAGTATTAATACTTCTAGTTCCTTTGGGTTTGATAATCGGTCTTGCCTAAGCTATACTACTGTTCGATAGGTACACTTGCCTTAATATCGTTGTCAGAGTTAGTCTCTAGGTTTGATCATTCTTTTATAAATATTTAAAGCTCTGATTTGCAGCGATCAACTTTTTGGCGCCATTGCCGGGGAACTAAAATATTAAGAAAACTCTATTTTTATGACTTTAGCCCTAATTTTTATTTTTCGCAATTTGTTTTTCTGTCTGTTTCTATTCCTGTTTTTGTTTCTCTTTTTGCTGAAATTTTTCTTTCTTTCTTTTCCAACAGGTACCTCTAGTTTATGACTAGAAGGAACCCGAGAGGACCTTTGATATTCGACAACAAAATCAAAGCTACTGCTCGTAGGAATCGTTGGGAAACCAGGTGAGCCCTAGATTATACAGAGAGAGAGGAAGAAAACAGATCCAATCCTACTGAAGGGATGGACGAAAACAACCCACAACCACGCGGTGTGGGGGATAACAATGCTCCACACACAATGTTCGATTATGCGAAACTGCATTTAACAGGAGCAGAATCTAGTATTGTTAGGCCTGCTATATCTGTTAACAATTTTGATTTAAAGCCTAACACAATACAAATGATTCAACAGTTTGTTCAATTTGATGGTTTGCAGGACGAAGATCCAAACACGCACATAGCTAACTTTTTAGAGTTCTATGATACCTTCAAAATAAATGGCGTTTCTGATGATGCCATACATCTTCGGTTATTCCCTTTTTCATTAAGGAATAAAGACAAAAAGTGGTTAAACTCGTTACAACGAGGGTCAATCACTACATGGGATTAGATGACCGAAAAGTTTTTGATGAAATATTTTCCACTGGCCAAAACGGCCAAATTACGGAATGATATTTCTTCTGTTGTGCAGATGGATTTAGAGACGCTATACGATGCATGGGAGAGATTCCAAGATCTCTTGAGGAGGTGCCCACACCATGGCCTACCCTTGTGGCTACAAGTCCAAACCTTTTATAACGGTGTAAACCCCTCAACGAGACAACTGATAGATTCAGCCGCCGGTGGAACGCTGAACAACAAAACTCCAGAAGTAGCCTACGAGTTCATTGAGGAGATGTCATTAAACAATTATCAGCGGCAAGCTTCAAGGACCAAACCGACAAAATCGGCAGGAGTTTTCAACATCGATGCCATAACCATGCTATCAACACAGCTAGAGATGATGAATAAAAAGCTCAATAATTTGTGTTCTTCACAGGTAGATCCAGTCATACAGTGCGACGCAAGTGGAACTGTGGCGAATCCTGAGTACCCACCCTACCAACCGGAAGCAGAAGATGAACAAATGAACTATATAGGTAATAATTTCTGATCTAATAATAATCCTTATAGTAATACTTACAATCCAGGTTGGAGGAGCCACCCAAATTTTTCGTTGGGAGGGCAAGGAAACCAAGGAAATCAAAGGCAACAACCTCCTCAAAACTTCCGAAATTAGCCCTATCCACAAGAGAAGAAACCAATACACGAGAAGGAATCAGCAAACATAGAAAAACGTCTGCAAGATATCGAGAGAACCCTTAAAGATCAACAAGCATCACTTGAAAAAATCGCTGAGGCATTTAGGGAACTCACTAAGACGATTGGAACGCTTACCAAGATGATCTGTGAAACACGTGCAGAAAATTTTCCTAAAGGGACAGAACAGGTAAAAGCAGTCACACTAAGAAGTGGAAAGAAATTAGGTGAACTGAAGAAACAAACCCCAAACGACAATAAAACAAGTGATAAGGGAATTGAGGATGTAAGTCCATTACGCAATGAGAACAAACCACCAATCCCATATCCAGGAAAGTTAAAGAAAGAGCAAATTGATGCATAATATGGTAAGTTTCTTGAACTTTTAAAACAAATACATATCAACTTACCTTTTGTTGAAGCTATTTCACAGATGCCAAAGTACGCAAAATTCTTAAATGAACTCCTGACGAATAAACGAAAACTTGAAGAGGTGTCAACGGTGGAACTTAATGAAGGATGCTCAGCCATCCTCCACAATAAGCTACCAACCAAGTTAAAAGACCCAGGAAGTTTTACTATCCCTTGTTTAATTGGTAGATTGAATATTAAGAAAGCATTAGCTGATCTAGGCACTAGTATAAATTTAATGCCTTATAAAATGTTTAAACAACTAGATCTTGGGGAACCAGAACCCATTAGGATGAGTATTCATTTAGCAAACAGATCTATTAAATATCCTAGAGGGGTCATCGAAGATGTTCTGGTAAAAATTGATAAATTTATTTTCCCTATTGATTTTGTTATATTAGACATGGATGAAGACATTAATGTTCCCTTAATCTTAGGGCGTCCTTTTTTAGCCACTGCTAGAGCTGTCATTGATGTAGGAGATGGTAAACTTGCACTGAGGATAGGAGATGAAGAAATCATTTTTCAAATTTATGATGCCATGAGAGATATTCTAAAGAGCAAGATGGTTCCTGTTATTTTGTTGATACTACTGACTATATCATTCAAAATTCATTACAGGAAAGCATACATGACGACACGATGGAACTGTGCCTAACTCAAGAAGAGGGGGAAGAAGATGAGGATGATGAGCTGAATCTGAATACATTGTCATCCAAACAAATGAAAGAAGAAAGAATTGACAATGATGACAAAATAACACAGAAAACTTCCATCGAAGAGCCACCCAAATTGGAATTGAAACAGTTACCAAAACACTTAGAATACGCATTCCTCGGAGACAATTTTACATTACCAATAATTATCTCTGCAGAACTAGAACCTAAGGAAAAAGAGGAGCTGATAAAGGTACTAAAAGAGTACAAAAAAGCCATAGCTTGGAAAATTTTTTGACATCATGGGAATAAGCCCCGCATTCTGTACCCACAAAATTTTAATGGAAGAAGAATACAAGTCGTGTGTGCAACCCCAGAGACGGTTAAACCCCAACATGAAAGAAGTGGTCAAAGCCGAGGTCATTAAACTCCTAGATGCAGGATAATTTATCCTATTTCTGACAGCACTTGGGTAAGTCCTGTGCAGGTAGTTCCAAAGAAAGGAGGAATGACAGTAGTGCCCAATGAAAAGAATGAGTTGATTCCCACAAGAACAGTCACGGGTTGGAGAGTTTGTATAGACTATAGAAAGCTAAATGACGCTACCAGAAAAGATCACTTCCCTCTACCCTTCATAGATCAAATGTTAGAAAGATTATACGGGCATATGTACTACTATTTTTTGGATGGACTCTCCGGTTACTTCCAAATCCCCATAGCTCCTGAAGATCAAGAAAAGACAACGTTCACATGCCCATACGGTACGTTTGCTTATCGTAGAATGCCTTTTGGATTATGTAATGCACCTGCTACTTTTCAGCGTTGCATGTTGGCAATCTTCGATGAACCCGTGGAAGACATCATGGAAGTATTTATGGATGATTTTTCGGTATTCGGTAATTCTTTCCATCTTTGCCTTAAAAATTTAAAATGAGTTCTAATGAGATGTGAGGAAACAAGCCTTGTTTTAAACTGGGAAAAATGTCACTTTGTGGTAGGAGAAGGGATTGTGTTAAGGCATAAGATTTCTAGTAAAGGGATCGAGGTAGATAAAGCTAAAGTGGAAGCCATAGAAAAACTACCTCCCTCTAGTTCTGTTAAGGCTATCAAAAGCTTTTTAGGACATACAGGGTTCAATAGAAGATTTATTAAAGATTTTTCTAAAATAGCTAAGCCTTTGACAAAATTACTAGAAAAAGATGTTCCTTTTGATTTCAATCATGAATGTTTAGATGCATTTAATATCCTTAAGGATAAATTAATAAATGCGTCGATTATAATTGCACCTGATTAGAACTTACCCTTTGAACTAATGTGTGATGCAAGTGATTTTGCAGTAGGTGCAGTTTTGGGACAACGAAGAGACAAGCATTTTCAGCCAATTTACTACGCTAGCAGAACACTAACACCCGCAAAAGAAAACTACACCACCACAGAGAAAGAATTGCTAGATGTAGTTTTTGCTTTTGATAAATTTAGACAATATCTAATATTGTCCAAAGTTGTCATTTACACCGACCATTCAGCTCTTCGTTATCTTTTAAACAAACCTGATGCAAAACCCAGGCTCATACGATGGATTTTACTTTTACAGGAATTCGACCTAAAAATACAAGATAAGAAGGGAGCTGAGAATCTTGCAGCGGATCACCTTTCTAGACTTGAAAATCCACACACCAAAGAGCTCGATGAAGGAGAAATAAATGATTCATTTCCCGAAGAACAACTCTTTTCTCTAACACATTTTGATGTACCATGGTTTGCAAATATTGCAGATTATTTAGCAGCTAACATCTTACCAAGAAAATTAACACACCACCAAAAGAAGCGATTCTTTGCTGATGTGAAAAATTATTTTTGGGAAGATCCCTTTCTTTTCCGCATTTGTGCAGATCAGGTAATTCGAAGATGTGTTACAAAGATAGAAACAAACAAGATCTTGGAGCATTGCCATTCAGGACCATTAGGAGGACACTACAGTGGCATAATGACAGCACACAAGATACTCGAATCAGGTTTTTATTGGCCCACTCTATTTAAAGATGCCAACAGGTATGTTACCTCGTGTGATCGATGCCAACGAATAGGTAACATTTCTAAACGAGATGAAATGCCTCAAACATATATGTTATCATGTGAAATATTTGACATATGGGGTATTGACTTTATGGGACCATTCCCTAATTCATTTGGGAACAAGTACATCCTAGTGGCAGTTGATTACATGTCAAAATGGGTAGAAGCGGAAGCTTTACCTACCAATGATGCTAGGGTGGTAGTCAAGTTTCTCAAGAAACTCTTTTCTCGATTTGGCACATCGAGAGCCATCATTAGTGATAGGGGTACGCACTTCTGCAATACCCAATTTGAAAAAGTTCTAAAGAAATATGGAGTATATCATAGAACAGCAACCCTATACCATCCTCAAACCAGTGGGCAAGTAGAGGTGGCAAACCGAGAACTTAAGCGCATTCTAGAAAAAATCGTTGAATCAAATAGAAAAGACTGGGCATTAAAAGTAGATGATGCGTTATGGGCCTATAGAACAGCATTTAAAACACCTTTAGGGACATCCCCATACAAACTTGTATACGGAAAAAGTTGTCATTTACCGTTCGAATTAGAACACAAAGCTTTTTGGGCAACAAAACTTTTAAATACTGATCTCAAAATTGCAGGTAAGAGTAGAATGATGCAGATGAACAAGCTGGACGAGTGGAGAATGGAAGCCTATGAGAACTCAAAATTGTACAAAGAAGCAACAAATCGACACCACGATGCTCGTCTCAAGAGATCAAGGCAATTCGAAGAAGGAGACTTAGTCCTACTGTACAACTCAAGGCTTAAACTATTCCCGGGAAAGTTGAAATCAAGATGGTCAGGACCATTCATGATCAAAACAATATTTCCATATGGCACCATCGAGGTAACCCATCCCACTAAAGGCACATTCAAGGTAAATGGCCACTGACTTCAAATTTATAATGGTACAGATTTTGGAGGTATGAGAGAAGAGCTTATGCTCCATGAGCCATCCTTTAGAACCGAAAATAGGGAGAGTCTAGCTTAAGACTATAAACAAGCGCTTCTCGGGAGGCAACCCGAGCACTAACATACTAACATAGTTTTTATTTCTCTAACACCGCACTAAAATAGTCTAACAGGAAAATGCAGGATTTTTAACACGGCCTTGAACTCGGGCGTGTCCATGGCTGTATGCAAAATAAGGGGAGACCTACGGGTGTGCCAAGAGCCGTGTCCAAACAAAGAAAAATGACTTGTCGAACACGGGTAAGACACGCTCGTGCCTTGCAACCGTGCGAGGCTACTGACTTATCGAACACGGGTAAGACACGTCCGTGCCTTCAAACCGTGCGAGGCTACCGACTTGTCGAACACGGGCTAGACACGCCCGTGCCTTCAAACCATGCGAAGCTACTGACTTGTCGAACACGGGTAAGACACGCTCGTGTAACCTCACCGTGCCCAAAGTTTTACTTTATCAAGCACGGGCGTGCTACATAGACACACGGACGTGCCACTGAACTTGAACGCGCCCAAACCTGAAAAACGCGAAAAACACGGGCGATTTCAAATTGACATGGCCTTGCCAACAGACCGTGCCCCTTCCCCTATAAATAGAATCTAACCGTCCTCTTCCCTAAAAACAAACCCTAAATTAGATTTAAACCCCTTCCTCCTCCCAAAACCGGCCAAACACTCACCCCCTCCATTAAAACCACCTCTCTTCACCTTTTTTCATCCAAAAACAACCCAAAACCGTCCGCACGGCCGCACCACAGCCGTGCTACCAAGCCCCACGCCCACGCCACCGCCGTGTCCGCGCTACAGACCCCCAAGCCCCGCCGTGCTCCACCCGTGCCGATCATATCCTCCACCCCTGGTTTCATTTTCTTAATAAAATCTTTGATGGCATTTGTATTTATTTTCATATTTTTGTTAGAATTTAGTTTAGAAAAACATGATTTATTTTTATCCCCATAATCTTTGATTGCAACTTTACTTTTTATTTTGTTTAGAATTAGCCTTGAATTTTAGTTAGTGAATATACTCACAACATTCATGAATGGATTGTTTTTGGTTGCTGATTGATTCCATTCTTAGACATAAAATCTACCAATTTTTGATATCAAAGGAAATTGATATGAGAGACATTCCTCATTGTTGCTGTTATGTTCTGATAATTTCTTTCACGTACCATGTCGTCGTCACGAGTCAATCGATCCGTCCCAAGCAAGAAAAGAAAGGGACTCGGATCATCGTCCGCAAGTGCCTCCACCGAAACCCGACACCCATTTCTCCGTTCCCCCCAAGCAACACAAGATGAAAAGTATAAAGCAATCCGGGGAAGACCCATAGGCACCGGTCCGCGCATCGACTGGAATGCAGTGCGACAAGTTGGGCTCGAAACTGACATTAAAGCACTTCTCTCAATCGAACCATGGGAGAACTTCTTCCAAATCGATGAACCCACATATATGGAACTTACATTAGAGTTCTGCACCACCTTTATCTTGGAAGTAGTGACAACTCAGTTCGACGACCCAAGTGCTATCCAATTCCGTCTAGGAGGCTCGATGCACCGATTAAGCGTACCCCAATTCAGCACGGCTGTTGGACTTTACACGCCGAAATTCATACAAGAAAACCCTCTTGCCGGATTAAACAGAGAGCTCCACCGCACTCCGATCGAATATTGGCAAAGTCTACGCCCCACTGCATGGCAATACGACCCCAGCCACTCTAAGGCAACGGCACTTCCCCCAGCCCTAAGGTATTTACACGCCATTCTTGCACACACCATAGCAGGACGCAGAGAGAGCACCGGCGTTGTAAACAAGCACGATGTCTACTTCCTATCATGCATGTCTGAAGGACATGTTTTCGACTTGGCATATTTTATGGCGTGCACAATTCAACATCAGACAGAGCAACATAGGAAGGGGATTTTGTCAATGAGGCCCTACATTACAAGGCTAGCTCGGCACTTCAACCTCCTCAACACCGACGAGCAGATCACCTTCCTCACACTGATGGGCAACATGGTTCCTCAAGGCATCCAAACCATGCTACATATGAGGATGATAACACAACGACGAGGGACCGATCCTCCGCAGTACAAACTAAAGACACCAATCAACGAAGAAGAGGACGAGGACATTCCTGATGATGTCCCACCACCGTCAAAGGAGGCAACGTATCCAAGCCAGCATCCATACCGAGCAACAACAACATTAGCAGACATCTCTGCTCGACTTGATTAGTTCGAGACACATGTCCTTAGGCGTTTTGACAGATTGGAGGCGACGCTCCAACAAATATGCCAACACCTCAACATTTCATCATCAGCACCACCACCAGACCCAAACATGGATGAGGACCTCTGAGTCCATTTAATTTGTTTTCCTTCATTTTTAAGACTTTATTTTATGTTTTTTAAATTTGAACTTTTATTATTATTACAAATTCTTATCATTGGCTATTCAATCATTTAAGCATCCCTAACGACATATCTCTTTCATCGAAAAAATTATTAACAAGTGACTTTGCATAATAAATAATTTATTCCACCTACACAAAAGCACAATTAGGCGAAATGCAAAAAGTCACCTGATGCCACACACTGTCCACATCCTCAAGGATCTCGTCAGAAAACCCAGGAGGTAACACTTTTCCCTCCTATCTTTTGATTAATTACTAAATATGCATTATTTATCTTTGTACATTGAGGACAATGTACATCTTAAGTGTGGGGGGTAAAATGACCTAACTTTTTTCATTATTCTCAAATCCCTGAGGGTAAAAGTGGAATAAGAGTGCCAAACTTTTTTCATTATTCTCAAATCCCTGATTTAGTCTTGTTTTTATGCAAAGTTGTCATATTACTAATTAGGATGAAATTTCTGATGATTTGTGATGATTATTGATATGTTTTAGAATAAGTCATAGTTAATTATACATTGATATTTAATTTAAAGAATACTAGAGAATCAAGCATGATAAGTCTGTTTTTTAGGAATTAAATTTTTTGCTAGGTTGTTGACCTAAATTTAAAGACTACCTTAAAATTTAAAATTCATAAGGATAATGTCAAAACACCCATAATTTTTGTGAGCATTTGAACCTTATAGAACATACATACTTTTTCGTGCTCAATTTTTTGATTATGAGCGTGTCAACCATGAACTGCTATTATAGAACTTGCCTCGTTTTTACATATCGAGACTACAGTTATGATTTGATATACAGAGATGATAAAGGCACCTAGGTTTTAACCCACTAATTCTACTAAATAGCCCACCTTCACAATTAACCCCTAGTGAACCCCATTGATCCAAACAGACCCTTTTTATTGATTTACCTACTAATATTAACCCAAAACCCTTGTATTTGTTAAAACCCTTTCTTTTGATCACACCTTAATCGAGACTTGATTTGTCCAATTACCGAAGTTTATTATTCTGTTAGATAAATTTATCATATATTATTAGTTTGTTTAAAAAAAACTCAAGGTATTCAATATTAGTAGTATGAAAATAGAGCTTACACAATCAAAAGACTGTTTTCAAAAGAAAAGCTCGTATTAGTAGGATCTTCACTTTTCAGTTAATGAAGTTTCAGAAAAATTTTAGGAAAGGTACTTGTCAATTCAATCTCGATTCTAACCCTTTAATTTCAGCCTATGACCACACCTTTCACCCTAGCCCCATTACAACCCTAACAAAGACCTTTTGATCTGTTCGTCATCTCATATTACAGTGGTGGAAATTTGATTTTCAAGCAAGCCTATGGGATTAACTTTTCAGGTTCGACTTATGAGCGATCTTTTTCTGAACCTTAAACACTTTAGAGTGATTTGAGTGAATCCTAAGTGAGGATATCAATCCTTGTCGATTTTGAATTAAAAAGGTAATCATTTAAAAGAAGGAAGACACTTATGTTTCGAGGTACAAAATTATGACTTATTTCGTTTGAATCTTTAGGACGCTTTGAATCAAATTATCCATGTATGAATTCTCTATGAATTAGGATAAGACATTGTTGATAAGAATTATAGATCATGGAAAGTTCATTTTAATTTAAGTTGAGAATTTTGCTTGAGGACAAGCAAAAGCTTAAGTGTGGGGGTATTTGATAAACCGTAAAATTAACATATTTTAATCCCACATTTAATATACTTTTGGATGATTTATTCCTTGTTTTATATAAAAAGGTGCTTTTAATCCTTTCTTTTCATGTCTTATACCCAGGAGAGCACCCAAGGAAGAAAAGAACACAAAACGAGCCTAAAACGGAGTAAATGGGCCTTAGCACGAAATCGAAACGGCCTGGCCCAAAGTACACACGGCCGTGCCTCGACAAACACTTAGAGCACGGCCTCAACTCCGTCACACACGGTTATGCCTCAAGAGAAATCCAAACATGGTTAGGTCTCGATCCACACGGGCATGTGCCATGGCCGTGCCTCTGTCGCTGGAAAAAGCAATTTCAGTCAGAAAAGGATACTTAGGGAGAAAGAATCACTTTCCAAGAGACTATAAATATCCCCCAAGTACCACCTTTGAAGGGAGTGAAAGCTAGGCCAAGGAGCCAAGTCGAGAAGGTCAAAAGTTAGGGAATAACGCAAGGATAGCCAGTTGATCCATCCCAAGAAGCCGGAGTTATACTCAATACGACAGAATTCTCCTTCAATTCCTTCAGGGGTTTTTAGGGTTTTCTTATGTTTTGTTTTATCTTTTCTCTTGCAATGTTTTATTTATTCATTATGAACTAAACCCCTCAAATACCTAAAGGGGATGAAACCTAGATGGATTTTATTATTTGATTTTTAAGTTATATGATATATTACTTAGTTTGTTCTTAATTATGTTGCTTAAATCCAAATATAATGTGCTTAGGTGGAGGAAGAATAGACCCTGCCTAAGAGGAGATCTAACATAATTAAGTGGAGTTGATCAAACGCCTAGAGATAGGGTTACGAGATTTTGTCGGATTAGGGTGAAACCTAATATGGGAGTCCATTGATCGATTTACTGCTATCCTAGGGGGTTATTATAGGCGAACGAGAGTTCCACTAATTAACCTAGGGTTAGATTATTTGCCTCGAGAGAGGGTTTAATATAGGTTAGGGAGTCTCACAGATCAAGCTAAGTAAAAGAAATCATATAATTTATGGTTAGATAATAGGTGAAGTCTAGGTGGATTCTTCCCGAAGGTATCGTCAAAATCAACTGAGTTTTTCTTCAAAGTTATTTTCTAATTCGTCTTCTTGTCTTTGTGTCCTTAGTTTAGTTGTCGTCAGCTAAGTTTAAAAGTAGTCTTCACTCTAACTTAAGGCTAAATAATAAGAAGAAAGTGAGTATTAATACTTCTAGTTCCTTTGGGTTCGATACCCGGTCTTACCTAAGCTATACTACTATTCGATAGGTACACTTGCCTTAATATCGTTGCCAGAGTTAGTCTCCAGGTTTGGTCATTCTTTTATAAATATTTAGAGCTCTGATTTGCAGCGATCATGAAGCTTGAGTATCTACGACTTTTGGTGAGATTGAGTTTGTGATGCTCGAGGCTATATTACCTCTGAACGAGTTATGGAGTTGGCTAGGTTTTGGGGAGAAATGGCTTATGACGTGGATGTCACATCGGTCGAAGATAAGAAAATGAAAATATGTTTGATTGACAAGTCTAGTTCATATTCCTTGACCGTGGAACAAATGAAGATGCAAAGTGTTGAGAACCGGATGGAAATTCTTTTCTGATGGTGACACGAATCCCCCCGAATATGAAGGATTTAAATGATTATTATTATTATTATTATTAATTACATTTTTGTTTTTATTTTCCTTTTAATTGAATATTTTGTTTGTGTTTATGTTGGTCTATTTTTCTATGTAGGTCTACCCACTGAAAGTTACACTATATTGAGAGTTTTAACAAAGTTTGAGGACTACTCCACCATGCTGCGGAACATAATCTTAAATCAAGCGAGTTTTTCTCAAACTAATCTTTAGTAGAGGCCATATTGAGGACAATGTGTAACTTAAGTGTAGGGGTGTACATAAAATTTTTAATTTATGTGGTTTTTTCTTGCTTATCTTATGTTCTATTTAAATTTTTTCATAAATCTATAAAAAATATTTCTTTTCTTTTGCTTTTTATTTTTCAAGTATGGTGCTTGAAGTATGTTGACATTTAAATTATTGGTTGTTGATATTGAATTATGTATTGTTGACTTTCAAGCATGAAAATTTTGATTAATGTTAGATTATTTGGCTCTTTTAAAGGTAGATTAGTTAGTTCACTTTGTTAAATTGCATAATAGAATAAATGTAATAATTATTTTAAATATGTTTGATTTTTATGCCAAATGATAGACAAGTTGTATAGATTCTCGTAGATGGATGGTGCTTGTGTAACATCCTAAAATTTAGAATTTTATGTGTTGCATTATTTTTTGCTTTAAGCTAGTTAAAAATATTAATCGTG
The DNA here is from genome assembly GCA_005393395.2 of Gossypium australe. Lineage (NCBI taxonomy): Eukaryota > Viridiplantae > Streptophyta > Magnoliopsida > Malvales > Malvaceae > Gossypium > Gossypium australe. The sequence continues at coordinate 55,190,635 of CM016625.1, forward strand.
TATGTTTAGGGGTTTTGAGAAGGCTCGGGATTTATTTGGGCCTTAATAAAAATTTTGTGTTTTAGCCTATTAAGGAGAGACAGTAAGTGGCAATAAGGTTTATGAAAATAGGTGAGTAAATTGCTAGCATAAAGGAGCTTATGGTAAAGGGGTTATGGCGCCACATGAAAGGCTTTGAGGGAAGAGGTTCAAATCCCATCAAGTACTAAATTTTTGACTATTTTTTTGTAATCTTTCCCTAAGTGTCGGCCAAGATAGTATATATGGCAAGGTGGACTTTTTAATTTTGGCAAGGTGGCTAAGGAAAATAGGAAAGGATGAGGGTAGGGAAAGAAATCAAAAGAAAAGGAAAGTCTAGGGAACATGTTGGCCCAAAGAGAGGAGAGTGTTTTGGAAAGTTTTGGTTGGCCAATTCTTTGACCTTTTTGCCACGGTATGGATGGTTTGGTATAGGGAGAGCGTAGCCGAATTTTCTTTTGCCTTTTGGTAGAAACTTTGGTTCTTGTTAGGCCAAATTCCTATTTGCAACATTTTATGCCATTTTCTCCAAATTCCTATTTGCAACATTCTCTTGTTTAGCTGAAATCACCTAGCCTTGTGACCAACGATTTCACTCATTCTCCTTTGGAAAACCGAATCAAATTAAACACTTCTTTTCCATCTCTCTTTTCTTTTTCCACGAAAATTTTCCAACCCTTCTTTCATCTTTTCTAAACCGTACTTCCATAGCCGAATATTTTTGCTCATTCTTTCTTCATAGCCGAACCTTAGAACTGTAACATCCCCAAACCCGGCCCATTTGCTACGACCGAATCTGGTTATGTCACTGGGGAAAGTCGGATGAAAATCTTTATTAACTTAGCATAAAGCATGAAAGAATTCAATTTTTGAAAACCATGTTCATTTAAAGCAATATGCAAACTTTAGAAGTTACAAATTGTCTGAAAATACTTTATTAAACATACTTTTATAAATAGGGTACTGGAATTAAAACCATTTTCACATAGAAATCCAAATCAGATAAACCATGGTTAAAGTAATACCAAAATAATAAAATGGCCTTTATTACAACCCAATAATTCAAATAAAGTACTTATATCAAAACCAAGCATAAAATATTAAATCATCATCTTCGGCATGGGCCACCTTGTCCTCTCCGATCCCGGTCCAGCTTTATGCAATACCTGAAATGGTTAAAGGGAAAAGGTGAGTCACCAAGACTCAGTGTGCAACCCTTTTTCCCGGATTAGCAAAACATCATATGCAAACATAACATAATCATCATGCATCCAATTAATATGCACCCACTCCTAACCATCCATTCACCTTTTCTACCCCATGTGGTACCAAACCACTGGTGACATATAGTCACAATGTGTTACCAAAACACTGGTGTCCCAAAGACACAATATCCGTCAATGTGGTGCCAAACCACTGGTGTCCCAAAGACACGTTTGTGCTACCAAAGCACTGGTGACCGAAGTCACAAATCCAATGATGGGGCCAACCCATCGTGTGATACCAAATCACTAGCAGACGATCCCATATCTCAAGTGGGGCCAACCCACGGTGGTGTTAACCACAGGGACGAGTCGCAATGAGGTGCCAAACCTCTGGTGTCCCAAAGACACAAATGTGGTACCAAACCACTGGTGACCGTAGTCACAATAATCGAGTGATGGGGCCAACCCATCGTGTGATACCAAATCACTGGCGTCAATCCCTCAATACCGCCTTGTGGGGCCAACCCACTGTGGTGTGAAACCACGGGGACGAGACGCTGAGGTGCCAAACCTCTGGAGGTGCCAAACCTCTGGTGACCCAAAGTCACAAAGTTGTGTTACCAAAACACTGGTGCTCGTCAGCACAAAATATCACTGCCCCCTCCTCTCATATCACCCATCATCATACCAACTCATGTATAGTATTCAAAATCATGCAAACATGTTTAACGTTGCATCTCATAGCACATACATCATAAATCATGACATCATGTATCAATAACAGTACTCATAATGAAACGGACTTACCTGAATCCGTGCACATACCCCATAGGGTATCATATCACTCAACCATACTGTTTCGGTTTTACCAATCAATCAGTTTATCAAACATATACAAAGCAAGAAGTATGTTAGTTTACACACCTGGTTACTAATGCGACTATCAAATCCCGTAGATCAAGATCTAACGCACTAGATCCCCCTTCCTTAACACTTTTCGAGCACTAGCCACAACCCGAGATATGCGAGATCAAGCCTTCCCCTACAATCGGCCAAAACTAAACAACATAATCATGCTAATCAACCTCTAAGGGTATAATCGTAATTTTACCTACTAAGGGTGTTTTCGTAATTTACCCACCAAGGGTATTTTCGTAAATTCATAACTAAAATGGCCTTTTCGAAGGCCTAATGTCACCACTAGCGACTCAGCTACCATTTTCGGTTGTACCGGACGATTGGGCCTAAAACCCGATTTCGGCCCATCCGGGCCCACACGCTCGTGTGGCCCACCTAGCACAAATCTAGCCACGTATATAACTTCCACCTAGTCTAGTTCAACATATACTAACCAATCATGCAATTTACTCATATGGGCCCACGGGCCCATTGGGCCCACTTCGGCCCATCGAGGCCCAAGCAGCCCCAACCCACGAGAATACTACTGATGGCCTCAACTATCGCGTCGAAGCCCCACACATGCGCTCGCACGCTCGTGTGGCTACTAATGCCGTGTAACCGGCATTTCGGCATTTGCCGCTCTACAGCTAGAGTAGAGAGAGTTACACACCTGATAGGACTCTGGGGCTAATCCGCGCTCCGACCACTCTTGTGCCCAAACGCCCTCCAAGATGTGTTTACTCTCCTCCTAGAATGCTCCTTATATAGCTAGCTCTTCACCTTCATTCTTTGTGTCTTTCCGATGTGGGATCCCTTCCTCAGTAGAGTTTAAATTCAACTGAAACTCTTGCCGTCCAATCCGCAAAATAAATACTCCCTTGCTTCTCATGAGATTCGAACCCAGGCTCCCTTGCAACATAATCCACGCCGCTAACCACTTGGCCACAAGCTCCTCTTGTGTCTTAAACCATGCGCAACTAAATATAAACTATGGGCCAAATTCTAAGGTCCAAGCAAAAAGAAACCAAAATGCAAAAGCCAAGACTTGAACCTTGGACCTCCTTCCTTCCCTTGTGGCGTCACCCCCTTGTCCCCTAAGTGGCGTCACTTTGCCACTACAGCACACTCCTTTTGTGTTATTTTCTCCATATTTTATTCTTAAGGCCTATCTGCCAACTTCCAGGGTTTTTTTTCACCTAAAACCAAAATTTCCCCAAAGCCAATATTTGATCCCGGGACTTCATAGAAGCCCTCTAACCTTCCAAAATCACTTATCCAATGGGTCTAACTAGCATTTAAGCCGGTCTCTTGTTCTCCAAAAATTTAAACGCTACTACGCCTAAGGCCCATTGGGCTCAATTCTCCTAGGCCCAATTTCGGGATGTTACAAATCTACCCTCCTTAAAGAAATTTCGTCCTCGAAATTTCCAACTAACTAACAGTCGCACATCCTACCACACTACGCTCTTGCTGCGCACTCTGATCTTAATAAAGCTGTGATTCCACCTTGACCACGTCCGCGACAACCACATCCCCTAGAACTCATATCTAGCGTCGCGATTTAATCTGATTAAAAGTTTTATGCATTAGGAATTTTGTTCCACTGTTTTATCCACGAGCAGATTTTATGAACAGAAGTTTCTGGAAGTCGTTCTTTCGAGCAATCAAAGTTTCATCTCAAGTTTTCTGTTCTAATTCACACATTCACATACTTCACTAAAGACACATTCATTCATCCATGTCACTTTCTTGAGCATTCCCAACCCAGGGGTAATTTCGACATTTTCCTATAGGGGTATTTCGGTAATAACTCAGGGTCAATTTGAAAATAGTTTTCAAATTAAAGATATTTCAAAGTTTACAAAATCTCAGGAGTCATCTTGAAAATTTTGTTTTTCAAACAAAGTGTGTTGCAAAAATTTCAGAAAGCAGGGTTATTTTTGTAATTTTGGAAATCATGGGCATTTTTGTAAATTCTCCAAATCATAATTCCACAATATTTCACAAAATGTAATTTCTGATATTTGCTAAAATAGGAATATTTCAGTAAAAGTTGAGAGAAATCTGAAAATTTAGAAACCCAAGGGCGTTTTGGTAATTTCATCATCCTGGGGTATTTTCGTAAATTTTCACAAACCAAGGTATCTTAATGTTTGAAATTCCGAGATTTTGGTATTTTACAAAGTAAAGAGCATTTTATCAAAAATTAAGGGTAATACGGTAATTTTACAACACAGGGGCATTTTTGTAATTTTCCCACTAGGGCATTTTGGTAATTTTGTAAACCGAGAAAACATCTTTCAAAATCTGATTTAGAGTTTTACAAACCAAAGGGGTAAAGTTGAAAATTTTAAAATAGAGGATTTTAAAAACAGCAAGGCTAATTCCCTTTCGGGTTTTAATAATCGGTTTAGCCTGTGAACAAGTCCTCTTGGTTAAGGTGAACCGTAGCTACGCACCAGGTAGGATTCAAGTGGAGAGGAGGTGAGTCACGCGGACTGCTTAAATACCAAGCTCCCACTGAATACCACTCCTAGACATGCGCACACAGGTTGCCACACCTTAACACGGCGACTTACTTCACAGGTTTGTTTAGAATCCTTAAGTCTTATGCATATGTTTGAGTAGACTAGTCCTAGGGTTCAATAGATCCTAGTATTCTAATCTACGAGCCCAAACTAAGCCCAAATCAATTCATACAAACAGATCACTTCAAGAGAGTCCGAAGTACTTACCTGGTGGACTTCGGGTCGGAGGTACAGGTGCCATGCCAGAATAACCTGAAAACTTTTTATAAAAGCCCACATTTTGAAAAGCCCATTTTGGAAACGTTTTTGGGCCCAAAACCCTCAAAGCCGAGTTTTGAACCGGGCTCTGATACCAAACTGTAACATCCCCAAACCCGGCCCATTTGCTACGACCGAATCTGGTTATGTCACTGGGGAAAGTCGGATGAAAATCTTTATTAACTTAGCATAAAGCATGAAAGAATTCAATTTTTGAAAACCATGTTCATTTAAAGCAATATGCAAACTTTAGAAGTTACAAATTGTCTGAAAATACTTTATTAAACATACTTTTATAAATAGGGTACTGGAATTAAAACCATTTTCACATAGAAATCCAAATCAGATAAACCATGGTTAAAGTAATACCAAAATAATAAAATGGCCTTTATTACAACCCAATAATTCAAATAAAGTACTTATATCAAAACCAAGCATAAAATATTAAATCATCATCTTCGGCATGGGCCACCTTGTCCTCTCCGATCCCGGTCCAGCTTTATGCAATACCTGAAATGGTTAAAGGGAAAAGGTGAGTCACCAAGACTCAGTGTGCAACCCTTTTTCCCGGATTAGCAAAACATCATATGCAAACATAACATAATCATCATGCATCCAATTAATATGCACCCACTCCTAACCATCCATTCACCTTTTCTACCCCATGTGGTACCAAACCACTGGTGACATATAGTCACAATGTGTTACCAAAACACTGGTGTCCCAAAGACACAATATCCGTCAATGTGGTGCCAAACCACTGGTGTCCCAAAGACACGTTTGTGCTACCAAAGCACTGGTGACCGAAGTCACAAATCCAATGATGGGGCCAACCCATCGTGTGATACCAAATCACTAGCAGACGATCCCATATCTCAAGTGGGGCCAACCCACGGTGGTGTTAACCACAGGGACGAGTCGCAATGAGGTGCCAAACCTCTGGTGTCCCAAAGACACAAATGTGGTACCAAACCACTGGTGACCGTAGTCACAATAATCGAGTGATGGGGCCAACCCATCGTGTGATACCAAATCATTGGCGTCAATCCCTCAATACCGCCTTGTGGGGCCAACCCACTGTGGTGTGAAACCACGGGGACGAGACGCTGAGGTGCCAAACCTCTGGAGGTGCCAAACCTCTGGTGACCCAAAGTCACAAAGTTGTGTTACCAAAACACTGGTGCTCGTCAGCACAAAATATCACTGCCCCCTCCTCTCATATCACCCATCATCATACCAACTCATGTATAGTATTCAAAATCATGCAAACATGTTTAACGTTGCATCTCATAGCACATACATCATAAATCATGACATCATGTATCAATAACAGTACTCATAATGAAACGGACTTACCTGAATCCGTGCACATACCCCATAGGGTATCATATCACTCAACCATACTGTTTCGGTTTTACCAATCAATCAGTTTATCAAACATATACAAAGCAAGAAGTATGTTAGTTTACACACCTGGTTACTAATGCGACTATCAAATCCCGTAGATCAAGATCTAACGCACTAGATCCCCCTTCCTTAACACTTTTCGAGCACTAGCCACAACCCGAGATATGCGAGATCAAGCCTTCCCCTACAATCGGCCAAAACTAAACAACATAATCATGCTAATCAACCTCTAAGGGTATAATCATAATTTTACCTACTAAGGGTGTTTTCGTAATTTACCCACCAAGGGTATTTTCGTAAATTCATAACTAAAATGGCCTTTTCGAAGGCCTAATGTCACCACTAGCGACTCAGCTACCATTTTCGGTTGTACCGGACGATTGGGCCTAAAACCCGATTTCGGCCCATCCGGGCCCACACGCTCGTGTGGCCCACCTAGCACAAATCTAGCCACGTATATAACTTCCACCTAGTCTAGTTCAACATATACTAACCAATCATGCAATTTACTCATATGGGCCCACGGGCCCATTGGGCCCACTTCGGCCCATCGAGGCCCAAGCAGCCCCAACCCACGAGAATACTACTGATGGCCTCAACTATCGCGTCGAAGCCCCACACATGCGCTCGCACGCTCGTGTGGCTACTAATGCCGTGTAACCGGCATTTCGGCATTTGCCGCTCTACAGCTAGAGTAGAGAGAGTTACACACCTGATAGGACTCTGGGGCTAATCCGCGCTCCGACCACTCTTGTGCCCAAACGCCCTCCAAGATGTGTTTACTCTCCTCCTAGAATGCTCCTTATATAGCTAGCTCTTCACCTTCATTCTTTGTGTCTTTCCGATGTGGGATCCCTTCCTCAGTAGAGTTTAAATTCAACTGAAACTCTTGCCGTCCAATCCGCAAAATAAATACTCCCTTGCTTCTCATGAGATTCGAACCCAGGCTCCCTTGCAACATAATCCACGCCGCTAACCACTTGGCCACAAGCTCCTCTTGTGTCTTAAACCATGCGCAACTAAATATAAACTATGGGCCAAATTCTAAGGTCCAAGCAAAAAGAAACCAAAATGCAAAAGCCAAGACTTGAACCTTGGACCTCCTTCCTTCCCTTGTGGCGTCACCCCCTTGTCCCCTAAGTGGCGTCACTTTGCCACTACACCACACTCCTTTTGTGTTATTTTCTCCATATTTTATTCTTAAGGCCTATCTGCCAACTTCCAGGGTTTTTTTTCACCTAAAACCAAAATTTCCCCAAAGCCAATATTTGATCCCGGGACTTCATAGAAGCCCTCTAACCTTCCAAAATCACTTATCCAATGGGTCTAACTAGCATTTAAGCCGGTCTCTTGTTCTCCAAAAATTTAAACGCTACTACGCCTAAGGCCCATTGGGCTCAATTCTCCTAGGCCCAATTTCGGGATGTTACAAGAACCTTTCATCTCTTTTCTATTCTTTCTTTCTCATTTGAGTTATCACTCACTCCTTTGATCAGTCGGTAAGTGGTTCTAGTCAAGCATTTTATTTTTCTTTCTCCTAGCCGAGTGTATGCCCTTGGCATGGGTTGGTCCTATTAACCGAGACCATCATTCTGTTCTACTCTCTCAAACGAGATCACTTTCCCTTTTGTAGAATTTTAGTGGGAGGCCGAACATTATTCTAGCCTTAAGTTGAACGGTGAAAATCGGATCCAATATCAATAAGGTAAGGAGTTCTTTATTGATTATTGATATTATTCAATATTCAATTAGTTGCTAATGGAGTAATAATTTTAGAATAATCGACTATATGTTTTAAGGACTAAATCGCTCGATCTATCGACTTGTGATCATACGATTCTAGTGGTAAGCCGACCTTTTTCCTTAGTCAATCATTTCATATCAACGTAATATTATTTTGACTAAGATTTTATTCAATGGAGGCAAGCGATATCGAATCAAAAGGGAAAGCGATTGGAGATCGCAAAAGGAGCGGATTTGCGATCCCTACTCCTAAATTCAAACGAAGGGCAGTATCGGTGGTTCAGGATTTTCCACCAGGTTGTGGACCGTCATCCGGGGAAAATTGACAAATCGTGGTCGTTCACGATTTCAAGGGTAAACACTTTAGATCGTTTATTCTAGAGTTTGATTAATAAATCATGTATGTCGATTAAGCGAGTGTTATGATATTTTAGGTGTTGACGATCAAGAAGGCCTAGTACTTACCGTAATCAGGTGTGTAATCTCACACCATAATCCGTAGAATTATGTTTCGATAATATGTCGAATAGTAGATTGTCATCATTATATGGCTAAAATTGTAAAATTGGCATAAAATGAGGAATATGCTTAAAGTATTCATTTTGAAAGATTTGACAAAATCGACATTAAGATTGTTAAAATTACCGAAATGCCCCTAATGGGCCGAATTATCAAAATGCCCCTAATGGGCCGAATTACCGAAATACCCTTATGGCCCGATTTGTTTAAATGCTTTAGTGGGCCGAATTGTAACACCCCAAACCCGGACAAGACACCACGTCCGAATCTGGTATGTTACGGGGAAACATGTTTTTGAGAGATCAGATTTTTCGTTTAAAAGCTGAATGAAAACATAGTGTACTTGAAGAAAATTTGAGTAGGCTTGTTTGAAATCAAGAGGTGTGTTTGAAACCCGGATATTTTGAAAACTTATCTAAAGTGCGCAGTTTAAACGAGTTGATTTCATTTAAGAATTCCAATAGTT